>CM023099.1:27225682-27654003 GCA_013103745.1 Gardenia jasminoides | reverse complement strand
TCACTTATTTCTTTAGTTATTTTCCTTGTATTTGTAGTCTCCATTGTAGCGGCCCACTTCTACTAAGACTAACCTAAAGGTTGGCGGGCTGCCTCTGACTCTCATGAGGGACTTCGACATTTGAAATACTAAGTCTAAGGATAATTCTAAAGTCCACATCAAAAGAGATAAGAAACTCTAAAATTACAATAATTAAGCTTGATACATATAATTGATAAATTCAAAGCACTTAAAACCTCAAGCCATAATCATATACATTCCCATGAGTTAAAAATATACAAAACCATAAGAATATACAATTCATTCTTCTACACTCGGGACAAAACCAAAAGCAATTACTAGACCTAACTAGGTCTTTGAATTTTCGACACCTGTTAAGGAAAAACAAAAGGGGAACGGGGGTGAGCTAAAAGCTCGTGGAATTTCCAAAGATCATGTACAGCATGCGGAATAAATAACATAATTAAAACAAGTAAATAAAAATGAACACACAGGAGGATAATGGAGCTCCTGAGCTCAAATCCACAATATACAAGTTGCTTAAAGTAGTCGACACCGTCGACTTTCCAATCCAAGTAAACCACTCTTTTCACGCCTCTCTTCCACCGAACCCACACCACCCACTACCCAGCACGCCGCCAAGAGTAGTTTTATAAACACTTTACACTCTCTCCTTACTGTGTGTATTTATTCATGCAAAACACTAAGTCACCTACCCAACTTAAAAGAGAGCAATAAAGTATACCTCCTTAAGTGAGTGGTTCAACAATTTTAAATTCCACGCTTTAAACACGTGAAAATGTCAAGAACACTAAGTCACCCACCCAACTTAAAAGAGAGCAATAAAGTATACTCCATAAGTGAGTGGTTCAACAATTTCAAATTCCACGCTTTAAACACGTAAAATGTCACTAAGCATCGCTCACACACAAAGCATTTAAATTAAAGCATTTAACATGCATTGGAAACTCACCACCAAAGTAGGGTCGAGTCCAAGTTTTGATCACTCCGCAACTCAGCACTACTTCCTAAAATAATTTTAGAACAATGGAAATGAGTTTTCTAGTTTATTGGCCAAGTTTAGTCAAACAAAGTAAGTTCAATAAACTTCCTATTTGAGCAGAAATCTTTGAAAAATCGTAACTTGAGTGATATAAGTCCAAATTTTGCAAGCTTGGTACCATTGAAACCTCTTTAAAGTTCTACAACTTACGAAGACATCATCATAAAATTATGGACAAAACTGCCCAGATTTTCGTGTTAAGTTCAGCTACAGTACAACACAGAACATAACAGGTTTTTTCCAGCAGATTTTGAAATTTTACCAAAACTTTAGAAACGAATTGGCCTTTGAAATTTACACAGTTCAAAGCCCTATGTACCAAGTTTCAAACTCCACCAACGCACTCGATTCTGACTCGAAAGAAATTATAACTGTTCAAACATGGCTAGTTCAAAACCCAATTCTTGAAATCCAGTTTTACAGTAGTATTTGAGCTTCTTTGAGTGACAAATTCTTACTCAAAAATTACCAAATTTGGTAAAATAACTCTACCATATATAGATTATGTCCACACCAAAATTTAGCCAAAAAATCTCACAGGAAGACAGTGTTTTTAACTCTCAAAGAGGACTCGACAACTCATCTCAAACCTGCAGAGTTTTATCTTCTTATTCTATGAGCTTCTAAGACATTTAAACTACCACCAAATGCCTTAATTCTTGAAACCAAGCTAGCATTAATCTTCCTAAGTCCAATGGTGGTCAAAAATGATGATGGCTTTTATCAAATTTTAGCTCAAAACAGGCTCACAAATTGGACAGCAGCTTGCTCAATTTCCAGCTTTTCTTGTTCCAATTTAACTATCATTCTTGCTATTACTTTTGAAGGGCTTTTTGTGGGAAACATCAACAACTTAAATCTCAACGTTTAAGCATTACATTTAGTCTTCAAGCTTGCAAAAATGCAGCTACAAAACAGGGGAAACATAGCAGGATTTTCAGCCAACATTTAAGCTCCCAAAGCAGAATTTTCTCATGCCATTCTTACTAAAACTTTGAGGGCTTGTATGCCCCACCTCTCCCTAGGGCTGCACTCTAGGTATCAGTGACGCCTACCCAACCTCGCCAGACTCGGTCGGTCAAATTCATTCTAAACATGGTTTATGTTAAAAGATACAACCATCGAGATTGGTTCAACTTAATACATCAAATCAACCACCGAGTTCATACTACAAACCCTTAACATAATAATCCAAAAGGTAATTCACAGGAATTGTTTCCCAAAAGTCATCAACTGGAAATATTTTACACCAAACAAACTTCAAAGACTAGATCGGTCTCTCCGCCTCCGCACTGATCTAAAACCCCAAAAATTGGGAAGGGAAAATATATGGGGTGAGCTTCTAAAGCCCAAATGAGAGTCCGAAACACATAGCAATTAAGCACATAGATATAACAAGTTATAGTAAAACATTAATGTCCATATAGGACCAGTTTTCAAGTACGGTAAAGTTTCCAATTAAGGAAAGTCGAAACAGTAGTTTCTTTTCCAAATATCGTTTCAAAACAAGAACAATCATGGTGCTCATTGAGCCAATCAATCAGAATGTATCAAAGAACAATGGATTGGTGCTGCTCTAGAGATGGTCCCCGTTGAACGCGTGGCACTTAGCCCGCCTAATCAAACAATCAACAAAGAGCAGATCAATCTCCGAGGAGAAAATGAGTCGCGTAGACTGGTCATCATTTTTTTTCCAACCGCTTTTCACCCAACTGATCCAAAACCAAACAATCGAGGTGGTGTACACTCGAGGTAACCTTTAAACAGACCTGTGGTCCTGACGTACCACCAAGCCCTACCGCTGCTAATAGCCAACTCTGGGTTTGGATCCCTCACGCCAAGGTCATGCACGCTTGACATGCACAAGCACAAGTACAAGGTTTAGTTTATTATTTTAGAGGTGAGGGACAACCGACAATCAATTTCAACCTCGAGCCCCTTAGAGTGCACCAGCCTTTAGAGGAGGCCTGAAGGCCGCCTCTCTCACCTCAAGCCTTGAAAAGAAAACAAGTTTTATTGTTTTAAAAACAAAACATACTAAACCACCTAAGCACGCTGAGTCAAATTAAGCAATAAAACTCACTTTACATAAAACCCTAGTTTCAATCATTCAACGATAAATCACATTTAGAAACCAGTCCATACAATAACAAGTAATACCTAGCAACAAGGATCAAGTAGCAACAAATAGGAACCCTCACCTTAGTTTGGTCAAGGTTGAGTAGGTGAATCAAATCCTTGGTCTCAAAGCTCTCGCTTGTATCACCGACGGTCCCGAGGTACATAATTACTATATCAATTTCTAATTATAAAATCAATTTTGACCAATCTTCTTTTATGAAAAGCAAGGATGTATTTAGGTTTAACCGAAATATGAGTAAGTTTCGAGAGTTTGGGGAAATTCGGGTTTAACAAATTTAGTAATTGATACACTAAAAGAGTTTTGATAACGTAATATATCACCTTTGAATAATTTAGAAATAGTTTGCCTTAGTTAGAAAATTGACTAACGGAGGTTTAGTTCTTTGTCATAGTACAAAACGAAGTTTTTCATAATTTTAATTGGTTTGAGAGACAATTTGATTCCGCTTTTACCCGCTTTGGTCTTGCTAATGAACAATACCTCTACGGGATTAAAACAAGTTTTATATGTCTGAATTTGAGTTTGTAAAGTTAAAGTTTTAGTCAAATGACCAAATGTTGTAAATGAAAGTTTCATAAGGTGCATCGCCAAAACCAGTTTTGCCACGCTTTCAAAAATCAATCGGAGTTCTACTTCGCGAATGGCATGATTTTGGAACCGTAAAACTAGATTCATAGTTCTTTATTTTCTCAGAGAACATCGAAAACAATTCAGATCAGAAATCATTCAAATTTGGCCATTAAGTTTCAAACCATCATTTCCAGAAAATTCGCAGTTTGATTTTCAGCAATATTCATCAGTTCGCCATGCGTGTAGAAAATGAGTTATGGCTGCAGAGGTACTGAATCAAGCTCTTTGGGTCTAGTTTCAAATACCACCAACAGTACCTGATTTGGACTTATAAATTGTGAGATACAAGCATTTTGTTTTTGTCCGATTTGCTCACTGATTTCTGGAAAAATGCAAGCTTTGAGCAAACTTTGTGAAATTCTAAATGCTTAGCCACGTGGTTAAAGGTCTGGTTTGGTTCCCAGCAAATCAAACCTTAGGTCATCATTATCAACTATCAGTTAAACATCAAGGCATGCACGAATAGCAATAGGCAATCAAGTATTAACCAAAGCAGTGAAATATCAAGCTCAAGCTCATCAATTCAAGATTCCAACTTTTGGTCCGAGTGATTCAAGTTCATCAAGCATTCATGAAAAGCTGGAGATATGCAAGATCAAGTCAAAATAAGCTGCCAAGCAGAATTTTAATACAATGCTCGAGTGAAATAGGTTCAAAGTTTTGTTTTAAAACCTGAGAATGAAAACAGTTTTGAATTTCAGCCAACTTTGAAGATTTACTGGGATTTTAAAAATGAATTAGACTCTGAAATTTATGGGTTTAAACTTCTCTGAATGTAGTTTCCAACGCAACAAACAGAGCTCAAATCGGATTTTTCTACATCAAATTGTGCTTGTTTTCCCAGACTGCTCAAGCAGTCCTGCAAAAATCCAGAACGTACATAGTTGGAGGAAATCGGTCTTTCTTCCTTAAAACCTTATATTTTCAACCCAAAACTGACAGGCATACATATATATATAAGATACAAGTCATAACAGCAGCACAAAGCAGTAAATAAGTCTCAACAGCTTTGGGGTTCTTCATCAAATTTTCAGCAGTAATCTGCTAGCTGCAAAACAGCCTTGTGCATGTCATTTCCTTAGCTAAAATTGCAAGTTCTCATGCTTAAACTCTTCATGCAGTAGGTTAGAGTCTTAGAAACAAGATTCCAGCTCATTTTCAAACATTTATCCAACTCAAACAACACATTCAAGCCATGGATCAAGGCTGAAAACTCAAAACAGCTTACAAGAGTGCAGTAACTAAATTCCAGCCATGAAACTTGATTCATTTTCAGTAAAATTCAACATGCAAGCTCAGATTTCTATCATACTTTGAGCACACAAGATGTCATCAAATTTTAGCTTCAAAACAGAGATATCATGCAAGAAAATGAGATGTTTACAAACTTCAGCTTTGCTGGAATTTTCTTCCAGCACTACGGAGTTCAAGCAGGATTTTCTTTCAAGCCTTAACCATCATCAACAACCATCTAATATCCATGTGCATGATTTAATATAACATTCATCAATCTAATCCATGAAATCAAGCAACAAAAGCTGAAGTTTTAAGCTGCCAAAACAACTGAAATCCTGGAAAGATATAGGCTTGAACCATCGGACAGCAACTAGAAACTTTCCTTGGTAGATTTACTCAAAACTAACATGCATGCTCTCAGAAATTCTTCTTTAAAGCCTAAGGTTAACATGCAGGCATTATCCCATGTTTTACTAGGTGTTTAGAAGAGTTTCCTAGATTATTTACCTCCTGTTTTCAGTTTGGCAAGATCAAAACAAAGCAGATGGCAGCCGGTTGTTCTCCTAGTTCCCCACCAGTTTGTTTCCTCCCTTTGGCAGCAATGAACTCCAAATATTTCCTTGGTTGTTTGGTGTACTTGGTGTAGGGTCTCACAGCTTCCTTCCCTAGCTTTTACTTGGCTTAACTTGGATTTTTCCTTGTTGAAGAAGTGCAGCTGCAACTCAACAGCTTGCTCTGCTTGAAGCTGAAACTTGTAAGGATTGAGGCTCAACTTCCTAGTCTCTAGCTCAGGATCATAGGTTGGTAAGGCTGGAATTAAGGCTAGGTTGATCTTGAGATGGAGGGTAAGTGAGGCTTGAGGGAGAAATGAGTTTGAGAGGATGAACTTTTGGAGGAATTGAGCTTGAGCTCTTAGCTGAAGTGGAGGAAAAGAAATTTCAGATTGGCAAGTGATCAGATTTTCTTGTCTTGGTTTGATTTATATATTGGTCAAGGTTGCATGGTTAATTGTTAGAAAATGAGGGGTAAAATGGTCGCTTTATAAGATTTTGACAAATGGCACAAGGAAGTTGCCACTTGTTGTTTCATTGCATGAAGCTAAAATGCTTCCAATTTGACCCCAATTCTTAGGTACTTGTTTTATCTAGAACCCCGAATAATTTCTACGCTTATTCGATTAAAGTCTCCGGGATAAATTTAGGGTAAAAATAATTTATATACATGCTAAAAGAAATAAAATTCTACTTACAAAAATTAATACATTTAAAATAGATTAGGAAAAAATTTTTCCGGGCCCTCACAGGGCTTTTGTAGAGAAAATTAACAACTCAAAGTTCATCATTTAAGTACTAGAATCAGCCCTTAAACTTACAAAATGTAGCCACGAAAATCAAAGGAATAACAGCAAATTTTCAGCCCCCATTTTCCCTCTCTCCATCCGGTTTTTCCCTTGAGGTTTCTTCCCCAAATTCCAACCACAAATTCCAACATCCACACACACACATTTCACCATTTTCATGCTAAGAAACAAATTCACATACTTGTGGGATTCCAAGAGCCCACTCAACAACCATAATCAACAAATGCTTAATAATAGTGAAACTTAACAACTAAACTTCAAGAATTTAAACTTAAAGCTCTCATCTTGAGTGTAGGGAGAGTACCTCTTCTTCTAGTTGTTTGAGCAAGATTTGGGTCCAAAATCCACCACCAAGAACACTCCTTCCCACCTTCAAAGTTTTGGCCAACACACACTCTTCACCACTCCAAAACTTTCAAGTCTTCTAAGCAAGGGTTTTGCAAGGAAGATTAAGGGTTCTTTGAGAGGAAATGGAGGAACTTGGCCGGCTGAAATGGAGAGCTTGGAGAGGAGATGAAAAGCTATTTTTTTGCTAAGGAAAGAGGGAGGAAAGAGCCGGCTGAAAAATGGAAGAAAAGGGAGAGAAAATTTTGTTGTTTGGTCATGAAACTTTGACAAGACATAAAGCCCAAATTCAAGGGTTATTGTCTCATTTAAATTTCCATGTCTTGCGATTCAATTTGGATGAAGTAGAATGACAAATTTAGCTAGAAGATTAAAGGGAAAATCCGGCCAACAAGGAGGGGAAAAAGAGTAATTAAAATGAATTGGAAGAAATTAAAGGGTTGGAACGATAGCAAGATGAAAACCCTAGTTTTAGAAAAATGTTTATCTAAGCTTATGGTCTCAAAACCATACTTAATCTCACTTTTAATGATTCACTTCTAGTCCCTTGATTGTATTCTTAACCCACGAAAGTGATCATCCTTACATTCTATAGCTACTTCACTCACCGCCAATTATTACCTCAAAAACGTGTTTTCTCATTTTCTTTAATTGATACAAAAAGGGTGAATTTTGAAAAGGTAAACGGAATATTGAAAATCTATGAGAAAATTAGTATGAAATAAAATTGGTTCACCCAAAATAAAATTGAATTTCCATTTAAATTTTCTAAAAAATATGTTTGAGTATGACATTAAAATAATCGAACAAATTAATGATAATATTAACAATATTTAAAATAATAAATAATAACAATATTTAAAATAATAAATTTTGGGGCCATCACACTCCAAATATAATTGATGGTTAATTCACTTTACCAGTTGTTTTTTGTGATTATGAAGGATAAATAAAGAATGGGATTTCATGAACAAAAATTACAGTTTCTCTTTGTTTGCTTGGTGTGGTAGTGTGTTGGTTTTTTTTCAGTTTTTTGACATGTTGAAAAGGTATTACTTTTTACCCCAATTTCTTTTTTGAAGGTGGAATAATAAAAAGATGCAATGACTAATTTCCATTGAAATCCTATTTTCTTAAATTATTTGTTTTTTCTTTTGGCATTTGGTTGCATTTTTTATATGCTTTTTCTGTGTTAAATGTATGATATGGTTGAAGATCCAGTAATTCTTAATCCAGTTCATGAAATCATAAAGTTTTTCAGTTAAAATATATATGATGTTTTTGCTTTTGGGTCGAAGGATGGCAATCCCTATTAGATAGTGTATTTTATAATTTTTAGCTCTTTGGTCATTCAATATTTGCATGTTGTTGATACTATTTTGAATGACAGATGCTATTTGGAAATGTCTACCATTTTCTGATTGAGCAAAATGTATTTGTAGGAACTTATCTCTTTTAATCTGTTTCTCAAATCTACAGAAGGAGTTTCGGTCTATTGTTTTATTTGGTTTTACTGAAAAGGAACAAAAATTAAAGTCGCCAATGATTGTTTAGGTCTTACTGTTTATATAATAAGTAACCTCCTCTATGGTTTTTTTTTACTTGGATTTCTTGTCAAGAAAAGGGAGAAAGATGAAAAAGAGGCTAATTTTTACTATTAAAAATTTTGGGTGTGAAAATTTGCCAACTTAGTACTCACTAAATTGGTTGTTTTATAGTTTGAACATACTCGTGTTTTTGTATGAATGCTACTTATACTTAGGTCAATTGAGGAATGATTGAAGATCATTGTGAGGGCCGTAACCAAACACTAAATCTTGTTTAGACTTCTCGTGAATGGCTTTTATAATTTTTCTAGTGCATGTGCATGATCATGAAAATTTTTAAAACCAACGAAAAGATTCCAAACGATAGCCGGGAAGTTTAAGTAGGTATTTGAAATCATTTCAATAAAATTTGGATTCGACCATACTCAAAACAAATCATTTTGAAACCATCACCATCGTGTACACCAAAACCCTAGACGTTTCTTTCTTCTTTCAATTACCAACCGATTTCCTCCAAACTTCTTGAACGAAAACTTAGTAGCTGAAACCACACATTCTCTTTAGCAAAATTTGAATCATTTCAGCAGAAATTTGAGTCCCTACTTCCCTCCAAACAAATTTGAATTTCTCTTTTATCAATTCAGCAAGAAACCAGCCGCCCACTCTCCTATTGCCATGGCTGCCACTTGTCAAACTTGTGCTGAAAAAAAAAATGGCAGCAAGCATGCTTCTTTTCCCTCCCAACCGGCAACATCATGAGCTTGGAGCAAAGAGAATTTTCAGATTTCATTAGCCAAAGCTAATGATGCTCCACCTTACTTCATGCCCAATGCATGAAAGGAGCTATGACACTTGGTACTCAATTCAGCCAAGCCTTGTTCATTTGAACAAGCAACTTCAGCTGCATTTTTCCCCCTTGCTGCCCGAAATCCTCACCAGAAAATCACTTAATCCTTTCTTCCATTCTCCCAAAAACTCACTCTCATTCACTTCAGCAAAAACTCTCCCCAAAAAGCTCTCAACCGAGAGCTCTCTCTCTCCCTTTTTCCTCTTGCTTCACTCTCGGTTATTTCAGCCTTGCTCCAAGAACTTTACCTTGGTTGCAAGTTGCTGGAACTAAGCTGGAAATCTGGAAAGGAGCAAAGCTGTCTTCATATCATCCATTTCTTGAGCAAGGAAAGGTAAAACACCATTTACTTCTTGAAAAGTTTCCTTGGCAGCTTAGCCTTTTCCATCCTTAGCCTATTTTGTTTCTTGTAGCTGGAAACCGAACTTGAGTAGCCCAAGCCTCACACTTGTTCATCCGTTCTTGAAGCTAGTTGGAGGTAGGATTCATCTTATATCCTTTTTAGCTCAAAGAAGTAGTTTTCCTTTTCAAAATATATTATCTTGAAGGATAAACTGTTCATGCATATGATGAATAGCTTTGAATCTTGTCATGGCATGCCCAGTATCCTCTTAAACCTTTGCTGGAAATTTGATTGACTGATAAGAAGCATTATTCTTGATTTCTGCTACCCAAACCTCAAAATGATAGTTTCATTTTATTTATTGCATGCATGATCCTTGAGAATGGTTAAACATTCATTTGTACTACACAATGAACTTTGAATGTTGATGGTTGAGGTTGTAATGGCTAGGGGCCTTGGAACTGCTTTTGAACTCTATTTTGCCTCGGTCTTGGTTTGATGATGAACTGAACTTTTGATACATTAGCTTGGCATTGAAAATTTTGAACTTATTTCGGTTGATTTTACTAAAATAATTTCATGCATGTTGGTGCTTTCAACTCTTAAAGCTCTTGAGCACCTATGCTGGAAATGATGGTTGTGATCGAAAATCTTGAATTTATTTCATTCAAGGATTGTGTTAAAATGCTGCTTGGCAGCCTATTTAGAACTGCCTTGCATGTTTCCAATATTTCATGAATGTTGATGAACTTGGATCACTATGACCATAAGCTGGAATTTTAAGTTGATGAACTTAAAGCTTGATATTTCACTGTTTTGATTAATGTTTAATTACCTAATGTTTGCGTGCATGTCTTTGTGTGGGATTAAGAATTGATGATGACTTGATGTTGAATTTCTGGAACCCAAACCAGGCCTCTAATCGTAGCCAAACAAGTGAAGATGTCACAAGGTTGTTCAAAACTATTTTTCCAGAAACCAGTGAACCAACTGAATTAAAATGAAATGCTTATATCTCACTGTTTATAACTCCAAATCACGTGCCGTCAGTGGCATTCGAAACTAGACCCAAAGAGCTTCGTTTTGGTACCTCACACGCCTGTAAATCATTTTCTACACCGTAGCAATTTAACTAACATCGCTGAAAATCAAAACTGCATTTTTGATAAACATGATGATTTCGAAAATTGTTGTCCAAATTTGAATGATTTTTAATCCAAATTGGGATTGGATGTCTTCTGAGAAAATAAAGAGCTATGAGTCTAGTTTTAATCGGTTCCAAAATCATGTAATTCGCACCGGTAGAATTTCTAATTCAATTTTGGAAAGAAATCATGGCAAATTAGTTTTCACACAAACGTACCTTATGAAACTTTCAATTACAACCTTTGGTCATTTGACAAAACTTTTATGTTATAAATTCAAATTTCGACTTACAAACCTTGTTTTAATCCCGAAGGTATTATACCTCAACAAGACCCAAAATGGGTAAAATGAAAACAAATTGTTTTCAAACCAAAGTCACTTAAAACTCATTTTTTTGTAGCACAACAAATAAATTTAAACACCGTCAGTCAATTTTCTAACCAAGGCAAGTTTCTTCTAGATTCTCCAACATCATACACTATGTTATCAAAATTCCTTTAAAAAAAAAAAATCAACTGCTAAAAATTTTTCTAAATCCTAATTTTACCAAATTTTCGAAACTCACGAATTTTGACCTAACTAATCAAAACCTCAAATTTGTGAAATTCATATCACCGTTTCGCCATTCTATTAACCGTTTAGTACAACCTACATATATCCTTATTTTTATAAAAGAAGTGAATTTGTCAAAATTGATTTTAATAATTAAAAGTTGATACAGTAATTATGTACCTCAGGATCCGTCGGTGAAACAAACGAGGACGTGGGTACTGAAGCTTTCGACTCATGAAATCCACTTTGACCTAACTGAGGTGAGGGTTCCAAATTGTTGTTAAATGTTTTATTAAAATGTGCCACATGTTGGAATTGTATTTGTTGTTAAATGTTACTCGTTGATTGAAGCACGTAATTACTAAGTGTTATTTGCCAATTAACGTGTTAATGTTGAATAGTATATGATGCCATGGTTGAATTATTCAAAACCATTGATCAAAAGGAGGAGATCGTGTGTGTACTTATCGCACTGACCCTCTCATTTTACAAATGATTTAGAAATACCATAATTGTGTATGTGCCTGTTAAATGTGCATGAGTGATAAGCCTTTAATGTGCGAATTGGCTCGGCGGGATCCCAAACTCCAGAGGCGAATCGGCCTATTCCGAAGCCGGCAATTAGGGCTTTGGTCGGTACGCCGACGGACCGGGAATGAAATGAAAGGTTACCTCGAGTGTACACCACCCAATGAATGTTGGATGTCGGGTCGGTGTAAGGGGTTGAGATTGGGAAGCAGTCAAAGAAGTGCTATTGAGCAACATAGAAGCAATGTATCCTTCCACAATGAATGTTATTGATGCTTTCCAATGTGATATTGAAATTCAATGTTTCATGAAATTCTTGAAGGAAAATGCTGTTGTGAAAATTTTTCCTTATATGGTCGATTAAATGAAAGCATGTTTTACGAATGTGATAATTGTTATGTGTTGGGATTCTCATTGGGCTTGTGAAGCTCACCCCATATATTTTCCCTCCCGTGATTTCAGGTTTGACTCGAAAGCGAGGATTTGAGAGTTGGATTTTGTTGGTTGTAACCTTTACCCTTGTTAAGACTAATGATGTTGAAATCCCTTTGGTTAACATTGCCTAGGAATCGTGTATCCTAGATGGTTGATGTTGAATTTTAGTTTGATCTATATAGCTGCATTGGGAAATATTTGATTTGACTAAACCGATCGATTGAGTCTGGCGTGAGCTAGCGGTGGCTTCTCGTGGTTCTGGGAGTCGTGGGGCCGCTACATTTAGTGGTATCAGAGCTTAGGTTAGAAATTGGCCTGTAAGGTTATTGGGCCTAAATTTGGAAAAGGTGAAGTAATACTTGTGGTTATAAATTATATAAGCAGCTTACTAGATTGGTTGTGGTTGTAGGTTGTGGCTGGACGTGGAGCTAGTGGAGGTCCTACCCCACCTAGGGGCCCATGCCTAAGGTGCGATATCGCTTGAGGTGGGAGGCCCTACCCTCGGAGCCCCGCCGAGGGCTAACCCTTGTAGGTGCTCGAGGGACTATGCATATCCCAACCATGTGGTGTTTGCCGTGGTTAGGGAGAGGAAGACTTTAGCCCGCACGGTTGAGAGGGCAAATGCTGAGATTGAGGAGTTAAGGGCAGAAAACGAGAGGTTACGCTAGGATTCAAGAGCTCGAGGGGTAGCCGATCGCTTTGCTCGTCTGTCTGGACAATCGCGGTATCATGGCCAATTGTGAGGCCATGATTGAGGATATTGTAGAGATACATTCTGAGGGCTGTAGGCGGTGAGAGCTCTAGCGTGGACAGTGTCTTCGTGACACATTGAGGATGTTGATTATCGGAGGCAGTGAGGCTTCCCCTACTTATAGCCCTCTTAGTGATCCCTCTGAGGACCCTGATTTTCCTACCTCCCCATGAGTTAGGGTTGAGATTGAATTCCCAATGAGGTCCCTTTCGCTTTTGATTGGATGATTGTATTAGACTGATGTTGTGTTTTATTTCATGGATGTTATGATCACCATGTTATGTTGTGTAAGAACTTGATGTATGATGTTTTCTGATTAACGTAAACTATTTGGTGGTTTTACTATGTTGCAAATACCTTATTTTATTTCTTTTATAATTACTTATAGATAAATGTGTGTATAGATAAAGGAAATGGACGGAAGGGGTAGAGGAAGAGGAAGACCACGTAGGCGTGCTCAAGGCCGGGAAGGTGAGGCATCTACCGCCCACCTTAATCAAGAGCAAGGTCGAGCCGAGGGACCCTATAGCGTAAGCCCTAAACAGGATGACGAATTTGTTGGAACGGGTGATGGACCGTCAGACCGTGGACCTAGGACCGACCAACGGGGACCAGAGTTAGGAGATGATAGAGCATTAGAGAGGTTTTAGAGATTCTCCACCTAAGTTTGTCTGAGGACCCAATCCGCATATAGCAGCTGGCTAGAAACCATGGTGAACATTTTTGGGACCCTAGGGTATACGGAAGTTCGGCAAGTGACTATCGCCGCTTTTCCAGCTTTGAAGGTGCAAAGACGGAATGGTGGAACGTAATAAGGGAAAAATGGGCTAGAAATCAAACCCCGTGGACGTGGGTTAATTTCACCAGGGAATTTAATGAAAAATATCTTCCTCCTATGGTTCAGGAGAGGAGAGAAGATGAGTTCATACGGTTGCGTCAGGGAGCTTTAAGTGTGGCCGAGTATGAGGCCCAGTTTACTCGGTTATCTAAATTTGCACCAGAATTGATTGCTACCGAGCCCGCAGGTGCCAAGCTTCATCCAAGGTCTCAATGTAGAAATCCAGGAAGCCTTAGCAACTGCCCACACACCTACATTCACTGATGCCCTAGAGAAAGTTATAAGGGTAGAAAGTACTAAGGCTCAAGTCAAGGCCTTCGTAAAGTGAAACGACCAGCCCCATCAAACCCTAGTCTTGGGAAAACAGGAGGTGGTCAACTAAGTCAACCGCCCCAGAAAGCCAGAAGAGGATCCGGAGGAGAGCAAGCGGTTACAGGCCGAGGACGGGGCGAAAGGGGTGGCCCGCCCCAAGCAAGACAACCTCCGTCAACTCGCCAATCTTGTGGGTACTGTGGTAAGGCAAACCACCATGAAATGACTGTTGGAGGAAGGCGGGGAAATGCCTAGTATGTGGAAGCACGGAGCACGTGATCAACAATTGCCCTGTTCGTCGGACTCAAGAATCAGGGATACAAGCACCAGGACGCCCAAACCCAAAACCCTCAACTGACAGAGGCAATCGGCCCAGGGTGCCAGGCCGGATTTATTCCCTTAACGATCAGGAGATACCAGACCCAGTTGGGGTGGTAGAAGGTACTATTTCCCTCTTTCATAGATTGGTTAAGATTTTAATTGACCCAGGTGCTAGTCACTCTTTTGTCAACCCTAAATTCTTATGTGGCGTGGATGTCAAGCCTACTCTTTTGTCTTATGACCTAATCGTGCAAACTCCAAAGGAAAGATTCTTGTTTAATTGCGAATGAGGTCTATAAGAACTGTGAATTATGGGTAGGTGAGAGGAAAATCCTAGCGCACTGATTGCCTTGCCCATTAAGGGATATGATATTATTCTGGGAATGGATAGTCTCAGCCCGACTTCATGCAGCTTGGATTGTAAAATGAAGGTGGTTGAATTTCACATTCCAGGGGAACCTACCTTAAGATTTGATGCTCGACAAGGATTAGCCTCTACCGCACTTGTTTCGGGATTCCAAGCTCGGAAAATGTTGAGTAAGGGAGCTCGGGGATATTTAGCTTTCTTAATAAACCCTTAAGAAGATAAATTGAAATTAGAGGATGTACCGATAGCGAGTGAGTTTCCAGAAGTATTTCCTGAGGAATTAGAGTCCTTACCTCTTAACCGAGATGTTGAATTTAAGATTGAACTCACACCGGGAGCAAACCCTATTTCAAAGACTCCCTATCGAATGGCACCTGCAGAATTAAAGGAACTGAGGTTACAACTGCAAGATTTGTTAAAAAAAGGATTTATAAAGTCAAGTGAGTCTCCTGGGGAGCCCGACTATTTGTGAAAAGAAAGATGGAGGATTGAGACTTTGTATTGATTATCGGGATTAAATGAAGTCACCTAAGAATAAATATCCATTGCCCCACATTGATGAATTATTTGACCAATTGCAAGGGGCAGTAGTGTTTTCTAAGATTGACCTCAGACAAGGTTATTATCAATTGAGGATTAGAAAGGAAGACGTTCCAAAAACTGCCTTTAATTCTCGATATGGGCATTATGAGTTTCTGGTCATGCCATTTGGACTAACCAATGCCCCGGCAGCATTTATGGATTTAATGCATAGGGTTTTTAAGCCTTACCTGGACCAATTTGTAGTAATTTTCATAGATGACATCTTAATTTATTCAAAGTCCAAGGAAGATCATGAACGACATCTGAGGTTAGTTTTGCAAACTCTGAAGGAGCACAAGTTGTATGCTAAATTTAGCAAAAGCAAATTTTGGAGAGAAGTATCTTCTTAGGTCATGTGATCTCGAAAAGGAATCACTGTGGATCCAGCTAAGGTTAAAGCGGTGGTAGATTGGAAGCAGCCTGAGAATCCAACGGAAGTCCGTAGTTTCCTAGGGTTGGCTGGATATTATCGAAGGTTCATTCAGGATTTTTCCAAACTTGCTGGCCCTTTGACCAATTTGACTAGAAAGAAGCTTCGCTTTGGGATTCAAAATGCGAGAATAGCTTTCAAGAGCTTAAGAGTCGACTGACTAAAGCCCCTGTGTTGACATTGCCAAATGAGAAGGAGAGTTTTACGGTCTATACTGATGCATCTAAGGAAGGACTGGGATGTGTTTTAATGCAAGAGGGTAAAGTAGTGGCTTACTGAGGAACCGAAACCTCATGAACGTAATTATCCCACCCATGATCTTGAATTGGCAGCCATAGTGTTAGCCTTGAAGAAATGGAGGCACTATTTATATGGTGTGGTTTTTGAGGTTTACACCGATCATCAAAGTTTTAAGTACTTGTTTTCCCAAAAGAACTGAATTTGAGGCAACGCCGATGGATGGAATTCTAGAAGATTATGAATGTACCATTAAGTATCAACCAGGAAAGGCTAATAAGGTAGCAGATGCCTTAAGCAGAAAAGTTCAGATTTCTGGATTAATGGTTAAGGAATGGAAAATGTTGGAAGAGGTCAGTACTTGGAACCCACGGTTAATGCAGCAAAAAGTGATTTTGGGAAGTGTGACCTTAAATTCCTCCATAACTGAGCGTATTAAAAAGACTCAAAGCAAGAACTCCCTTGTACAGAATTGGGTAAATAAAGTGAAAGAAGGGAAGTTGCCTAATTTCAATTTGGGGAGTGATGGGATCTTGAGATATCAAAACCGATTGGTAGTGCGATGAGGATGAACAAGAGAGAAATTATGGCTGATGCATATAAGTCAAAATATACTATCCACCCGGAAGAAACAAGATGTATCGATGTAAAGAAATTTTTCGGTGGAATAATATGAAAAGGGACATAGCTCGGTTGTATACCTGCCTAACGTGTCAACAAGTTAAATCTGAACATCAGAGACCTTCAGGATTGTTACAGTCATTAGAGGTACCTGAGTGGAAATGGGACCAGATTACCATGGATTTTGTCACTGGGTTACCCCATACCCGTCGAGGTTATGATGCTATTTGGGTGATAGTGGATCGGTTGACGAAATCAGCCCATTTCCTACCAGTTAATATGAAATATCAGATGGAGAAACTGGCCCAGATTTATATGGATGAAATTGTTAGGCTTCATGGAGTACCGTAAGTATAGTGTCGAGAGATCCCCGCTTTTATTTCCGGTGGCGGCAGATTCAAAGTGCCTTGGGAACCAAGTTAAATCTCAAGACTTATCACCCTCAAACATGGACAATGAAAGGACCATACAAACCCTAGAAGACATGTTGAGGGCATGTATCATGGATTTCGGAGGTAGTTGGGATCAACACTTGACCTTAGTGGAATTTGCCTATAACAACAGCTACCATTCTTCCATTCAGATGGCTCTATATGAAGCGTTGTACGGGAGAAAGTGTAGATCACCAGTATACTGGGATGAAGTGGGAGAACGCAAGATTTTGGGTGCTGAAAGGATACCATGGGTCGAAGCGGCCTATGAGAAGGTTAAATTGATCCGTCAAAGGGTACAAGTAGCTCAAAGTCGACAGAAAAGCTACACCGATAACCGAAGGAAGATTTAGAGTTTCAAGTTGGAGATGAAGTTTTCTTGACAGTTACGCCATTGAGAGGAAGCCTCAAGTCTGGGAAGGGAAGGAAGCTTAAACCGAGGTACATAGGACCGTTTAAGATTTCACAAAGGATTGGAAAGGTAGCTTATCAGCTGGAACTGCCTGCAAGCCTAGCACGATTTCATAACGTTTTCCATGTATCGTGGTTGAGAAAGTACCACAAGGACCCATCTCATGTTCTACCAACCCTAGAGGTCGACTTAGATGAATCTCTGACTTATCAGGAAAAACCCTTGAAGATTGTCGATAGGAAGGTTAAAGTTTTAAGAAAGAGACAGATTCCTTTGGTGAAAGTCCTTTGGAGACACCATGGTTTAGAAGAGGCAACATGGGAGTTAGAAAAGGAGATGAGTCAAAGATACCCAGAGCTTCAACTGGAAAAAGGTAATAATTTCGAGGACGAAATTTCTTAAGTGGGGGAGGTTGTGAGGGCCGTAACCAAACCCTAAATCTTGTTTAGACTTCTCGTGAATGGCTTTTATAATTTTTCTAGTGCATGTGCATGATCACGAAAATTTTTAAAACCAACGAAAAGATTCCAAACGATAGCCGGGAAGTTTAAGTAGGTATTTGAAATCATTTCAATAAAATTTGGATTCGACCATACTCAAAACAAATCATTTTGAAACCATCACCATCGTGTACACCAAAACCCTAGACGTTTCTTTCTTCTTTCAATTACCAACCGATTTCCTCCAAACTTCTTGAACGAAAACTTAGTAGCTGAAACCACACATTCTCTTTAGCAAAATTTGAATCATTTCAGCAGAAATTTGAGTCCCTACTTCCCTCCAAACAAATTTGAATTTCTCTTTTATCAATTCAGCAAGAAACCAACCGCCCACTCTCCTATTGCCATGGCTGCCACTTGTCAAACTTGTGCTGAAAAAAAAAAAAAATGGCAGGAAGCATGCTTCTTTTCCCCTCCCAACCGGCAACATCATGAACTTGGAGCAAAGAGAATTTTCAGATTTCATTAGCCAAAGCTAATGATGCTCCACCTTACTTCATGCCCAATGCATGAAAGGAGCTATGACACTTGGTACTCAATTCAGCCAAGCCTTGTTCATTTGAACAAGCAACTTCAGCTGCATTTTCCCCCTTGCTGCCCGAAATCCTCACCAGAAAATCACTTAATCCTTTCTTCCATTCTCCCAAAAACTCACTCTCATTCACTTCAGCAAAAACTCTCCCCAAAAGCTCTCAACCGAGAGCTCTCTCTCTCCCTTTTTCCTCTTGCTTCACTCTCGGTTATTTCAGCCTTGCTCCAAGAACTTTACCTTGGTTGCAAGTTGCTGGAACTAAGCTGGAAATCTGGAAATGAGCAAAGCTGTCTTCATATCATCCATTTCTTGAGCAAGGAAAGGTAAAACACCATTTACTTCTTGAAAAGTTTCCTTGGCAGCTTAGCCTTTTCCATCCTTAGCCTATTTTGTTTCTTGTAGCTGGAAACCGAACTTGAGTAGCCCAAGCCTCACACTTGTTCATCCGTTCTTGAAGCTAGTTGGAGGTAGGATTCATCTTATATCCTTTTTAGCTCAAAGAAGTAGTTTTCCTTTTCAAAATATATTATCTTGAAGGATAAACTGTTCATGCATATGATGAATAGCTTTGAATCTTGTCATGGCATGCCTGTATCCTCTTAAACCTTTGCTGGAAATTTGATTGACTGATAAGAAGCATTATTCTTGATTTCTCTAAGCTACCCGAAACCTCAAAATGATAGTTTCATTTTATTTATTGCATGCATGATCCTTGAGAATGGTTAAACATTCATTTGTACTACTCAATGAACTTTGAATGTTGATGGTTGAGGTTGTACGTGACTAGGGGCCTTGGAACTGCTTTTGAACTCTATTTTGCCTCGGTCTTGGTTTGATGATGAACTGAACTTTTGATACATTAGCTTGGCATTGAAAATTTTGAACTTATTTCAGTTGATTTTACTAAAATAATTTCATGCATGTTGGTGCTTTCAACTCTTGAAGCTCTTGAGCACCTATGCTGGAAAGGATGGTTGTGATCGAAAATCTTGAATTTATTTCATTCAAGGATTGTGTTAAAATGCTGCTTGGCAGCCTATTTAGAACTGCCTTGCATGTTTCCAATATTTCATGAATGTTGATGAACTTGGATCACTATGACCATAAGCTGGAATTTTAAGTTGATGAACTTAAAGCTTGATATTTCACTGTTTTGATTAATGTTTAATTACCTAATGTTTGCGTGCATGTCTTTGTGTGGGATTAAGAATTGATGATGACTTGATGTTGAATTTCTGGAACCCAAACCAGGCCTCTAATCGTAGCCAAACAAGTGAAGATGTCACAAGGTTGTTCAAAACTATTTTTCCAGAAACCAGTGAACCAACTGAACTAAAATGAAATGCTTATATCTCACTGTTTATAACTCCAAATCACGTGCCGTCAGTGGCATTCGAAACTAGACCCAAAGAGCTTCGTTTTGGTACCTCACACGCCCTGTAAATCATTTTCTACACACCGTAGCAATTTAACGAACATCGCTGAAAATCAAAACTGCATTTTTGATAAACATGATGATTTCGAAAATTGTTGTCCAAATTTGAATGATTTTTAATCCGAATTGGGATTGGATGTCTTCTGAGAAAATAAAGAGCTATGAGTCTAGTTTTAATCGGTTCCAAAATCATGTAATTCGCACGAGTAGAATTTCTAATTCAATTTTGGAAAGAAATCATGGCAAATTAGTTTTCACACAAACGTACCTTATGAAACTTTCAATTACAACCTTTGGTCATTTGACAAAACTTTTATGTTATAAATTCAAATTTCGACTTACAAACCTTGTTTTAATCCCGTGAAGGTATTATACCTCAACAAGACCCAAAATGGGTAAAATGAAAACAAATTGTTTTCAAACCAAAGTCACGAAAACTCATTTTTTTTGTAGCACAACAAATAAATTTAAACACCGTCAGTCAATTTTCTAACCAAGGCAAGTTTCTTCTAGATTCTCCAACATCATACACTATGTTATCAAAATTCCTTTAAAAAAAAAATTAAATGCTAAAAATTTTTGTAAATCCTAATTTTACCAAATTTTCGAAACTCACGAATTTTGACCTAACTAATCAAAACCTCAAATTTGCGAAATTCATATCACCGTTTTGCCATTCTATTAACCGTTTAGTACAACCTACATATATCCTTATTTTTATAAAAGAAGTGAATTGGTCAGTCAAAATTGATTTTAATAATTAAAAGTTGATATAGTAATTATGTACCTCAGGATCCGTCGGTGAAACAAATGAGGACGTGGGTATTGAAGCTTTCGACTCATCAAATCCACTTTGACCTAACTGAGGTGAGGGTTCCAAATTGTTGTTAAATGTTTTATTAAAATGTGCCACATGTTGGAATTGTATTTGTTGTTAAATGTTACTCGTTGATTGAAGCACGTAATTACTAAGTGTTATTTGCCAATTAACGTGTTAATGTTGAATAGTATATGATGCCATGGTTGAATTATTCAAAACCATTGATCAAAAGGAGGAGATCGTGTGTGTACTTATCGCACTGACCCTCTCATTTTACAAATGATTTAGAAATACCATAATTGTGTATGTGCCTGTTAAATGTGCATGAGTGATAAGCCTTTGCGAATGTGCCGCAATTGGCTCGGCCGGGATCCCAAACTCCAGAGGCGAGTTGGCCTATTCCGAGCCGGCAATTAGGGCTTGGTCGGGTACATCGACGGACCCTGGGGAATGAAATGAAAGGTTACCTCGAGTGTACACCACCCAATGAATGTTGGATGTCGGGCCCGAAGTCGGTGTAAGGGGTTGGAGATTGGGAAACAGTCAAAGAAGTGCTATTGAACAACATGGAAGCAATGTATCCTTCCACAATGAATGTTATTGATGCTTTCCAATGTGATATTGAAATTCAATGTTTCATGAAATTCTTGAAGGAAAATGCAGTTGTGAAAATTTTTCCTTATATGGTCGATTAAATGAAAGCATGCTTTACGAATGTGATAATTGTTATGTGTTGGGATTCTCATTGGGCTTGTGAAGCTCACCCCATATATTTTTCCCTCCCAGGATTTCAGGTTTGACTCGAGCAGAGGATTTGAGAGCTGTTGGATTTTGTTGGTTGTAACCTTTACCCTTGTTAAGACTAATGATGTTGAAATCCCTTTTGGTTAACATTGCCTAGGAATCGTGTATCCTAGATGGTTGATGTTGAATTTTAGTTTGATCTATATAGCTGCATTGGGAAATATTTGATTTGACTAAACTGATCGATTGAGTCCTGGCGTGAGCTAAGCCGGTTGCCGCGGTTCTCAGGGTTCGCCTTGGGAGTCGTGGGGCCGCTACAATCATGATCATGATAAGTGGATATAAACATCTCATATCCTTATGTTTTAGTTGTTTCCACTTCTCACTCTCAATGGAGATTTTGGCTCCTATTTTAAAAATTTTTTGCTTTTTTTCTCTTTTCAATATTAATTAAGTGAATACTATATATTTTTTAACCTATATAGTAAAAGAGCAAATGCAATTTGGCCAAAGAAGGGGTATTCTAGTGATGTGTCACACTATTATTGGCTACTTTGTGGTCATCTTGCACATGCCAATCACGTGTTTTTCGCTTTGCTTTCTCACTGGTAGAGTTGATAGATTGTTCTACCAGTCACACCCTCCCGTCTCCTTTTTCCAAAACCGTATCGATCTCCCCCATTCCTTCCATGGATTCATTGCATTTTTCTGTGTTTAAAAAAAAAAAAAGACACAGACCAATAGTGTAACAGCCCCACCTCCCCCTAAGGCTAACCAGAGGGGTTAGCGGGCTGTCTGCCCAACTCTCGCCAGGACTCAAGTATTTAAATCATTTCTAACTTAAACGTGCAAATCTTCTCCAATTAATAAAACATTAATACTAAAATGGAGAATAACATTTAAACTTAAAATTTACAATCATCCAAGTCACATGGTTACAATCCTCGAGCCAAAGCTCATATATTTCCATAATCTTAAAATACTAAACATCATAAAAATATATACACAGTGTCTTCGCACTTAAAACCAAATATCCAAAAGATCAAGGCGTTAGCCTTAACTACGTCTCGGGATTCTCTTCACCTGTTAAGGAAAATAAAAGGGAACAGGGGTGAGCTAAAAAGCTCGTGAGTTTTCAAAATTCATGCACAGGCAATTAAAGTGGTAAAATTGCAAGTAAATAATTAAAACACATAAATAAATACAAGTAACACACAGTGAGGATACAGGGGCTCTCAGGAGCCAATTTCCACTTTTTCACGAGCAATTATCGTAGTCGACACTCCGTCGACTTTCAAACCAAGTAGACAACTCTTCACGCCAACTCCAACCACCTTACTCCCCCTATCGGGCCCGCACGCCACAAACTCAATAATATACAGTAAACAGGAATTACTCAAGGCACACGGCCAAGAGTAAGTACATTTCATGTTTTTCATTTCCCCTAGTTCAATACATGCAAAAATCAAGTTTCCGACTCTACAAAAGGGAGCAATAAAGTATACTCTCCTTTGAGTGAGCGGTCCATTAAATTCTCAGTTTCACATTCCAAGCAATTAACAAGTCAAGAAGCACGTATATACATCAAGCAGTTCAATGAAAGCGTTTAACATGCATTGAAAACTCACCGACAAAATAGGTCTCGGAGTTCGAGTTTGGATCACTCGTAAAATCAGCACTTTGACCTAAAAATGATTAAAAGAGATCAAAAATGAGTTTTCTTACTCGATGGCGAAGTTTAAAGCGAAAAGTCGAAAGTTCGACAATTTTCCTAGTTGAGCTGAAAACTTTGAAAAATCATAACTCAAGTTTTACAAGTCAGAATTCTGATCATTTGATACCGTTGGAAACCTATTTAAAAGCTCTAAAACTTTTCAGAAGACATCAAATTAAAATTATGGACGAAATTCACCCAGATTTCCGTTGAACATTCAGCTACAGTAAGTCGACAGTGTCCGTCAGGCTGGTTATCCAGCACATTTTGAAAATCCGCCAAAAATTACAGAAAATTAATTAACCTCTGAAATTCATACACAATATAGTCCTACATAAGAAGTTTCAACAGCCACTAACGGAACTCAATTCCGACATCCGAGCATGAAATGACTACAGTGGAAACAGAGGCCACTCAAAATTCTGCAGTTCTGGGATTTCGAAAATATAGGGCAGCTTTCAAGTGGTTATTTGAGTGACGAATTCAAGTCCAAAAATTGTCAAATTTGGCACACTAACACTTCCATATACCAACTAGATTCATACCAAATTTCAACTTAAAATACCGCCGGGAAGGCAGTTTTCTATGCGCCTCAATTTCGTCCAACTCATGCATTCAAATCTGGAAAATTTTCTCCCTCACTTGTTCATCTAGTTCATGCCTCAATTCACTTCCGATTTGCCTAATTTTCGAAACTAAGCTAGTATTGAACTTCCTAAGCCTATTGATGATCAAAAATGGTCACATATTTTGGCAAGAATATCACAAAATAAAGCCTCAAATTTCGGACAGCACTACCCCTGTAATTTCCAGCTTTCACATTGCAACTTATTCAATCACATAACATCAACTCTTGAAGAACTCTTTGTGGGACAAAATAGCGGCTTAACATTCATCACTTAAACATCAAATTCAGCCTCTTAACTAGCCAAAAATGCATCCACAAAAATCGAGGAAAAATCAGAAATTCAACCCCCCCCAAATTTCCTCCCTTAACCGGTTTTCCCCCTTTGGTTTTTCATCAAACTTTAACCATCAACAACATACATAATGCACTTAAACAACATCATTTAACCACCCAACAATCAATTTTACAACTCTGGTGGGAATTCAAGAGCCCACCGTTTCATGCTCATAATCATCAACTTCCACAAATCAACTTCATCATCAAAACTTTAAACACAAGAGTCAAGGTTTCTAAAACCCTTCAACAACCCAACCTAACAACATGCTTATCAATTGAAATGGATGGAGAAAAATTCAAGTTTTCTAGTGTTACCTCTTGCAAGAAGTGAGTGGAAGTTCTTCAAGAAAATGCCAAACAAAAGCTTCCAAAAGCTCCTAGTCCAAGTCTTCCACCAAGCTCAAGCTTAATCCAAGAGGGTTGATGTTTTTGTTGGTGATTTTAGCAAGAAATGGAGGAGAAAAACGATGGAAAATGGAGAGAAGAAGAGAAGAGAAAATCGGGTGAAATGGGAGAGAAATGAACCGGTTTTGAGCTTTCTTTTTTTTTTTAAAATAGGGAAGAAAGGAAGACAAGACACAAGTCTTGTCTTGCCTTAATGAGGTTTGACTTTTGTTAAGCCATTCTTATCTATTTGGAGGGAAAATTAAGGGCTTAATTGTGCTTGAAATTAAGGCTAATTTTCGGCTAGGAGGGGGAAGGAAGGATAGGAAAATTTTCGTAGGAGTTAGGAAAAATCGGTTGGAAGAAATAATTAGTTGAAATTCTAAGTTTAGCGAGGTTAATCCAAACCCTAATTAAAAATTTCAAAACCCTAATTAATCACCTTCAATGTCCCAAATCCAGTCATTTAATCACCCTTCCAACTTATCCATGATCATCCCTACTTATCTCCACTAGTTTACTCTCAGTCCGAATTTACCTCGAAAAACGTGCCATTGACATTTTTCCACTAATAAATGCTACGAAACGTAATTACAGGTAAATAGAGTTAAAATCAAATGAGGCATTATAAACGAGGATAAAATCAAATATCACAAGATAATTAAATATTTAATTATATGAATAAATATATTTTCGAATTTTTTTTTGAAATTAAAATTAATTACAAAAAAATATTTTTTTCCAAAATTTGAGGCCGTTACAAATAGAACATTCCTTCCATTCTCTCTTTCTTCTTCTTTTTCTTTTCCTCTTTTAAAGATTAACTAGAAAAATGACACTCAAGACCTAGGTTTTGTTCTCTCTTCTGTTCTTTTTTTTGCCCCCTTTGTCCTCTTTTTTAATCCTGAGATGAGATAGAAGCAGCTTGAAGATAATCTTTTCTATTCAACTACTCACCTTTTGTTTTCTTTTTCCTTATCCAATCTCTATCTCTCCTACTCATCAACCTGTGATTTTTTTGCCTCTCTCTACACAGAAAAATTTCTATTTTTATTGATGTTTTTCTCGTTGTTGGGGTATAATTACCTTGAAGATCTGCCTTATCTGATTTATATTCTTTCCCCCTGATCTTGCTGCCTTTTAGTTTTGAATTTTTCCTTTATTTTTACTGATTTTCTTTATTCTCTAATCAATTTCATGTTTGTTTCAGGGTGCAAATTTATGGTTTGCATTTTTGTATCTGGCATCCTCAATCTCTACAAAACCTGCCGCGTTAGAAATCTCGCATGATATTTATTTTCTCATGGTTTTTTGACTATGGTTATTTTTTCTTATGGAGTTTTTGTGTAATTATCTCAGGTAAAGAAAGGCAAGGAGGGCACTGAAGGAGGAATTATAGTTAGTTTCTTTCAGTTTCTTCTTCTTCTTCTTCTTCTTCTTTTTGTGGGTTATGTGGCTATGTTAATATGGTGTTTTTTTCTCTTTTCTTTCTTCAGCTATAATACGAGAAAATTCAACATTTTTCACACTGGTGTCAACTATTTATTTGTGACTACATTTGAAACATCTACCATATATTTCAGCACTTAAAAAATTGCCTTCAAACAATTTGCCATTGGTATATGACTATATCTTTACTATGATTTTATCTGTGACGCCCCACCTCTCCCAAGGGCGAATCCAAGGGTATCAGTGGACGTCTGCCCAACTCTCGACAGGACTCACTACAAAATCCAAAAAATATAATTACAATCGTTCATTCCTAAAACCCTAATTAACGTCCAACCAAAAATACTAATTAACTTACAAGAGTAAATCCTCAATAGTTTTTATCAAAATCACAATAATAGTAACTTCAAGTACAATAAACCATTAACTTCACAATTAATATCAATCCTATACAAAAAATACAAAAATCCTACCAAAGAAACTAAAACCTCAATCTACGATCCCCACTTCAAGACCTGTTAAGGACAATAAATATATTGGGGAGAGCTAATGCTCAGTGAGGCCAAGAAAGCATGCACGCAATTAAGATAGAACAATATTTCAACAATTAAAACAATTTAAAGTAAAACAAGCAATATTTCACAACAGGAAATTTAATAATACCATATAAAGGATACATGTGGACACGGGAGGTAGAGGTGACTACCGTCCTCAGGGACGTAGCATGTGCCGGCGATCCAAATTTCTGCATTTTTCACATTATATTCGGTCCATTTCATGAGTTTTGACTTCCAAATCAAAATGTTGACACTCCGTCAACCACACTCTCACATCCTGTAGACACCACTTGAAACCCTCACCCTTCTACTTATACCCTCTGTACCGGGCCCGCTCGTTAAAATATATAAAGTTGGTAATACTCGACTATACCTTGGTCGGCGAGCGCACTCCAACCGACATAACACTTTTAAGACCCATGGTTCACCAATCCCTCGACCAAGCCCCTATTGCCAGCCGAAGTGAAAGGTTCCCCGATGGGGTTTGGGCGTCCCCACAATTTTCAATAGCAATAACAATCATTCAAGCACTTGTAATTCAAGTAACAATTGTTCAAACAGTCAAACAATTAACAATTCAAGCAGTCGAACTCATTTAGAGACAAATCAAATAAGGTGAGTGCGATAAAGTACATGCTCACTAAGTCAAACAAGCATGCTTTTCAAACGTGTTTCATTAAACCAAGCAGTAAATAACAGGCACTTGAACACTCACTGAAATCTCGTAAAACAAGTGAACGAGCAAGAAACTTAAACTTCAGTAGTCGGGCTAACTTCCGCAACCTCTTGGTCACCTGAGCCAAAATGGAACTATCACTTTTAATTCAAACAGTTAAAACTTAAGATTTAACCTAACTCTCCAAGTTCACTAAAAATTACTCAACTAAAGCTTCTTTCTCAGGCCATAACTCCCTCAATGTACGTCAGAATTGGGCAAGGCTTATAGCTACAGAAACTAGATTCAATATACTTAAAATCACTAGAAGACATCGCTCAAAGATTCCTGAAGTAGGCTGAGCTAAAACGAACCAGAAATCCAGTAACGACAGTAAAACAGGAAAATTAGGCTGGTAGATCAGCCATCTTTGCAATTTTTTTGGTATTGATAGGAAAAGAACTAGCATGCAAACCTTATACCGTTAGAAATCTTGTGAAGTCTAGTTTCAAACGCCACAGACGGCGCTCAATTTTGACTCCCGAACAAAGAGTTTTAGCCGACAGAAGTACAGGGGTTGACAAGATTGACGGCCACAATTTCCAGAATTGAAAAGCTGTGTTTGGAGCACCATTTGGGCATCGAAATGCAATTGAAAAATTACCAAATTTTGTACACTCAAACTTAACTAGATAGAATATGTGTGTACCAAATTTGAGTGAAAAAATCGCACGGGAAGATAACTTTTTAGATGGCCAAAGTTTGTGAAAATTTTAGAACTTAAACTGCCAGATTTTCTTCCTTTTGATTTTCAAACATTTTGCTCAACTAAAACAGCCCCAAATCACTCAAGCATTGACACAAAAGCTCTAGCAGCATTCCTTTATCAAATGGAAGCAAAATTTTGAATCAAATATTTCAAAAATAGGGCAATAGTTCGGCAAAGTACAGAAGGGATAAAATTCCAGATTTTTAACTCAACATTCAAGGGCCTTTGTTACACCAAATGAACTCACATTTGCAAAACATTTCACCAAACCATAGTATAACATTTAAGCTTTCAAAAAAACCAAGGAATCCACAAAAATAGAAATCTGAACTAAGCTTGAAAAATAGCAAAGTGGTCCAACAGCTTTTCAATAAAAATTTTCAAGTTTGATTCTTCACTTTTCTCAAGTTTTTGCTAAACGTTTTTATGCACCAAAAATGCTCATTTTTGCAAAGTGTCCAGCCCTCATCTAGACCATCATCTTAGCAGTGAATAATCACAAAATAATGGTGTTAAAACAGGGCAAAATCACCCCAAAAGACAACTAGCAGTTTTGAACACTCAAATTCCCGATTTTAAGCTTTCATGGAAGAATTTTCAGTTTTGAGCAGTGTTTTTTGGAAAATCATAACTTAAGTTATATAAATCCAAAAATTACAAATCTTATACCATTGGAAAATAGACTCAATGAACTAAAACTCTCGAGAAGACACTTTTACAAGATTCGAATCGAAAACTAATCAAATTTCAGTTTAAAGCTGCTGTCACAGTGTAAACAAAGCATATCAGTTTTGATTTTCAGTCAAATTTGAAAATTCACCAAAATTCAAAAAAATTGAAATAACCCTTGAAATTTATACTGCTAAAATAAATCAGATTATAGTTTCAAACCCAACAAACGAAACTCAATTCGCACCTTCCTGCAACAAGTTACAATAGTTGTAAGTAGGCTGCATGACCAACCCTGATTTCCGGAAATTCCAGATTCGAAGAACAACTTTGGAACATTATTTGAGCAATGAAATGGTACTAGAAAAATGCCAAATTTTGCAGGAAACAACCTCAGTATGTAAGCTACGTTTTCACCAAATTTCAGCTAAAAAATCACACAGAAAAGCTACAATCAAAGCAACCAAAAACAGGGCAGCATGCATTTCCTTCCTCTCGATTTCCTCCTCTTCTTTCCTCTTTCTTTTTTGACAACAACTCACCATATAAACACCTCACACACACACAAAACATCATCAACAGCCCCAAATTCACATGTGGTGGGATTTCATAGAGCCCACATTCAACCAATCAACAATATTGCACTTATCATAGTTCAAAGCTACATAAAAGGAGTCAAATGAACAAGATTATGAAGAAATGCACTACCTCTTCCTCCTCAAGAAGCTTGGCTTATGGTGGGTGATCTAGCTCACAAAACCCCTCAACTTCCAAGCTCAAACAACCGGTTATCCTCTCCGCCTAGTTGGACCAAGGTTCCTCCAAGATTTCTATTAAAGTCCCCAAGCTATTGATGGCTTCAATGGTAGCTTTGTGTTGGTGGTTTTTTTTGAAGAATCAAGGAGAGGAAGATGATGAAGGGGGCGGCTGTTTTGGAGAGAAATTGGAGGAGAAATGAGAGAGGGAAGAACCAGCTATAAGGAGAAGAAAGAAAGGAAATGGGTGGTTGGGGTTGTTTGTTGACTTTTGGGCTTTTGTGGAAAATGGAAGAAATGAGAGGAAGTTAGGTAATTTGACGTAAAGCCACTTTTGTCGTATCGGATCAATTCAAGCGACACGACACTACGATCCCGGTTTCTCTCATTTATATATTCTGAAAACATGTTCTAACATTCGAAACTTACGTCTAATAGTCGATTCTAGGCCTGAGTACGAAATTTAAACATTCAAACAGTTTAAATTGAAAACATAGTTTAAATGTACAAAATGCATTTTAAAACTTTTCGTGCAGTTACAATTGATAAACAACATTCAAATAATTCAAACTAATTTTGATGAAGTAATTTTATGAAATTATGGAAATTTGCAATTTTATAAATTAAATTGATGGTTAAACAAGGTTTTAAAATAAAACGAAGTAACGTATGGTGTACTTGCAATTAAAATGATCTAAATTAATTATTTAGAGAAAATAAATAATTAATTAAATAAATGATTTGATTAAAATAAATTTTTGGGTTCTCACATTATCTCAGTTTTAAAACGTGTCAAAATTACTATCCCTTGAAACTTGAAGGCCACTAACTAAAAGCGTGTACTGTATGAAGCTAAATCAAGCATTTATAAGTGCTAATGTGAATAATCTGGTATCACTTTGCTTGGCTTATTACTTGCCAGAACATAGAGTGAAAATAAATAACGACTTCAAGCCTAATAAGAGCAGGAAAATGGCAATAGGAGCCATCTTTTTGCTTCTCACGTAGTCCTATTTCCTTGCAGAATAACTAGGCTAAACTTTTTTATACCAAAGAAATTCTTTTCTAACGAACCTTATAACAAAGCATGTGTTGTGAACACAATCAAGCTATATCCACACATCTGCAGGTTGGATTACTTGATCACTGACAAGATATTGAATTAGTCGAACTGTATTCTTCTTTCTAGAGTCAACTTAATGATAGCGAACCATAATGGAAAGAAGTGTGTTGTCGATGAGGAAGGATCGTTCATCTTCTCAGAAACAGTGGAGTATTCAGCCCAAGTAAAATGCAATTGAAGCCTCTCATCAAGTACTAGACATAGCAATAAAATATTAGTTGGTCTTCATATATGCTTGATTGATGAAAAACCTGCTGGAGATATAATTAAGAATTGAGACATGAACATTTATAGCAGTAACTCAAGGCTTGCGGTTAAGTCAATAGAAAGGTCAAGTGTAAATAAAGATACATTCAAGAAATGCACTAATTGGAGTAATAAATCCTTCTGCAATATCAGAAGGTAATAACATTTTTGGTGAAACTCCATAAATTACACAGAATAATTATATTGGCAAGAATAAAGAAAGAAAGGAAAAAAATATAGAACAAAGGGAGCAATGTTATGTTATTAGAAAGAACAAAACTTAATAGCATCAAGGAGATAAATTTACACTAACACTGAACAAGATTTTGGCTATCAAAGCTAGAATCTTTGAAAAGTTACTTTTGTATCAGATGCTTGATAGTGTGAAACCTGTATATAATTGATAGGCTGTGTTCTTTATGCTTGAAATAAAGCATGAGGATGCTTACCAGGCTGAACTTCTTAAAAAACTTTTTTCATTATGTTAGTGTTGGCTTCAAACTAACTGTGAATGTCGTCAGTTTCATGCCACTAGACATTCAGATGCAATCTAATGACTATCATCATTTACGGGTCTTATGAAAAAGGGTATGCTTCATCCAACTATGCATTGTTGCACTACCGATTGATTTGTAGTTGTTCACATAAGTGATTTTTACAAAAGTGGTGTTGCTATAATTATTGTAAAAAAGATTTTAATCCTTTTTCTGCATTACAATACAAAAGGTAGCTAAGTGAGGCTTGCATATGAAGTTCCACCCCGCCTCTCTTGCTGGATAAACTATAGTTAAAGTTGCATGCAGAATAAATCATATAGGTTTGCGAGATTATTGTCATACCATCTATCTTATAAAAGTGTAGAACCCTTGTAGTTTATCTCCTGAATGCTGTTAATGTACATCTAACTTGGGTTTTTAACATTTAATTCGGTGGCAGAGATAAGAATGGTTATGTTTACCCATGAGTTGCATGTGTAGTGATTTGCTATTAAGTGTTGTTCACTCAATGCTCCCTTATGCTATGTATTGATGCCTTATATTTTTGTTTTCCTGGTGTAGATTGGGATTTGGTGGTTATGGGAGGTTTGTATTCTATATTTTTAGCCAACTCATTAAGTCCAATGTCAAGAAGCTGTGGGCCTTTCTGATTAACTGTCTCTTTTCCTCATGGTCTTCTTGAATTTTGCTGGTCTGCTAATTATAGACTTGACCATAGAGAGTAGAAAGATGAATGGGTTTCCAGCCGTGTTGATGTCTTCACTAGGCATAATGTTCAGCCTCCAGATGCAGTTGTTTTTGCTGGTTTTGTCAACTTTGCATATACTGCTAGTACAATGAGTCACCCCTTTATTGGCTATTCTCAATGCAACATGAAAATCTAAATTTTATGCTTGCCATTTTTGAGTCTCAACCTCTTCTGCTAGTATGGCATCATACAGAAGATAACTTTTTAACTATGACCAAGCTCCTAGAATGTATATCCTTAAAAGCGAAAAGGTCTCTGCTTAAGTTCTATAAGTAATTGGGATGGTTTTAGATAAAATATCAAGCCACTTATTTCAATCAGGGGGCATAAGACCTCTGTAATACTGGAAAGTTTCTATAAAATATAAATCAGGTACTTATGGTAATTGGTTTTACAGGAGGAGGACAGCTTTACATGTAGGGCAAGATAAAGAACACAGGAAATAACTGGATGTATCTTAAGCCTCCAATGGATTTAAGGTCGTGTTACGTGTCCTGAATCTTTATCTTTACTTCTTTCTCAATGTAGTTTTCTTCATTTGGCTAAGCACACATACATATACAATCATTTTAAGTCATAAGTAGCATACATGAGTTAATCTTCATCAATTCTTGTCTCTCGTTGATGTTAATTTGTTGCTTTCTACTATGGGAAATCTCCCAATTTTGTTAGCAATGCATCTTTCTCCTTTAAAAAGTTAAAATGAACATGAAAATAATTAAGATGTTAATGGAAAAATAGAATTTAGCTGATTGCTTCATTCTGATATTAAATTTTTGTATTTATACACTTATATTGAAGTTGTTAAATCTAACTTTGATATAGTATAATTTTGCCCTTAATTATTTCACATGATGACTAATAGGTTGTTCTCATGTCAACTATGTTCTGAAGTGGCTGGCATCTACGCTGTATGTATTCAGGTGGTATGTGAGGACCCGAAAATTTATTTTTATCTGACCTATTTATTTAATTAATTATTTATTTTCTCTGAATAATTGACTTAAATTATTTTAATTACAATTGTACCATACATTACCTCATTTTATTTTAAAAATGATGTTTAACCATCAATTTGATTTTCCTGTCACTTAATTGTGAAAAAATGAAAAAAAGGCACTTTTTTCGAGACAAACCTTTGGACTGAGAGTGACATAATTTTGGAAAATAGGAATGACCATTAGTAGTTTAAGAAAAGCTAATTGAGGGATTAGAAGTGAGTGCTTGGAATTAAACTCCAATTAGAGCGTTTTGTCTACAAATTAAAGTTGACTTTTGGGGCACCATAAAACAAGGCTTTATGTCATTTCTTCCTTTCACATTTTCACTTTACCAAAACACAAAAATCTCTCTCTTCCTCACCTTGTTTCAGCCGACTCTTCCCCTCCCTCTTCCCCTTTGATTTCATCTTCAAAAACTACCAAAATTTCACCCAAATCCACCAAGAAATCTTGAGTAATCTTCCACCATTCCACTTGGAGCTTGAAGACCATCTTGTCTTGAGTGAGAGCCGAGCTTTGGAGGAGAGAAAGAAGGGTTCTTGGTGCATTCTAAATCATCTTCAACCTAGGGTTTACTTGATAAGGAAGAGGTAGTTTACTTCTTCACCATCTTGTTCATTTGATTCCATTTATGTAGCTTTAAGACTTTGACAAGTTCATTATTGTTCTTGTGTTGAATTTGGGGTGTTGAAATGGGCTCTTGTACTCCCACAAGACTTGAATGTGTGGCTATTTTGATGTTGATGAGTTGATATGGTGATGATTTTAATTGATTTTTGATGTTAGAAAGATAGGAAGAGATGAATGAGGAGAATCGAGTGGATTGAGAGAAGTACTGCCGGTTCCTTTTGCTGATTTTATGCCCTGTTTTAGCTGCTAATTTTCGTGATTTTCTTGGCTATATTGGGAGTGAAATGTTGGTCTATATGTGTGTAATTTTAGTTGCTAAAATCATTCCATTTGGTGTGGTAAAAATCGCATGGAAAGAAGGAATCAAAATCTGGAAAAATTTTCACTGTTGCTGCTGCCCTGTTTTGGTCGCATTAATCACTGTCTTCCCGTGCGAGTTTTTAGCTAAATTTTGGTACAAATGTAGCTCATATACTGAGGTTTATACCTGCAAAATTTGGTGTTTTTACAGTACCATTTCGTTGCTCAAATGATGCTTTAAATCTGCTTCTTTAATCTGGAAAATTTTTCCCAACTTTGAGCACGTAAGAAACCGTCACTCAAATGGGGCCTTGAATCATGCCCTATAAATCTGGAAATCAGAAAACTCAAAATTTCGAACCAGCCTAGTTTGAACTGCTATATTTTCTTGTTCGAGTGTCAGATTCGAGTGCTGTCAGTGGCATTTGAAACTTCACGAATAGGAATTTAAACTGTGTGAATTTTAGAGTCTAGATCATTTCCTATGAATTTTGGCAAATTTTCAAATTTTGCTGGAAACCAGCCTGAGCTATTCTATTTCATACCTTAGCTGATTCTTAACACGAAAATCTAGGCAGCTTTTGTCCAGAATTTTATCCTTGTGCCTTCTACAAAGTTTTAGAACTTTAAATTAGGTTTCCAACGGTACCAACCTTGTAAAATTTGGATTTATAGAACTCAAGTTATGATTTTTCAAAGAACGTCGCGCAAAACTGAAATTTCTCCAAGGAGGCGACGAAAGCTTAAAAAAATGCCTTGGAAACATTTCCTAGTTTTCAGGCGTAATCTTTTGAGTATTTGTACACCATTCCAAATTTGAAAAAATATAAAAAAAATAATAATAATAGATTTTTCCAATTACATGATATTCCTCTTAAATTGGAATCGGAACACTTAACTGTTTGAAAATTTTTCTTTAATACATATATAGGTAATTTTGTCTATGCATCTCTCAGGTGATCACGTGGACACCGATAAGTTTGTTTGATATCCCGAATTGCCCTCGCTTGCTTTCGACTATCGGTGAGTGTTCAAGTGCATGTTAACTAATGTAAACAAATTGAAAGTATGCTTGTGTGCCTTGGTGAGTGTGTACTTTATCGCGTTCACCTTCTTTGGATTGCCTCTAAGTGAGTTCAACTGTTTAAAATGTTAACTGAATGACTGCTTGAACTGATTGTTTTATTTATAACTGTGGGGACACCCAAACCCCATTGGGAATCCCTTCACCTTGTTCGGCAACAGGGGTTAGGGCAAGGGATGGGTGAACCATGGGTTATTACTGTTTAAAGCACGTCGGTTGGAATGAGTCCACCGACTTGGCATACTCATAGTGGGTTACCAATCACTGTTTAAATTTAGGAGTTCGGGCTCGGTCAAGGGGGTGTAAGTAGACGGGAGAGGGAGAAAAGTGGTGAATATGGACTGTGAGAGTAAGTGGTTGACGGAGTGTCAACGTGTGGCTTGAATTGATGCTAGTAGAGAAAATAATTGCAGAAAATTACAGAAATGTGGAGCCGGCCAACTGTATCCTTCAAAATTGTACTATTTAAATGTTTTATTAACTATTTTGCTCTTTTACTGTTTCATTAATTTCTTTAATTGCTTTGGGTTGCTTGTGCATGTTTCTCTTGGCCTCACTGAGCGTTAGCTCACCCTAATTTGTTTTCCTTAACAGGTTTCAAGGTGAGGCGTGAATCGAGGAAGTTAGTACTTTTGTAGGATTTCCTCATTTTGTATAAGATTAAATTAATGGATGAATTTAACGGTTTATGGTATTTTGGAGTTATTATCAATGTAATTTTGATGAAATTTTGGGGTTTGTACTTTGTGAGAGTTTATTAGTAAATTTTAATAACTTTTATTGATGACTTTATGAATAAATGTTTGGATCGATATTTGGGAATTCGTTGTGAGTCTCGGTGAGAGTTGGGCAGGCGGTCCGCCGAACCCTTTGGTTCGCCCTAGGTGGAGGTGGGGCTGTCACATGGTATGCATCATTTTGTTGGTGTCGATCGCTCATATATAAGTTGGGGACATGCACAATCAAGGGAGTTGGGATATGGACCTGATTGCCAGAAGTATGGTTGACGTCTTATTGATAATCCTTTTTTATTTTTACTAGCTCACATGAAACTATAACAGAAACAATGCAAAGAAGAAGCAAGATGCAATGTAATCTTCCAAGATAAGAAATTGAGCTCTAGCCAGCCATAGTATCATCTATAAATCTCTATATGTACTTGTTTAGCTCTTTCCTTCAACCATTATTCACTACTTCTGTGGCGAAGGCAGAAAAAAAAAAAAAACTTTCATTCCCTATCCTCTGGTTTCTTTTACATCACTGCCAAATGTAGATTGACTCAGTATCAAGTCTTTCAAAAAATTGCTAAAAGACTTTCAAAAACTACCAGTTAATTCTCAATAATTTATCTTTTTGCTATATTTTCATTGCACTGTATTCGTAAACAAAACCATTCAATGATCTTAGTTGTCACTGTTTCAACTATTTCCTGGCCACATAATCGTTAAAGTTCATCGTAAAAGTTCCTAAAACTTTTGTCTTCCTTTTCAGCCTTAGGCACAACACATAAATGTCTAAAAAGAAATATTTGGGCATTTTTGGGCAAGTTTGAAATTCACACCGCGCACGATGCGCGGTATTCTCCTCCTAGTATGCATATAAAGTGGGAGCACCACTACATGGTATTAAAACATAGTTGTCATTTTTTAAACTTTCTATGATATCTTTTATTATAAGGTAAAATTGTATGAATATATCAGCAGCCCCAAAAAAATCCTATATTGAAAACTTAATATTTATTATCTCCAAAAGTACATACTAACTAGATCTCCAGTCAAGTTACAACAATACATTATTAAAATTTATTAAAATATATGTTGCTAAATTGTTGCCATTTTTATACAATTCCATTATCCATTAAATAACTAAAATCTACTTCTAAATAATTATTCACTACACAAATGTATTTTGATAAGTTTTATATTTAATTGTAAAGATTTAAAATTATTTTTCACAAAATTAATATCTAGAAGTATATATTTTTTAATTGGTGCACATATATCTAATGTGCATTGGTCACTAATTTCGAAGAATCAATGCAATTATATTAGAGTTACATATTTTTGCCATAAATATTGTATTAATAATATAAAGAAGGAAGCTCCACAAAAGATTGTAAGGCATTTCAAATCTCAAATACAATAACTGGGAATAGTTACTTGAGAAGTTTTAATTGTGCTTATCAAATAAATTTTTAAGTATCAATGTGAATTATATACTTGCTTTTCTTTATAACGTAAGCTCATTTGTTTAACTGATAAATACAATTTTAAGGTAGAAAAAGTTAGTGTTGGATCAAAAATGAAGATATTGAATTCTTTTAGATTCTCAACTTTTAATCATACAACTATCTTTTCATACTTTTCCCACATACAATGGATGTTTTCAAATTAATATTCATCTCTTTTTTTCTTCTATCAAAATATTAACTTTTCATTGAATATCATGAACGTTTATACAAAGGTTAGAAAAAAAAATATACATAACAAATACTATTTTCATACAAAGAAAATTTAGTCATTGATGTAAATCTTGATTCTAGATTTTGATGTTTACAAAACAATTGGATAATTCAAACTAATGTTTTCCATTGAGAAATATGACAACTTAGATCATTGGTGCAAATGGTAACAATGAAAGACTCAATCAAAAAAGGAGCAAAGGATACTCAACTCTGTCGGACGTTCAATAGCATGTATCCGACGTCCAATAAAGGTTGAGAATACTCAGAAGAACCTCCATTGGACACTCAACTCTAAGTACTAGACGTTTGATAGACAGGGGGAGTATCGGACACTCGTATCTGACGCATATCATCATCACTGGATGTCCGATCGAATTCAAGAAAAATTCCAAACTCTCTAACCAATGTCGGACGCAGACTAAATCGGACACAGAAAATACATCGGCCGTCCGATAAAGATTGAAAACAACCTTTCAGACGATGGCACCGGACGCAGAATATTATACCGGACGTTCGATACCTCCAACGGCTAGTTGACTCTTCAACTTCCTTCTATCTGTTGACAACCTTTATTATGCTCTTTTTGATCTCCTTTAAATAGTCCTCTGTCTGAATCAAATAGACAACTTTTGTACACTTAGACTACAAGTTCTTAAGAGTGATTTTAGTTAGAAAATACTTTCCAAGTAGGATTTGTACTTCTTGAAGTGTGAATTGGTTTGTACGCTTTTCACTTGTGATTGAATTCTTTAATAGTGTAGTTTTGAGAGGGTTATCTGGAGTGATTGTAAAATTTCCTAACTTGACCGAGTGCTATTTGGGGCAAGGTGGAAGTGAGCCTTCCATTGTACATGACATTGGTTGTAATTCATCAACTTAAAGTAGCTTTTGTCAAGAATTGGTCTTCAAGTTCAAGAGGAGCTTGGCAGACAATTGGTTTGCATATTCTTATCACTTTTACAGCTTACTTTACAATTCTTATATTGCTTATATCTTCGATTTGTCTTGTATTCTATTGCTCATTCACTGATTAACTCATTGTGTGATCACTTAGATAAGAGGGTAAATTTCTAGTGGTGAAAAAAGGGTGTCATAACTTGATTAATTTTAATCAACCTAATTCATCCCCTCTTAGGTTATCTTTGGGTCTTACAATTGAAACATGAAAAAAAAAAATTTCTTTTAATAGCTAAGTCTTAATTTGCCTTAGTTCTTGTAGTTTTTTCCCAAGCAGTAGAAAGGGCATAAAAAGAACTCAAAATCTCAGTAACAAGTTAAATAGGTTATGCTATAAGATGCTAAAAATATAAATTAATTCCTAACTCTGTAGTGTGTCATAAATAAAGGAAACAAATATTAATTTGTTATCTTTACCAGTGAATGAATTTTCTTTCAAACATCCACATACATTTTAAGTTTAGCCTTTCAAAATTGTATTACTTTGTATGTTAATAACCATCTGAGTATTTTTTGCCATACGAAATGAGATATTGAATTACCAAAGAAGACATAATCCATGAATTCATTATGACAATAACACGAGTCACTGGTTCCAAAGAAAATTATGCACCCTAACTAATAAGGCTAACTTTTTGTAATAAATTTCTTTCTACTCATCATCCAAGCTATGAAAATTTATATGAGGATATAATCTTTACCATACAAGTTTGAACCGACTCATTTGAGTATCCGGTAACCTCAACAATTTCTTACCTGATTGAACATTGAACACATCAGATACGATTGCATTGAAGCTATTTTATCTTAAACTTCAAGGAGTAGGGGAAAGCAGCTTGAAATAACTTGCTACAATCTCTTAACTTTAGCATTAATCCCCTATATATAAGTTGTCATAGTAGTTCTTTTATAAAATTCAAGATAATATAAAAAAATTTTCAAAAAATATTGATAGAGTAGTCCAATAGTGTGCCATTGATCAAACTATAAATTTATAGGAATCCTATTTCCTATAACATGCTTGATAAAAGGATGAAAATCTTCTTTAAGTCAAAGTGTTTCCTCTAAAATTTGGAGTGAACAACAAGAAGTAATATGCCCCAAATGGAGGACTTCTTCACTTGAGCAGAATGCACCCGGTTCACCCATAAAGTATACATTTTGCTTCAAAACTGCTTCATTACTTGCAATTATTCTCATAAAGAAACAACTTCAGCCCTAGTTGCCTCAGCACTTCGTCCAATCCAACAAATAAAAGAAAAACTTGAACCCTTCGACAATGGACACTTTTAAGGACTCACGTCATCCCAAACTGCTCAAGAAAACCATCAATAAGCAGAATAATACGATGAACATCAAAGGTCTCTCCTCAAAACTGTGCATGATTCCTTGCTTTCCACAAAAACTAGCAAACAATAGAAGGCAATGCAGCGCAAACATGCTCCAAATTCCCACTTGGGATGGAAAGAATCCAAGATGAGAACAATGAAGGCACAGAAGATTGCCTATAGTATATAATGCCAAATTTCATAGCATAATGCTACCGCACGTGAGTAGCCATTAGCCCATTCACAAATAAATGAGAAAAATACTCCTTTTCCATCTTACAACACAAGCACCTTGACACCACAATGATGCCTTTCTTCTTTAAAGAGCAATCCACAGGAAGAAGATTCTATAGCAAGTGCCATGAAAAGAAGGAAATCTAGAGAGTAAAAAGGAAATCCACACTGTTTTAGAAGCATAGAAATGTTCCTTCTTTGCCTAATCTCTTACCATGCTAGCTACATAGTAAAACCTCCTTAAAACAAAGGTTTTTAGACCAAAAGATTTGGCTCCTTAGGACAGAGCGGCAATGCAGCAACTTTCTCTACCAAAGAAAAAAAAGAACTTTCTGTATCAAAGATGGAGGAAGAAACTGATCAAGCTTATTTAAATCCCATTCCAACTTCGAATGAAACTCAGCCAGCATAAAATGTGGCAGATCAAAAACATCGAGCACCAAAGAGGCTTATCCAACAACCATCCATCAAACCAAAAGTCCACCAAACCTCTACCAATGCACCACCTAATCCTTACCTCTACAAAATCTCTTATACCCTCTAACCTCTACCAAGAAAGGAGTGGTCGAAGAATTGCCTTCCACAACGGATGAAGACCTCAAATATATTTTGCATGCATAAAGGTTGCCCAGATAGAATCATCTTGCGATAGCTTGCATCAAAACTTACAAGAGAAAGCATTCAAAACATCTTCAAAATGTTGGAAGCCTTACCCGCCCTCCTTCGTAGGAAAGCATAAATTGTTCCATGCCATCCAATGGATACCGTGATCATCCATGCTATGGTCCCATAGGAAGGAATTGCAGACCCTACTCAATTTATTTAACACAGCTTATGGAGGCTGCACAACATGGAAAATATAAGTAGGTAAAGCTGTCAAGACATGCCACAACGGAACAATCTTCCCTCAGTCAACAATATCTACGAACTCCTGTGATTAAGTCAAACCCTTATCTTGTGAATAAGTCCATCAAACAACACACATTTGGATCTCCCTCTAGATATAGGAACACCCAAGTGTGTAAAAGGAAAGCTTTTCCAACGAAAACCAAGCCTAAAAACCACCAATGACACCTACTCCTCTGATGCTCAATTAGACACCAAAAAGGAGCTTTTAATTGTGTTGACCTTTTGCCCTGAAAAGGCTTGATAATCAGCCAATAAATTTTGCAATGCACAATAGCATCATCTGAGCATCTTGAGAAAATTAGCATATCATCTACAAATGTTAAAAAAGGAATACTCATTCCTCTAACAACAAAAAAGTGCTACTCATTCTGCAAATATAAATCATAAAATGCCCCTCTCCAAAAACTCAGCAGCCACAATGAACAATATAGGGGATAGAGGATCACACTGTCTCACACCTCTTGTAGATTTAAAGTAGCTTGTAGGAACCACATTAACGAAAATAGAGAACCAGAATTTTGAGAAAGTGCGGAACAGCAAGTTAATGGCCCATCCCTAAAACCTAAACTATCTCAGCATAAAAATCAAAAAACATCACTCCACTTGACCATACGCTTTCTCCGTATCCAACTTCAACATAAGATTAGGAGACTCTAGCCCTCAATCCAACTCCAAAGCTAATTCTTGTGCCAACAAAATATTATCTACAATTCCCCTACCTGACACAAATCCTCTTTGCCAAGGAGAAATTATTTTAGGCAACAAACGATTGAGCCTATTAGCCAACAACTTTTATATAATTTTGGAGCTTACATTACATAAGCTAATAAGCATAAAATCACACTATTGACATGCTCCCTGGACTTTCAAAATCAAGACAATCAATGTCTTGGTAAAACCTCTCAGCTGCTGAGCTCCCTTAAAAAGATAGCACTACAAGCAACAATTCCTCATCGATAATAGACCAGCAACTTTGATAAAAACCACAACCAAACCCATCTGGTCCAGGCACACTCTCACATTGAAAAAACAACCCCCTTGAGATCCTCCAATGTCGGAAGAGCTATCAAGGAATCATTATGCCCAAGCTTCAAATATGGCAATTGAAAAAACAGCCATGGCTCCTTTCTCCCATCCCTTTCAGACATGAAAAGTTTTGAAAAATATTGAATAGCTGAATCCTAAAATTGCTACTCCTCCTCAAACCAACTTCCACCTTCATCTTTAACCCGGTAAATAAAATTGGTGTTCCTTCTCTACATGACAATAGAGTGAAAAATTTTTGTCTTAGCATTGCTAGCCTGAATTCAATGAATTGCAGAATTTTGATTCAAAAACTCACACTCTACCACTAACTCCTTAAAATATGTGGCCCGCACTTCATGATAAGCAATTTCAATGTCTCAATAAGTTTCATCCTTAGCAATATCATACTCCTTCTACCTAATAAGGATAACCTCCTCTGCTAACTTAACCTTTGAAAAAAATATTCCCAATTGTATTCCAGTTCCATTGAGACAACACTTGCTTGGTATACACTAATTTTCAAAAGAACTGAACCATACCTGTTGCATCACATTGCCGCCCCCAAGCCTGCTCCACAACCCATAAGAAATCTTTATGATTTATCCAACTATTAAAAACTTAAACGAAGAAACAGTGAATAAGAAGAGGTGCACGATTCAACCGATAATGCCCCAAATGAGAATCCTTTGTGAAATCAAACAACTCTGGCCATGCCTAATTAATTAAAACACGGTCAAGACACTACCATACTAACCCATTTGTCCAGGTAAATGGCAAACCATCATAACTAGCATAAAAAGTTTGAGCCTCATTGGCTTTAGATCCACCTACTCAGTCATTCATCTAAGCAACCATGTTGAAATCCCTAACTACCATCCAAGCCTCATTCTCCACCTCAATCTACTCTAAAGCTTGCCACAAACTCCTACAACCAACCTGTGTATACTTAGCATACACTGTTGAAACCCAAACAGACAACCCCGAGAAAAAAGAAACTCGTATATGTACCACTTGTTCAGCCAAATCAACAAAGTCAATAGAGAAATCTAAAAACCACAAAAGCCAAAAAAGCCAAATTTTGTTTATGCAAAAAGCTTATACTCTATCAAAGTGCAAGAAATAATGAATAGCATCCAACTGAACTTGATCAATAATAGTTTCAATCAAACCAATTTAGTCCTCTTTATCTCTCTCACCCTTGGGTTTCTTCTTCCTCTAGGGTTTGGTTATGGTTTCTCTATGGTGGCTTCTATGCTGCTGGGGCTTCCTACTAGTGGTAGCACTCATCGGCCACCTCCATTGAGGATTTTTGCAGTGGTGGTTTCTTCTAGTTCTAATTCAATATAGCTGAATTCTTCTTTTGATCTCCGCATGGTCTCAATGTATCAGGGGGAACCAGCCCTTGGGATTTCTAAGTAGGAGATGCTACATTTAGCAGAGCCTTATCAAAATATGTTGATTGGTTTGTTTCCCTGTAGCAGGCTACCAATGTGACAGCCCACCTCTCCCAAGGGCGAACCCAAGGGTATCAGCGGGTTGCCTGCCCAACTCTCGCCAGGACTCACTACACAATCCACAATAAAATTGCAAGAAATCATTCCTAAAACCCTATTTAGCATTTAACCAAATACTAATTAACCTACAAGAGTAAATCTTCAAAATTACAATTCTATAAACTTCAAATAAGATCGTCCAACAACTTTACGATACATTTCAATTCCAGATGGAAGTATAGAACCCTACAGAAGTAACTAATTGCTCGATCTACGAACCCCACTTCAAGACCTGTTAAGGAAAAAAAACTGGGGTGAGTTAACGCTCAGTGAGGCCAAGGAAAAAGAAACATGCAAGCACGCGAGCAAATAACACGGAATGAAGCAGGAAATTTGTTCAACAGGAAATTTCGAAGCATTTAGCACATAGGGAATTTAAACACAATAAAAGGATACTGGAGCTCTCAGGAGCTAATCCACGTCTTGGCCGATTGATCCACTTTTAGTTGACCCTCCGTCAACCCAAGTAACCATGTCCGTAGTACCCCACTTACTTTCTCCAACCACCATGACACCCTCTCGGATCCGTAACCAAACACGCACTTAAATGGCATTACTTAACAAGTATGCCTAGCAAGACCCCAATTCTGGATCAAGCTATAACACTTCCTATGGTTCACCAAGCTTCTTGACCAAGCCCTTACCGGCTCGAGTTACAAGGCTAGCCAATGGGTTGGGGCGTCCCCCCACTATGGTCAATGAGACAAAGCTCCAATCGACATACCCGGTCATAGCATTGGGACGGGAGGGGTGGTACCCTGCTGTTCAATGCTCACGAGAAACACTTTCATTTACATGCACAAGTAACACTTATCATTTATCAAGCAAGCAATCACATGAGAGAAAGGACAAGGGCGATAAAGTACACCTTAGCCTCAGTAACTAGTAAGTACGAGAAACATTTTATTTAAACATTTAACATGCACTTGGCACTCATCGAAGTCAAGAGCCTAAAGCAAAAGCAAAAAAGATCAATCGAGTTCTCCGGGATCTTCTCAATCACCTGAGACAAGTACGAGTATAAATTACTTAATTATACAACCAAGGTTTAGTAGTTTTCTCACTACCCTTATTTAAAAGATAACATTTTCAAGTCATGGGAAATGATCAAGTACTTTAATTCAAATCACTAGGGTAATATTTGATAAATGTCTTTAAAAAAATGTCTCAATTAGACTCAAGTCAAGTTCAAGATTCTCCGATTTGAGAATCAAGTGAAACACTAAGTTGGCACGAAAATCAAGAAAGAGGGTCAACTATTTTCATGTCAAAGTTACCAAGTTTTATGCCCTAAAATAGTTAAAAGAGAATGGAAATAAGTTTTCCTAGTTCACCGACCAAATTTATCTCAAAAGAAAGCAAGTTCGATAATTTCCTAATTTGAGCTGAAATCTTTGAAAAATCATAACTGGAGTTGTACAAGTCCAAATTTTGCGTACTTGGTACCGTTAGAAACCTCTTGAAAAGTTATAAGACTTTGTAGAAGACACCCAGTGAATATTCTGAACAGAATTTTCCCATATTTTCAAGAAAGAAAAGGCTACAGTAACAAAACAGGGCAAAACAGGTTGATCGACCAGCTCATTTTGAAGATTCACCAAAAATTACAGAAAATGAATTGGACTCTCAAATTTATACAGTTTAAAGTACTATGTGAAAAGTTTCAAATGCCACCGACAGAACTCAATTCCGACACTCGAGCAAGAAATTATAGCAGTTCAAACAGAGGGGGTTAAAAATTCTGAAAATTCTGTTTTCCAGTTTCGCAGGGCAGATTTCAAGGCTTCATTTGAGTGACAAATTCTTGGTCAAAAATCACCAAATTTGGTAAAATAATACTTCCATTTATAGGCTAAGTTCATACGAAAATTCAACCAAAAATTCGAATGGGAAGGCAGTTTTTCTACGCACCTAAAGTGAACCGGTCAACACTTGTTCATTCCTGCAAATTTTCTTTCCCTTTCTTATCATTGCCTTTTACACATCTAAATCACCTCCAATTGACCCCATTTTCGAACCTAGAATAGTTTCAACCTTCCTAAACCCAATGGTGATCAAAATTGATACAAGTTTAGCTCAAAGCTTAGCACTAGAACAGCCTCAAAAATCGGACAGCTTGCATGCTCAATTTCCAGTTTTCCTGGTTCCCACTAAACCTCCAAGTTTGCTTATCCTTTGAAGGGATTTGTGTGGGACAAATTAACCACCTAACCCTCAACATTTAAGCCTCACATTAAGCTTTCAAACTTGCCAAAATCACAGCCAACACATTAAAAAGAGAACAGCAATTTTCTCCCTCATTTTCTTCCTCTTCTCACCCGAATTTCCTTGAGATTTTTCCTCAAATTTTCAGCCACCATTTCCCACATGAATACATATATTGCATCATTAATCATGATAGAAATCAAATTATCACAAGTGTGGGAGTCCAAGAACCCACTCAACAACCATGTTCAACAATTACAAGTTAAGGAAGCTTAGCATCAAACAATGACACAATCCACACAAGTCAAGGTTCTAGGAACCTCTCAAGCTCCCAAGCCTAATATCATGCTTAAATTGTAATCAATAGACAAAGATGGAAGATTTAGCAATTTACCTCTTCTAAGAAGTTGACAAATTTCCTCCAAGATTGCTAGCCTCAAACCTCCAAGAGCTCCTCTTCAATGCTCCTCACCACAATCCCAAGCTTAGGCCAAGATTAATTGGAAGTTTGTAGGTGATTTTAGAGAGGATTTGGAAGAAGAAATTGATGAAAACTCAAGGGAAGAGGGGGAGAGGGAGTTCGGCCATGGGGAGAAGAAGAAGAGAGGTGTTTTTTGTTTAATTTTTGAGTGAATTAAATGAAGAAAGGAAGACAAGACATAAAGCTTGTCTTTTAACCCCAAAAGTCAAACTCTAAATAGTAATCTTAATTAGCAATTTGGAGGGAAAATTAATTGCCTCATTTGGCTTGAGATTAAGGAGCAATCTCGATTGGGGGAGGGAAAAGAAAAGAGAGATTTTAGGTGAACTGAAGGAGATTAGTTGGAAGAATTAGCGGTTAGATAAAATTCTAAATTTGAAGAGGTTAATCCAATTCTTAATCAAGATTTCAAAGCCCTAATTAATCACTCTTTTTAATTCACTTCCAATCACTGGAGTACATTTCTAACCTGCGGGTGATCATCCTTACATTTCATCCTTACATTCTACCTCGAAAAACATATTTTTTTCTCATTTTCTGTCTAATCGATATAAAAGAGCAAATTTTAAATACTAAACGAATTATTGATACACTACAAGAAATTAAGGGTGAAATAAAATCAATTCACCTCAAGATGAAATAAATTAAATAAATAAATGAATAAATTGAATTTTCATCTAAATTTTCTGAAAAATTTGTTTAAATATAATTTTAAAATAATCGAACGAATTAATAACAATAATAACATTATTTAAAAATAATAAGTTGTAATAATATCAAAATAAATTTTTTTTGAGGCCCTCACAACCAATGGATATTATTCAGAAATTTAAAGTTTCTTTGGGGCTGAAGGGAGAGTGTTTTGTAGGATTATTGGATACAAATCATATTCTTTTACGCCCTACTCTCGAAGAGGACTATACAAGTTTTTTTTTTTTTTTTTTGGCAGAACTTGGTATGTCTAGAGTTTACCCACAATGGTGTCAAAGTGGTCATTGGATTTCAAGGCCAATCACGAAGTTTTGATAGCTTTTGTGTGGGTTATGTTCGTTGAGTTACCTCTTCCTTTTTTTCAAAAAGAATTAGTTGAGAAGCTTGCATCTATTTTGGCAAGATTACTAATGATCAATGTTGGCCTTCAATTGCAAGAATGCTTGTAGAGATTGACGCTATGAAACCCCTGGTGAAACGAGCGTGGATTGGGGATGATGAGTATGATTTTTGGCACCACTTCAAATTTGAAAGTTGGCCTACTTTCTACCCTTTTGTGATCATTTTGGGTATGTTGAGAATGATTGTTTTTGGAACGATCCGTAGATGAAACCTATGAAACTTGTTGTTCCTATCAAGCCTCAATAAATTATTCATAAATCATTGCAAACCTTTGTGCCTAAGAATCAAATTGATAAGCATAAGGCAAAAATTAATGAGGAAGGGTTGGGTAATGATGAAACTTCGCAATTGAAGGCTGCCAATCTTTAAGGCCCAATTGTTATTAGAGAACCTGGAAGCAGTTTGGGCAATCTTGCTCTTGTGTATCCACAAGTATTGGTGGTACCGATTATGTTAGGCACTACAAAGGGAAAATGATAATAAAAAGATTGATGATGGTGTACCACAATAAGTGCCGGGTCCCATCTCGGGCAATTCTGGTAAGGCAAAGATGCGTCTTTGATCTCTAAACAAGATAATCCCCAAGTTCTTGCTCCTCCATTAGAGGTGAATATGTAGCAGCATAATCCAGCAGTAGAAGGAGTTTTCACGGATCTAGAAATTGATAGTGAGAATGCCATTTTGATTTCCAATTCATTCATAGCTTTAAATAAGTTTTCTAATGGAATGGATGATTAAGGTCAATTAATGTTGAAAGAGTCAAGTTTTAAGCATCAGCTTACAGAAAAGATTTGGATTGATGTCGAGGGTGATAATGTTCGAGGATAGAGTGCACTTGATCTTGCTATGAGGACTGAAGATTATCAACATATTTTGCAGGCTATTCATGGTTAGGCAACATTAGTGACAATTTTTGCTATACCAGAGGAGGATTGATCAAGTGGAGGAAGGGAGGAAGCAGAGCCAACATATTTGGAGACATTCTTCTGATCTTCTGTTTCCTCCAGTATATAAAGATCAATTAACTTCTTTTGATAAATCTCTAAATCATTAATTTGTGCATCTAGTATTGAAGTGATGGAGAATATAAGATAGCATGTCATCACATTTGACAATCAGATGCATGTTATTCCTGTTACAATAGCTCAAGCTACCACTTAGTCATATTATAATACGAGAAGTAAGGCAAAAGCAAAAGATGACAAAAATGTTAGGAATAATTAGCAGGGGCGGAAGCAGAGCCAACATATTTGGAGATGCTCTTCCGATCTTCTGTTTCCTCCAGTGTCTATGGATCAATTAATTTCTTTTGGTAAATCTCTAAATCATTAGTTTGTGCATCTGGTTTTGAAGGATAGAGAATATAAGATAGCATGTAATTACATTTGATAATCATATGCATGTTATTCTTGTTACAATAGCTCAAGTTACTACTTAGTTACATTATAATATGAGAAGCAAGGCAAAAGCAAAAAATGACAAAAATGTTAGGAATAATTAGTCTCCAAGTGACTGGAAAAAGAAGGGATCTACACTCCTTAATGTAGGATTGGACAATAAATCTTAAAGATTGATGCAAGTTCATTTGTATGTTTCTCATGATCTAGATGGATATCTTCAGGTATCTTTCAAAAGCTTTGAGGTCAGGTTTCGCCCCCCTCAAAATCTTTGTAATTTTTATTTTGGTTACTTAATAAAAAAAGTTGAAAAATTTTTTAAAATCCCATAAAAGTCAAATCATATGACCCTAAAACATCCTTCTTATAAGAGAGATAAAAACTGATCCACTTTACGTTAGCATCATAATGACTTCTCACCTTACTAGTCCATCAAAAGAATGACATTTTTTTTGTAAAATATATTGATAAAATAAAAGTACCAGACCAAAAAACCTATATGCTAGAAAAGAAATAGTTTGATCATTTTAATCTAGCCCCCTATGCTCTCCATTGCATCTTGATGAATATTGAAAAGCTGCAAGCTTTATACCACAATCTTACTTTTATTAAGTGGAAAACCAAGTATTTAACAGGAAAGACTCCAAGGAGCATGTAGATTAACTTATTAAACTTATCCTTTCTTCCTTACCTATTCAAACAATAGAAATTTGACATTTCTAAAAATTAGGTGCAAAGCTAGATAAAAATTCAAATTGTTGAAGTGACGCTTTAATAAAAAAAATATAGAATTTTAGTGGAAATTGTAATAATGAAAAGATGATTAGTAAAAGTAAAATAAGTCAAGGTGAGCTACTAATATTTTGGAAGACTGAGTACTCCAAATAAAGAACTTAAAAAATGCTTCTTTAGAGGCATGATCTCCTTATCTTAGACTCTTGTTGGTTCTAAATTACCCAGCCATGGCGGCACTTAAATTGAAAAAGAATGTGACATTACATACAAAATTAATAGTCCAAATAATAAACTTATTAGGATGCTCATTAACTCCAAAAGTTTGAACAGAGTGTTCCATCTCAAGGTGTCATAATTCTTCATATTCTCTATCTTAATTATAATCCTAAAACATCCCACAACTATGTTCCACACTCATTAATTCTTGCATCAGTAGAACATTATCTCATAAATGATTGTCTTATCCTGAATTAATCTAGGTACCACCAATTTCAATCTGACAATAAGCAAAGTACAATTTAGAAAATTATAATAAGCAATAGGGATAAAATTTCTCATATGCTTAGCATTATCTAGTTTCAAAATCAAAGTCATAATTATATGATTTAAGGGATACAACATATAACCATGAGTATAATAGCTAAAAAAAAAAAAAACCATGAGTATAATAGTATTATAATACTTCAACTATACTAGTATCAACTATGCTTTTTTTTTTCTGCTTAAAAATTCAGTACTAAATCTATCAAGATCAGTGAGTTTTCAGTAAATCTATCAAGACTCAAGGAGTTTCCATTCTTCATACAAAAATTACCATCTAAATCTCTTTATTTGTAAAAGGTGCATTTTAAAAAAGGATCCTCCTCAATTGTAATAGTAATACGGCCAATCTACTTTATTTTGTTACATACTGCAGCAGGAAAAAAACTATTTAAGGAAAACATAGTAACAAAAATCTATTGCATTTTGGTTTTCTCATTCATAACTAGTCATTTCTAAGTATCGAACCAACAAATATAAAAATTTCTATTTAAAAAAATGTAAATTCAAGTATAGTAGTAAGAAAGGTCATATTCTCAGGGACTAGATGATTTATTCCCTTGTAAGGTAATAATAAACAAAATGGGGGGTTGTCGTAAATGTACCTAAGTAGCTCACTTAAATAAAGACGATAACACAAAATTAAATAAAACTAAATCAATAAAAGACAAATATCTAGTCAAAGGATTAAGCTCCACCCTGGTTCATTTAAATAATCATTAATGCAAGAATCAAATTCACCTACTCATAAATAAACTGGTTATGCTTATTAATAAGTTTTGACAACCTGCCTCTTTTTACTGCCTTGCCTTTACAACTACAACAAAATTTGTGATTATTTTCCTTACTCATTAGACAACCCTAAACAAGACCTCAGGATTTAATCTATTGATAGCATTACTTTTTACAAAAGTTACCAATTCCAATAAATAAAAATTCACAAGTTCGGTTCATTTAGATTAGATTATTTGTTTTCGTGACATATATTCAAAAGTTTCTAATAAAATCAAATTATACCACCCCTTACAAACACTAAAACTATCAAATAATTATGGATTTGATATTTTGGATGGCAGTAGATTATTTCAACAATTAAATAATAATCAGTTGCTTAATTATATAAAATAATCATCTCAAGAATGAATAGAGAATATATAAATACTTACAAATAAAAGAAACAAAAAAAAATTAGATATCACAGTATTCGATGTGTGGCGGCCCCACGTTTCCCAAGGCGAACCATAGGACCCGCGGCCGCCGGCCCAGCTCTCGCCAGGACTCAAGCAGGCAATTACCTCGGTTAAGGTTTTCAAACCAATATATTTTCAAATAGATCGACACAACTTACTAACCAACATCCATTTTGAGTTCAACTCTCAACCTTACACAATAATTCAAAAGACAATTCTTATACATTGTCCTCGACATCATAATAGGGTCAAATACACCAATATTCAAAAGATTCACCCAGCTTGTACTCCTTCAGTACTTTCTTCAATACCTGGAAGTCCTGGGATGGGAAATATATGGGGTGAGTTTCTAAACCCAGTGAGTGTCCCAAAACACATAGCAATCAAATACATAAACACAACAGGCTTTGTAAACATTTAAAATCCGTACAAAACTAGTTTCAAATATAGTGACATCCATTTAAGGAAAGTTGGAGATAGTATATATATACATATATATATATATTTTCTTTTCTTTTCTTTTCATAACAGGTTGTGAAACTGTAACAGTCAAGATGCTCATTGAGCCATTTAAATAGTAACGAGCATTAAGTAACAATCACAATAATATTCTCGGAAGGAGAGCAGTCTCAGAACTCTGGTCATTTCATTTCCTTCTCCTTTCCTTTTCACCCAACTTCGGATCCGAACTAAACAAGCAGGAGGCGGTGTACACTCGAGGTAACCTTTAAACAGGACCCAGGGTCCGTCGACGTACCCGACCAAGCCCTACTGCCGGCTCGGAATAGGCCGACTCGCCTCTGGGGTTTGGGATCCCACGCCAACAGGTCATGCACAGCTTGACATGCACAAGCACAGGTATGGTGGTTTAGTTTAATACTTTAGAGGCTAGGGACAACTGACAATCAATTTCAACCTCAAGCCCCCTTAGGAGAGTGCACCAGCCTTTAGGGGCGAGGGGGCCTTGAAGGCCAGCCTCTTCACCTCAAGCCTCGAAAAGAAAACAAGTTTTATTGTTTTTTAAAAAAAACAAAGCATACTAAACCACCTAAGCACGTTGAGTCAAATCAAGAAATAAATTTATTTTACATAAAACCCTAGTTTCCATTATTCAACGATAAATCACATTTAGAAACCAGTCATATAATAACAAGTAATTCCTAACAACAAGGATCAAGTAGCAACAAATAGGAACCCTCACCTTAGTTAAGTTTAAGTCGAGTCGACAGCTTCGGTATCAAAGTCTTCGCTTGGTTCACCCACGGATCCTGAGGTACATAATTTAACTTTTAATTATTAAAATCAATTTTTGACCAATTCACTTCTGTTATGAAAACAAGGGTATAGTTAGTTTACTAACGAGTTGATGGCATGAAAATTGGTGGTATGAATTCCGAAATCGAGATTTTGGTTAATTAGGTCAAGATAAAAGAGTTTGAAAGTTCTGGCAAAAATTAGGGTTTGAGTAAATTTAAATAGTGATATTTTAAAGAATTTGAAAACATAAGGTAATCATGGTTGGATTTTAAAGAGGTTTGTCTTGGTTGGAAAAATTTATTGATGGTTGTGAAATTCCATTTGTAATAGTACTAAAATTGTGCTTTCGTGATTTTAGTTCAAAACAATGTGACTTTATTTTACTCGTTTGGTCTTGTTGAAGTACTACCCTCACGGCTAAAACAATTTTGTCAATCGGAATATAGGTTTGAAAATCGAGGTTTTGTCAAATGACCAAATGTAACAAATAAGGTTCATAAAGGGGTTTAGGTGAAAACTAGTTTGCACGGTTTCTTCCGAAACTTAAATTGGAAATTCTACTCACGTGAAATGCATGGTTTTGGTGCCATTTGAAATTACATTCATTGTTCTTTACTTCTTCAGAAAACATCGGAACCCAATTTAATTTAGAACTTACTCAAAGTTGGACAATAAATTTCGAAAGCATTTTGGTTACAAAAACGCAGTCTTGATTTTCAGCGATGTTCGTCGGATCGCCACGGTGTGTAGAAATTGAGTTAAGGGGCGTGTGAGATACCGAAACGAAGCTCTTTGGATCTAGTTTCGAATGCCACTGACGGTACATGATTTGGAGTTATAAATTGTGAAATACAACCATTCTGTTCTGGTCCGTTTTGTTCACTGATTTCTGGAAAAGAAAACGTAACTTTGAGCAACTTTGCAAAATTTTCAGTTGTTTAACCCCACGGTTAGAGATCTGGTTTGGTTTCCAGAATATCACGTATAACTCTGAACAGGTAAACATCAATAACAACAGCCAAGAGTTCATGCACATTTGCCAAAACTAAGCAACAAGTTCGAATAACAATCTTCAAGTTTGGAAAGTTTATCAAGTCCGGTTCTCCTCATTATATACATATACATATATATATTTGCTACCAGATCAATTTTTTTTTTTTTCCAGTTCAAGACCAAGATTCAAGCCAACATGCATTCAGTTTTTACTTTGTTTTGAGCTGGCCAAATGTGTATCAGGCAAGGGTAAAATGCTACATATAAATTTTTAAGGAGAAAAGAAAGGTTCATGCTTGGTCTAGCTAAAACAGCTAGTTCATAAAATTTTAACCAAATTCACCCAGCCAAAACCACATGAATGAGTTGATTTTCAACAAATTTTGACAGGAGCAGCTTCGGATGGAATAGGGCAACATTCATCAGCTCACGTTCATGCCAAAACAGCAAGCAATCATAGTTATTAAGTCTCAACTAAGAGCAAGAATAGGTCCGGTCATCATGCATGGAGGAAGTAGGACTTTTCCATGATTTTTAAATTTCGGTCAGCTTAGAGACATCAAGGTAATATCCCTTATCAGTTCACCAGAATCTCTATCATCATTTTAAGATGATATATGTGTGCAAGTAGGATTTTGGTTTCACTAGTACATGCTTGACAGTTTTTGGAAGTATGATAATATTTCTAGAAGGTAAACAGCTTCATTATTCGAAGGAGATGTGGAGGGAATGCTTACCTTCAACGGTCTCAAGAACAAATGCACAATCGGTGTTTGGAGCTAGTGAAGTCCGAGGTCCAGCTACAAGAAGAAAAGCAATGTTGAGAATGGAACTAAGCTGCAGATGGAACCATTTTCAGGAGCTACAGCTTACCTTTTTATTTGGTTGAGTAAGAAACGGATGAACAAGGCTGCTTGGATGTTGAATCAGTTCTGTTTTCCAGCTAAAAAAAAAAACGGACTAAGTTGAGGAAAGGTCTTCAAGTTAACCAGAATTTCTTTTACAAAGCAAATGACTCGGTTCTACCTCTCTTGCTTGGCTTAGCTTGAAAGGAAGAAGCTAGCTTAGTCCATACCAGGTTTCGAACTTGGTTTCCAGCAGCTTGTAGCCAAGAATATCTTCTTGGTGCAATGCTTGAAAGGTCAAGAAAAGGTTAAGTGATGGAGGAACTTTCGGTTGAAGCTTGGAGGGATTTGCTGAAGTGAAAAATGAGAGTAAGCTCTTTCTTTTCTTGAGAGAATGGAAGTGAAATGGAAATGAAAAGGGAAGTGAAATGGGAGTGAGTCTTGCTAAGGAGTTCGGCCAGATTGGAGGAGATATATTTCAGCTGATCTAGCTTGTTCAAATGAACAAGTTTTGCTGAATTGATTGACAAATGTCACAGCCTTCTCTCTTTCTCTCATGCATTGGGTATGAGAGAAGGTGAAGCATCATTAGCTTGCTAATCAAGGTCTGAAATTCCCATGCTCAAGGCCAAGCCTGCTGGTTTTAGGGAGGGAAAAGCTTATTTGCTGCCAGAATTTTCAACTCACAATTCGACACTTGGCAGCCATGGAATGGAGGGAATGGGTGGCAGTTCTTGCTGAAATTCCTTGAGCTAAATTCAAATGGAGTTTTAGAGGGAAAAATGTGGTTCAATTGATTGGATGTGGTCTGATTTTGGTTGAAGGAAATCCGGTTCAAGGAAGGTTCATGGTGGTTAAATCTTGGGGGGGGGTATAACCGGTTGGACTCTAATTTTATTAATATGATTTCAAATACTTACTTGAGCTATCGTTTGGAAATCTGTTCGTGGGTTTTTAAAATGTTCATGATCATGCACATACATTAGTGAAATTACGAAAATCGTTCACAGAAGATCTAGACAAAAGTAGAATTTAGTTACGGCCCTCACAACCTCCCCCACTTAAGAAATTTCGTCCTCGAAATTATTACCTTTTGTCATTTGAAGCTCTGGGTATTTCTGGTTTATCTCTTCCTCCAGCTCCCACGTGGCTTCTTCTAATCCATGATGTCGCCAAAGAACTTTCACCAGTGGGATTTGTCTCTTTCTTAAGACTTTAACCTTTCTGTCCAAAATTTTCAAAGGTTTCTCTTGATAAGTCAACGATTCATCTAAGTCAACCTCTAGGGTTGGTAGGACGTGAGATGGATCCTTGTAATACTTTCTTAACCAAGATACATGGAAAACATTATGGATTCTGGCTAAGCTTGCTGGTAAGTCCAGCTGATACGCCACCTTTCCAATCCTTTTTGAAATTCTAAAGGGTCCTATAAACCTGGGTTTCAGCTTCTTTCCTTTTCCTGATTTGAGAATTCCCCTTAACGGTGTGACTTTTAAGAACACTTCATCCCCAACTTGAAACTCTAAGTCCTTCCTTCGGTTATCGGTGTAACTTTTCTGACGACTTTGGGCCACTTGAATCCTTTGACAAATTAATCTAACCTTCTCATATGCCGCCTCAACCCATGGTATTCTCTCGGTACCCAAAATTTTCCTTTCACCTATTTCATCCCAGTATATTGGAGATCTACATTTCCTTCCATATAATGCCTCATACGGAGCCATTTGAATTGAGGAGTGGTAGCTATTGTTGTAAGCAAATTCGACCAAAGTTAAATGCTGGTCCCAACTGCCTCCAAAATCCATGATACATGCCCTCAACATATCTTCCAAGGTTTGTATGGTCCGTTCAGTTGTCCATCGGTTTGAGGGTGATAGGCGTGACTTAGATTTAGCTTAGTCCCTAAGGCACTTTGTATCTGCCAAAATCTAGAAGTGAAACGTGGGTCTCTATCCGATACAATACTTACTGGCACCCCGTGTAATCTAACAATCTCATCCAAATAGATTTGAGCCAGTTTTTCCATCTTGTATTTCATGTTCACAGGTAGAAAATGGGCTGACTTAGTTAACCGATCTACTATGACCCAAATTGCATCATGACCTCGACGAGAAAGGGGTAACCCTGTAACAAAATCCATTGTGATTTGATCCCATTTCCATTCAGGTACTTCTAATGGTTGAATCCCAGGGTCTCGGTGTTCGATTTGACTTGTTGTACGTAAGACATGGCCAAAGCTATGTCCCTTTTCATGTTATCCCACCAGTACAACTTCTTTACATCCTGATACATCTTGTTTCTTCCAGGGATGGATGGTATATTAGACACGTGTGCTTGTCATAATTTCCCTTTTAAATCCTCTTGGTCGGTACTACTGACGGTTTTGGTATCTTAAAATTCCATCTTCTCCCAGCTTTAAAATTGGGTAATCCTCCTTCCTCAACCTTATTTATCCATTTTTGCACCAGTGGGTTTTTGGCTTGAGACTCCTTGATGCGCTCAGTTAGAGGAGAACTTAGAGTAATACTACCCAAAATTACTTTCTGCGGTGCCAATTGTGGGCTCCAAGTACTAAGTTCTTCTAACATCTTCCATTCTTTAACCATTAGTCCCGAAATTTGGACTTTCCTACTCAGAGCATCTGCTACCTTATTGGCTTTTCCTGGATGGTACTTAATAGTACATTCATAATCTTCCAAAAATTCCATCCATCGCCGTTGTCTCAAGTTCAGTTCTTTTTGGGAAAATAAGTATTTAAGACTCTGGTGATCGGTATAAACCTCAAAAACCACTCCATATAAATAGTGCCTCCATTTCTTTAGAGCAAACACTATTGCTGCCAGTTCTAGATCATGAGTTGGATAATTTTGCTCATGAGACTTTAACTTTCTCGAGGCATAAGCCACTACTTTTCCAGCCTGCATTAAAACACATCCTAAACCTTCCTTGGATGCATCAGTGTACACGGTAAAGCTATCCTCTTCATTTGGTAAGACCAACACAGGGGCTTTGGTCAGGCGACTCTTGAGCTCTTGGAAACTATCCTCACATTTTGCATCCCATATGAAACAGCTATTCTTCGAAGTCGTTGGTTAGGGACTCGCCGGTTTAGAGAAATCAATAAACCTTCGATAGTATCCGGCCAAACCTAGGAAACTACGAACTTCCGTTGGGTTCCTTGGTTGTTTCCATTCTATCACTGCTTTTACTTTGGCTGGATCAACCGTAATGCCTTTCCCGGAGATTACATGACCTAAAAATGATACTTCTTCTAGCCAAAACTTGCACTTGCTAAACTTAGCGTACAACTGGTGCTCCTTCAGGGTTTGCAAAACTAACCTCAAATGTTGATCATGTTCTTCTTTGGACTTTGAATAGATCAAAATATCATCTATGAAGATCACCACGAATTGATCTAAATAAGTCTTGAAAACACGATGCATTAAATCCATAAATGCTGCCGGGGCATTAGTTAGTCCAAATGGCATAACCAAAAACTCATAATGCCCATATCTGGAATTGAAGGCTGTTTTTGGAACGTCTTCCTCCCTGATCTTTAACTGGTAATAGCCTTGTTTGAGGTCAATCTTAGAAAACACTACGGCACCTTGCAGTTGATCGAACAATTCATCAATGTGGGGTAAGGGGTACTTATTCTTAATAGTAACCTCGTTCAATCCTCGATAGTCTATGCAAAGCCGTAAACCTCCATCTTTCTTTTTCACGAACAACACTCCCACCTGGACTCACTCAATCTGATGAATCCCTTTTCTAATAAATCTTGTAACTGCAATTTTAATTCCTTGAGCTCAGCTGGCGCCATCCTGTAAGGAGTCTTAGAGATAGGTGCTGCCCCAGGGGTGAGTTCAATCTTAAATTCAATGTTTCTATCAGGGGGTAAGGATGTTAACTCTTCTGGGAATACTTCTGGATACTCGTTTACTATAGTCATATCCTCCAATCTTGACTTATCTTCTTGAGGGTTTATCAAAAATGCCAAGTATCCTCGAGCTCCTTTACTCAACAATTTTCTAGCTCGAATCCCTGAAATAAGAGCGGCAGAAGCTAAACCTTGTCTTGCATTAAATCTTAGAATAGGTTCCCCTGGAATGTGAAATTCAACTACTTTCATTCTACAATCCAACTGTGCATGAAGTCGGGCCAGACTATCCATCCCGAGTATGACATCGTAACCTTTAATAGGTAGAGAAATTAAGTCTGCCAAAATTTTCCTTTTTCCTACCCACAGCTCACAGTTCCTATAGACCTCATTCGTTGCTAAGCATGGATCCTTCGTAGGAGTTTGTATTATCAGATCAAAGGGTAATAGATCAGACTTAACATCAATAGCACACATAAAGTCGGGATTTACGAATGAATGACTAGCACCAGGATCAATTAAAATCTTAGCTAGTCTATGAAATAGAGAAATGGTACCTTCCACCACCCACCGGGTCAGTGCGTTCTCGATCAAGGGAGTAAATTCTGCCAGGTACCCTAGGTCGATTTCCTTTTTCTATTGGCGGTTTAGGGTTTGGACCTTTTAAATGTTGTGTTCCAGCTTCCTGGGGTCGACGGGCAGGGCAATTGCTAATCATGTGCTCAGACTTCCACAGTTAGACATTTCCGCCTTTTCCAACAATCGTTCTCATGATGGCCTGTCTTACCACAATATCCACAAGGTGTACGGTTTGGTAGGTTTTGTCTTGGTTGAGATGGACCACCCTTTTGGCCTTTTCCCTGTCCAGGTCCAGCTCGCCCTCCTCCAGGCCCTTTTCCAATCTTACAGGCTGATTTCCTCCGGTCTCCCGAGAACTACTACCTTGGTGCTCTTTTTCTGTTTTGAAAAGCTTTGACTTGAGCCTTGGTGTTCTCTACTCTTAGAGCCTTTTCTAGGGCATCAGTAAAAGTGAGCATCTGAGCAGTTGCTAAAGCCTCTTGGATTTCTAGGTTTAGACCTTGGATAAAGCAGGCGTACCAGGTTGGTGGCAATCAATTCCCGGGCAAACTTAGATAAACGGGTAAATTGTGCTCAGACTGCTTTCACACTCAGGGTTCCTTGGCGCAACCTTATAAACTCGTCTTCCCGTCTTTCTTGGACTAGAGGAGGCAGGTATTTCTCATTAAATTCCCTAGTAAAGTTAACCCAGGTCCACGGGGTCTGGTTCCTAGCCCATTTCTCCCTAATAACATTCCACCAGGCCCTTGCGGCACCTTCAAATTGAAAGACAGCAAAAGTCACCTGCCGTACTTCCGTGTAACCTAAAGTTCCAAAAATATTAATCATGCTCTCTAGCCACCGTTCATCAGGGTCGTGTCCTCCAAGAACTTGGGAGGAGAGAACCTTGAAATCTCTCAAGGCTCTGTCTTAACTCCGGTCCTCTTTGGTCCATTGTCGGTCCTTGAATTTGTCGATCAGTCACACGTTCTAAAAGAGTTGTCATTCGGTTCAAGGCCTCAGCTATTTGATCTCTAGGTTGTTCCCCGTGCTCCCGGCTGAGATGGGCGGTAGATGCCTCTTCCTCACCCTGGTTTCGTGTTTGCCTAGTAGGCCTTCCTCTCCTTCTTCCTGTTCCTTCCATTTCCTCTATACACACGTACAAGGGTTTCGTTTTATAATTGTGAATTAGAAAAAGGAGAAAGGAAAAACAGTTGCTAGTAATCATTAAGGAACATAAAACAACTTATATTAATAACAAAACACCATACATCAAGTTCTTAAAACAGCACAACACGATAATCATAACAGCCACGAAATTTCAAAACATAACCCCAATCTGGTACAGTCATCCAACAAAAGCAAGTAGGACCCCATTAGGTATTCAGTCTCAACCCTAACTCAAGGGGACATAGGAAAGTCAGGGTCCTCTGAGGGGTCACTCTCAGGGCTGTAAGTAGGAGAAGCCTCACGATCTCCTTGGGAACCATCTCCCTCAACATCTCCTGGAACTATCTCTCCAATACTAGAACGCTCTCCACCCTGATCCTCTGTATAAATCTCCAACATCTCCTCAATCATCGTCTCACAATCAGTCATGATGCCAGCGGTGCAATCTCTCACCGTGTTAGACAGTCGGAGGAACTGATTAGCCATCTCCTCAAGTTCTCGGACCCTAGCACGTAACAGCTGGTTCTCGGTCCTCAATGTCTCTATCTCAGTATTGGCCCTCTGAACAGTACGAGCCAAAGTCTTCCTTTCCTTATCCACAGCCAGCACTACATGGTTAGGGTAGGCATAGTCTCTTAAACAGCTACATGGGTTGGTCTTGGAAGCAGGACTCCAATGGAGTGCAGGGCCTCCAATCATCGGCTGATATCGTACTAAAGGCAAAGGCATCCTAGGTGGGGCATTGTTACCATCAGCTCCATTTCCAGCCATAACCTACAACCACAAGCAACTTTATGTGAGTTCCAAATGTACCGGTAATTTCAATTATCAGTTTCTAACCTAACAAAACCAGGACCTCATAACCTCACAGGCTCATTTTTCTATCCTAGGCTCTGATACCACAAATTGTGGCGGCCCCACGTTTCCCAAGGCGAACCATAGGACCCGCGGCCGCCGGCCCAGCTCTCGCCAGGACTCAAGCAGGCAATTACCTCGGTTAAGGTTTTCAAACCAATATATTTTCAAATAGATCGACACAACTTACTAACCAACATCCATTTTGAGTTCAACTCTCAACCTTACACAATAATTCAAAAGACAATTCTTATACATTGTCCTCGACATCATAATAGGGTCAAATACACCAATATTCAAAAGATTCACCCAGCTTGTACTCCTTCAGTACTTTCTTCAATACCTGGAAGTCCTGGGATGGGAAATATATGGGGTGAGTTTCTAAACCCAGTGAGTGTCCCAAAACACATAGCAATCAAATACATAAACACAACAGGCTTTGTAAACATTTAAAATCCGTACAAAACTAGTTTCAAATATAGTGACATCCATTTAAGGAAAGTTGGGAGATAGTATATATATACATATATATATATATTTTCTTTTCTTTTCTTTTCATAACAGGTTGTGAAACTGTAACAGTCAAGATGCTCATTGAGCCATTTAAATAGTAACGAGCATTAAGTAACAATCACAATAATATTCTCAGGAAGGAGAACAGAGTCTGCAGAACTCTGGTCATTTCATTTCCTTCTCCTTTCCTTTTCACCCAACTTCTGGATCCCAACTAAACAAGCAGGAGGCGGTGTACACTCGAGGTAACCTGTAAACAGGACCCAGGGTCCGTCGACGTACCCGACCAAGCCCTACTGCCGGCTCGGAATAGGCCGACTCGCCTCTGGGGTTTGGGATCCCTACGGCCAACAGGTCATGCACAGTTGACATGCACAAGCACAGGTATGGTGGTTTAGTTTAATACTTTAGAGGCTAGGGACAACTGACAATCAATTTCAACCTCAAGCCCCTAGAGAGAGTGCACCAGCCTTTAGAGGGGGGGCCTTGAAGGCCACCTCTTCACCTCAAGCCTCAAAAGAAAACAAGTTTTATTGTTTTTTAAAAAACAAAGCATACTAAACCACCTAAGCACGTTGAGTCAAATCAAGAAATAAATTTATTTTACATAAAACCCTAGTTTCCATTATTCAACGATAAATCACATTTAGAAACCAGTCATATAATAACAAGTAATTCCTAACAACAAGGATCAAGTAGCAACAAATAGGAACCCTCACCTTAGTTAAGTTTAAGTCGAGACGACAGCTTCGGTATCAAAGTCTTCGCTTGGTTCACCCAGGATCCCGAGGTACATAATTTAACTTTTAATTATTAAAATCAATTTTGACCAATTCACTTCTGTTATGAAAACAAGGGTATAGTTAGTTTACTAACGAGTTGATGGCATGAAAATTGGTGGTATGAATTCCGAAATCGAGATTTTGGTTAATTAGGTCAAGATAAAAGAGTTTGAAAGTTCGCAAAATTAGGGTTTGAGTAAATTTAAATAGTGATATTTTAAAGAATTTGAAAACATAAGGTAATCATGGTTGGATTTTAAAGAGGTTTGTCTTGGTTGGAAAAATTTATTGATGGTTGTGAAATTCCATTTGTAATAGTACTAAAATTGTGCTTTCTGATTTTAGTTCAAAACAATGTGACTTTATTTTACTCGTTTGGTCTTGTTGAAGTACTACCCTCACGGCTAAAACAATTTTGTCAATCGGAATATAGGTTTGAAAATCGAGGTTTTGTCAAATGACCAAATGTAACAAATAAGGTTCATAAGGCGGGTTTAGGTGAAAACTAGTTTGCCACGGTTTCTTCCGAAACTTAAATTGGAAATTCTACTCACGTGAAATGCATGGTTTTGGTGCCATTTGAAATTACATTCATTGTTCTTTACTTCTTCAGAAAACATCGGAACCCAATTTAATTTAGAACTTACTCAAAGTTGGACAATAAATTTCGAAAGCATTTTGGTTACAAAAACGCAGTCTTGATTTTCAGCGATGTTCGTCGGATCGCCACGGTGTGTAGAAATTGAGTTAAGAGCGTGTAGAGATACCAAACGAAGCTCTTTGGATCTAGTTTCGAATGCCACTGACGGTACATGATTTGGAGTTATAAATTGTGAAATACAACCATTCTGTTCTGGTCCGTTTTGTTCACTGATTTCTGGAAAAGAAAACGTAACTTTGAGCAACTTTGCAAAATTTTCAGTTGTTTAACCCCACGGTTAGAGATCTGGTTTGGTTTCCAGAATATCACGTATAACTCTGAACAGGTAAACATCAATAACAACAGCCAAGAGTTCATGCACATTTGCCAAAACTAAGCAACAAGTTCGAATAACAATCTTCAAGTTTGGAAAGTTTATCAAGTCCGGTTCTCCTCATTATATACATATACATATATATATTTGCTACCGATCAATTTTTTTTTTTCCAGTTCAAGACCAAGATTCAAGCCAACATGCATTCAGTTTTACTTTGTTTTGAGCTGGCCAAATGTGTATCGCAAGGGTAAAATGCTACATATAAATTTTTAAGGAGAAAAGAAAGGTTCATGCTTGGTCTAGCTAAAACAGCTAGTTCATAAAATTTTAACCAAATTCACCCAGCCAAAACCACATGAATGAGTTGATTTTCAACAAATTTTGACAGGAGCAGCTTCGGATGGAATAGGGCAACATTCATCAGCTCACGTTCATGCCAAAACAGCAAGCAATCATAGTTATTAAGTCTCAACTAAGAGCAAGAATAGGTCCGGTCATCATGCATGGAGGAAGTAGGACTTTTCCATGATTTTTAAATTTCGGTCAGCTTAGAGACATCAAGGTAATATCCCTTATCAGTTCACCAGAATCTCTATCATCATTTTAAGATGATATATGTGTGCAAGTAGGATTTTGGTTTCACTAGTACATGCTTGACAGTTTTTGGAAGTATGATAATATTTCTAGAAGGTAAACAGCTTCATTATTCGAAGGAGATGTGGAGGGAATGCTTACCTTCAACGGTCTCAAGAACAAATGCACAATCGGTGTTTGGAGCTAGTGAAGTCCGAGGTCCAGCTACAAGAAGAAAAGCAATGTTGAGAATGGAACTAAGCTGCAGATGGAACCATTTTCAGGAGCTACAGCTTACCTTTTTATTTGGTTGAGTAAGAAACGGATGAACAAGGCTGCTTGGATGTTGAATCAGTTCTGTTTTCCAGCTAAAAAAAAAAACGGACTAAGTTGAGGAAAGGTCTTCAAGTTAACCAGAATTTCTTTTACAAAGCAAATGACTCGGTTCTACCTCTCTTGCTTGGCTTAGCTTGAAAGGAAGAAGCTAGCTTAGTCCATACCAGGTTTCGAACTTGGTTTCCAGCAGCTTGTAGCCAAGAATATCTTCTTGGTGCAATGCTTGAAAGGTCAAGAAAAGGTTAAGTGATGGAGGAACTTTCGGTTGAAGCTTGGAGGGATTTGCTGAAGTGAAAATGAGAGTAAGCTCTTTCTTTTCTTGAGAGAATGGAAGTGAAATGGAAATGAAAAGGGAAGTGAAATGGGAGTGAGTCTTGCTAAGGAGTTCGGCCAGATTGGAGGAGATATATTTCAGCTGATCTAGCTTGTTCAAATGAACAAGTTTTGCTGAATTGATTGACAAATGTCACAGCCTTCTCTCTTTCTCTCATGCATTGGGTATGAGAGAAGGTGAAGCATCATTAGCTTGCTAATCAAGGTCTGAAATTCCCATGCTCAAGGCCAAGCCTGCTGCCGGTTTTAGGGAGGGGAAAAAGCTTATTTGCTGCCAGAATTTTCAACTCACAATTCGACACTTGGCAGCCATGGAATGGAGGGAATGGGTGGCAGTTCTTGCTGAAATTCCTTGAGCTAAATTCAAATGGAGTTTTAGAGGGAAAAATGTGGTTCAATTGATTGGATGTGGTCTGATTTTGGTTGAAGGAAATCCGGTTCAAGGAAGGTTCATGGTGGTTAAATCTTGGGGGGGGGGGGTATAACCGGTTGGACTCTAATTTTATTAATATGATTTCAAATACTTACTTGAGCTATCGTTTGGAAATCTGTTCGTGGGTTTTTAAAATGTTCATGATCATGCACATACATTAGTGAAATTACGAAAATCGTTCACAGAAGATCTAGACAAAGTAGAATTTAGTTACGGCCCTCACACGATGAATCAAAACTTTGATTATCTTTTGATAAGAACAAAAATTTAGTTATTTCTCATGCTGGATTCGTGGTCGAAAGTAATATTAGGGCTCATTGTTTAAGAGAAAAGAGAGAAAAGGAATAATGAAAGAAATTGTTCTTAATGGATGAAAGGAAAGCAAAAGCCAGAGAATTCCCAATTTGGTTGTAACTTCCGTCCTGACTAAAGAATCACAACTAATCACTTATAGTACTTGCGGTTTTCTTCTCCAAAAGGATAAGAATCCTTCTACGAATATGATTCTAATAAATACTAGTACGACTAAAAAGAAACCAAAGATATTTCTCCTAAAAAAACTAATCAACGTCTAGTTCCATAACGAAATCAGATTCCTTTTCCAATTGATCAGCTGAAGTCTTGAGCAAGGCCCATTTCAACTCTTGGAATGTCCGAATTCCTTCAAATTGAGATGTGGCAGGCCTTGTAGAGAGTAGTCTTCTAGAAATTTTACTTTTAATGTACTTTTTATTCCCAAAAGTCCTATAAATAATTCTACACACCAAACATGAGTAGAATACAGCACTTAACACCAAATTGGCCTAAATTAAGAGGGAATATTCATAATAGAATGCATATTTAACTCTCTCTCAATCTTCTTCTCATTCGCACAATTATATAAAATTACAATTTTATATATGTATAAATATATATATGTGAGAACCCTAAAATTTTATTCTTTTTCAAAAATTAAATAATAATAGTAATAATACTTATATTATGTGATTTCACTAAATTATTAGAACTTTTATTTATAAAGTTATTATTTTTCAAGTTAGTTAATTTTATTTGAATAAAATATCTAGTTTTCGTTTGGCTAGCAGTAAGTTTTAACTTTCGAGTGACGGTACAAGACTTAGTTTTAAGATGAAACCTAGATTATGTATCGACTTTAAAGAAATAGAAATAAGATAGGATAAGATTGGATAAAGGAAATCTAGTGGGCAAATGAGACTTAGCCACATAAGCAAAGTTAAAGGATAAGAAGTGGACTTTTGCACCTTTTTAAAAGAAGGTTTATATCTCTTCTTCCTTTCACTTTTTCACTTTACCAAAAGCTCACCAAACTCTCTCTCTCTCTTCTTCTTGTGGCCGAGCTCCCCTCCCCCAGTTTCCCTTGTCTTGAGCTTCATTTCATCCATCAAATACTTGCTCAAATCTTGTTCCAACTTTGCTCCAACCTTGAATCATCTTCAAACATGGTAAGGAAGTTTGAAGGAAGGAAGATCTTGGAGGTTTTAGTGCTTGAATCTTGAGTTCTTGTTTGGAATCTTAAAGAAAGGTAAAACCTTCTAAAGTTTCAACCTTTCTTCCATTTCTTGGCTAGATATTAACCATCGAAGCTTGGGTTGTTGATGGGTTTTAGGGATCTTGATATATGGTGGAAGATCTTGCGCCATTTTTTTCTCTCTCTTGTCTCTCTTGGCCAAATAGGAGAAGAAGGTGGAGAAGACCTAAAACTTCAATCTTTCTTGCCAAATCTTGCTAGGAAGGAAGGTAACTTGTGTATTTAACCATCCTTGCACCATTTCTCGCGGATCTAAGAAGATCTATGGTTTCTTTTGTTAAAAAAGTTGATATCTTGACATATTAGAGTTGGGCTCTTGAATTCCCAATTTAGGTAGAGGCCTTGAGAATATTTTACTTGCCTTCTTGATTTGCTTCTAGGTAGAGGTCTTGAGGTATTACGTGCTTAATATGGTGAGATGATTATGTATTATGACTTGGATTTTGACTTGCTTGGTGGTTTGAGTTTTACTTCTTTAACTAGTTTGCAAGCTTGTGGTAATGTTGGTTGTTTTGGTAGCATGTAAAGTAAGATTTTGTGCTTGAATGTGGGTGAAAATTTCAGCTTACAAATCTTACCTTTGGACCGAGAATTTGGAGCAAAGATTTTCAGATTTTAGGGCTTCATTTTTACTCCGATTTTGAGCTAAAACTTTTGGTTTAAAAACTCTAATTTAGCCCCAACTTGAAGCTCGAAATTGAGCCTCATCTTGAGTTAAGAGTTTGTCAAAATAATGGCCCTTAGCTGCTCTTTGATCAAAAAGATAAAGTTGATTTTAAAAGAAAGGAATAGAGGAAACTTCCACAAGTGAATAGCTAAGAATTTCGTATAGCAGGATTTGAAAACCAGCTTTTGGAAAACTATTATATCTTGATGTAGAAAAATCCAAATTGAGTTCTGTTTGATGAATTTGAAACTAGACTTAGAGTTCTCTCAGTGGTATAAAGTTCATTGGCTAGTTCAATTTTTGTGAATTTTGGTGAATTTTCAAAATTGACTGAAAATCAAGACTGATATGTCCTTTTTTACTGTAGTGGTGGATTTGAACTGAAATTCGACTAGTTTTTCATCTGAATCTTGAAAAAGTGTCTTCCAAAAAGTTTTAGTTCATCAAGTCTATTTTCCAACGGTATAAGATTCGTGATTTTTGGACTTACAGAACTCAAGTTATGATTTTTCAAAAAATGTCGTGCAAAAACCAAAAATGTTCTAAGGGAGTGATGAAAGCTTAGAATTGCCTTGGAAACATTTCCTAGTTTTTAGACCTAACCTTTCGATTATTTGAACACCAATCCATACCTGGGAAATGGAATTTCAATCACATGAGCTTTCTTTTGACGTGAAATGGGGAAAACTTGATTTTTGGAAGTTGACCTTGGTTAAACACCTAGGTAACTTTGGATATGCATGTCTCAGGTGAAAACGTGGGCATCGAAGAGCTTGATTGACTTCCTGACTTGTTCTCACTTGCTCTCAACTTTTGGTGAGTGTCAAGTGCATGTTTCATGTTAAATGAATGAAGTGATACTTGAATAAATGTTATGTGATTTCGTGATTGTAAATTTGCCGAGACAAGGGTGTACTTTATCGCCCTCATTCTCTCTCTTTCTATTGCTCGGTTATTTGATATTTGTGATATGAATCGATATGACATGTTTTTGTACTTGAATATGCTTGTAATTCGGGAGTTGGGCAGCAGTATGTACCACACCTTAAACGGTGAGAGGTGCCTCTCATACCGACTCAGTGCTATGATCGAATCTAAAGTTGATTGGAGCGTTGTCTCATCGACCATTCATGCTTGTGGGGACGCCCCAACCCGTTGGTGAACCTTGTAACTCGAGCCGGCAAGGGCTTGGTAGAGAAACTTAGAGAACCATGAGAAATTATTATAGCTTGATCTTTTGAGATCTTACTTGGTATACTCGAATAGTATTACCATCTCATGCTTGTTTGGTTCCGGATCAGAGAGGATGACATGGTGGATGGAGGAAGTAAGTGGAGTTCTATGGATTTGTTACATTTTGGGTTGACAGAGGGTCGACCAAGAATGACTTGAACCAACCATGATGTGGAAATAGCTCCTGAGAGCTCCTATATGCTTTCTAATTGTGTGTTATTTCCAACTTGCTCGCTTATGTGATAATTTTATCGAGTGTGCAATTTATTATGTTAATTGCTTCTTGCTTGCTTGCCTGTCTTTTTGGCTTCACTGAGCGTTGGCTCACCCCAAATTGTTTTTCTTAACAGGTTTTGGAAAGTGGAATTTGGAGACTATAGACTAGTGGAATTGGGAAGATATCTCTTGTATGACTTTTGAAATATTTGAAGTGTAAACTTTATCATGTATATGGGTTTTGGATTGCATTAGCAAATGGTGGCCTCAATGGATTATGGTTTGTATATTCGAAGTAGTTCTTGAATCTAATATTTAAGTTTTATTTGTGATTGTCTGTTAAGTTAGGATGAATCGTGAGTCCTGATGAGAGTTGGGCAGACGTCCCGCTGAGACCTTAGGGTTCGCCCTAGGGAGAGGTTGGGGCGTCACAATATATATATATAAAACCTTTCTATGAAAGAAGAAAATATTTCAATCTCAGTTTTAAACCACTGCATTCTAAATTTTGCTTTATAGCACTCCTCTTCAAGTTTAAGTACATCAACATATTCAAGTGTTAAAATTCTTTCATGTGAAATAAAATCAACATCAAATAAGCTATTTAGTAATGTACTTGAACACAAAGAAGCTACTCTTTTTTACGCCACTATACAAGAAATACTGCTATAGTATTTTTTATTTAAAATTTTTAAAGCACCTTTGTAACGCCCCAAAAATTCAAATGCATTTTCGTATTTTCTATTTTGGATTCCTTATTTTTTTTTTAAGTGATTGTAAAGTAATTTTCAAGCCTTTAGTGATTGGAAAATGATTTTCACCTCATATTGTTTCTTTTCAAGTATTTCAAGAAAATAATCAAGGGCTTTGGTGCAAAGGTTCAAAGGTTTTAAGGGTAATTTTGGAAAAGAAAGGTAGTTGGTCTCATTAAACTCTTGCCACATGTCATCTTTTGGAACCAATTATTAAACCAAACTCTTAAATTAACCAAGCCTTAACCCAAGTTATGTCTTAACCAACTAATTAACCAAGGTCATATCTATTTAACCAACATCTTCCTTTTATTTTCTTGAGGGCTGATTGACAAGAGAGAGAGATAGAGAAAGGAGTTCTTCATTCCCTGCTTGAAACAAGACCAAACACAATTCTTTGTTCCTTTGTGCCTTTGTTTCTCTATTCCTTACAATCAAGAGATTGAAAGAGAGAACTTGGACGGAACTTGGGGGAAAACTTGAGGAAACTTGATGAATTTCATCCATGATTGACAAGTGGAAAGCTTGAGGAACAAGTGGAGATTCTTGCTCCATCTTTGGACACAAGGTTGCCGGTTCCCTCTCCTCCATTTTCAGCATTGATCTTTTGAGAATTTAGAGGTATATTAACTTGAGAACCTTTGATACTTGTGGTATACTTATGTTTTGTGGTTGGAAGTTGAGATTGGGTTAAAAGAGATGATTTTTATGGTTGGGATTATTTGATTAGCTGTTGACAGACAATTTATAAGTTTTATGATTATCTTTGCTAAGGTTGCCTACCAAGTGTTTGATAAAATATTTGTATGATACTAGTGGTTATGCACATCAAGTGTTTGATGAAATGTTTGGTATGAAACTTGTGATTCTAGGACTTGGTTTGAAATAGAGATATCTGTTATGGACAAGTGAAGTGAGCTGTGGTTGGTGAGTGTTCCTAAAACTGTTTTTAAATCTAAAGTTCCTTTCTGCTAAGTGAATCACTTCATGACGGCATATGTGTGTGCTTGTGTGTACATGATTTGGTTCGGTGAGTATGTGGTGGTCTTGTGCTTGACACCAACGGCTCTACTTCATAAGTTCAATGACTTGTTTGAGCCAATGGCTCTACTTTTAATGATCAATGATCTACTGTTCAATGACTTGTTTGAGCGTTGGGTATTTGAGTGCAATGGCTCCACTGGCTCACAAAAGCAAATAAAATCTATTCATTTGATACTTGATCACTGTTTAATAAACTGAATTACTGAAATACTTATTTGCCTACTTGTTTTCACTGGGCACTCACTGAACTTCTAACTCACCCCAAAATATTTTATTTTCCCTCCACAGGGTTCGAAATGAAAGAAAGCATGTGTAGTGAACCTTCTTAGTATGACTCGGGATTATCTCTTGTACTATTTGTAATCTTGGACTGTTGTACTTTTGGTATATTTCGACTAGTTGGAAATATAATTATTATTTTGGAGATTTTGAATTGTAATTATTTGACATCTGTAATCGGATTAAGAAATTGTAGTGAGTCCCGCCGAGAGTTGGGCAGGCGGTCCGCCGAACCTTTTAGTTTTCCTTAGGGAAAGGTGGGGTCGTCACAAGTGTGAGGACCCGGAAAATATATAGTAATAATAAATAAATAAATGAATTATTTCATTTTTCCTCAATCTAACTGAACTGTATCTCGTTTACTCATTTACTTATATACCTGTTTAAATATTTGATAACGATTTTAGTCTTAATGATTTTAGTACTTGTTGCATGTGAGAGTTCATGAGAGGAATAAATGTGACTTTTAGTGAAGCGTATGATGAAACATTAGTGAAAAGTGGGGTTTTAGTGAAAAAGAATTTCAGAAATTAAGGTTAGTAAGGGATAAGTAAAGAATTGAGAGATATGGAAGAAACTCACCACATCATTTTGACAAGTGGCGTGACCTCCACCAAATATTCAAACTCCCACCTACCAATCTTCTCCAACACACCACATTGTCTTGAAACAATTTCATTTTCTCCTTGGTAAAAAGAGAGAGGGAGGCTAACTTTGAAAGGGTAAAAGAAGGGAGAAAAAAAATTCCATTTTTCCCCAAACCCTTCCCTCTCTTCTTTCTCTCTTTTTTCTTTCAATCTCTCTCTTTCTTTCAATCTCTCTCGGCTGAACTTTCCTCAAGCAAGAGGAGGAGAAAAACTCTCAATTTCTTGACTCCAAACTTGCAATCACGCCTCCCAACTTCAAAGCCACCTTGGATCTTGTCTCGTCTTGGAAGAAGAAGGTTGAATACTGGAGGATTTGGAAGAAATCTTGGGTTTCATCTTCTAGGGTTTTGCTTGGGAGAAGGTGATTGGCTAAAACCTACTTATCTTGTTAGATTCATGGTAGATTTAAGTAGTCTTTGGTTGTTTAAACAAGATTTGGTGATGGGTTGTTCAAAGACCCTAACTTTAGATAGATGACCTGAGGTGACCTCTAGGTAAAGGACTTGAGGAATCTTTATGTGTTCTTGAGATGGATGAAATGTCGGGTAGTATATATGTGTGATCTTAGGGTTTAAATTTATGCCTACCAAGTGTTTGATGAATTTGGGTGAAAAATGATGAGTTTTAAAAGGTGAAAACCTCACCTTTTTCACTGTTTTGTTGGCTGGAAATTCTACGATATTTGCCGAAAGAATCGCAACTTTCTTTTCTTGCTTTTGTTTGGTATTTTGACATGATTTTGCTAAATACTTTTGCCAAAACATTAAGCTATATATGTGTGTTGAATTTGAATCAAAATCTTGAAATTTTATTGGAGAGAGTTTCTTGTTTTTCTTGTTGATATGTTTCTAAAATTTTTGTAGGAGCCTTTGAGCAGTTTTAGTACATTGATCATAACTTGGTCTAGGAAAATCAAAACTGAGTTCCATTTGTTGTGTTTAAAGATAGACTCGAAGATCTTTCAATGGTATAAATTTTAGGGCCTGGTTCACTTTTTATCAATACCCGAAAATTTGTAAAGTTGGGTGAAAAACCAAACCTGTTATGTTTTATGCTTTTGTTACAATAGTGAATTGGACCTAAAATTTGACTTCCCTATGAGTTGAATTTCACAAAAATGTCTTATAGAGATTTCTAGTCTTTTGAGTCTATTTTCCAATGGTGTAATTTTATAATTTTTTGACCTATAGGACTCATGTTATGTTTTTTAAAAGAATGTCACTAGTGCTGAAAACTTGGACTGTTTGGGCAATTTTATGCCCGAATTTTGTGTCACTTTTAGGGCTTTGATTTTCAAAATTTTGAGGTTGATCTTGCTGGAAATTTGCTCAATAAACTTTGCTAAACTTCCATCCTTAGTTATATGTTGGTTTCGGACCAAAATGATGATGTTTAAATGGTGAAAAGGACTAAACTTCTTGGGTTGTCAATGCTGGAAATTTCTAGCTTTGTTAGCTTGAGTTTGGACTGGATTTTGCCCCCTCCTTCCCCATTTTATGGTTGATTTTGATGAAATCTACTTGGAGCATCTTGTTAAATATCAACCCTCATGCACATATTTGGTTTAAGCAAAAAAAATGTGATTTAAGAAGTCAAAAAAAAGAAGGGGCATTTGTTGGCCAACTACAAGGTAAAATTTTGCTTGATGGCCGAATGGATTTTTGGAGTTTCAACTTTGATTTTCTCAAGGTTTATGGGTTGTTTAAATGAACTTTTGTTCAACTAATGTTGTTAAACCTTCGCCCTTCTTTATGTGTTCAATCCGGATAGAATTGACGTCTTTAAGTGGCGAATGGATGAATTTCTAGTGACTTGTTGCTAGTTCGGATCTAAGGGACTCATTTGACACCATTGATATCAGGTGATCAAGGTGAGCTCGAGGGCAATCCTAAGGCGGAAGTTTGACGACTTGCTTGTTTACTTGACTTGTTAATTCTTGGTGAGTGTTCCATGTATGTTAGTTGTGGCGGCCCCACGTTTCCCAAGGCCGCCGGCCTAACTCTCACCAGGACTCGGTCAATCCAACAGTTCAACTTAGGGTTTTCAATATAAAATACATCCATAGAATTCGATTAATTTAATTCACATCCATTCATCCACTAGGGTTCCACATACCCTTACCGTTACCATTCAAAAGAAATTCACAACATTTTCACCAATAACAAAATACGTAAATAATTACATCCACAATTCAAAAGTCTCGGTCTGGACTTGGAATTTCTTCTCACCCAATCTAACACTCTGGAGAATCTGGGAGGGGAAAATATATTGGGATGAGCTTTTGAAAGCCCAATGAGAGTCCCAAACACATAATCAGTTAAGCACATTGACATAGCATGCTTTCATATATCACATTCACATGTGGAAAGTTCCAAAACAGTAATTTCTATTTGAGGAAATTCATGAAACAGTGATTTCACCAACGAATTGGTCAAATAAACGGTAGCAAACACAGTGGAAGGATACAGTGCTTCCAAACCGGTCAGTATAGAGTCTTCACTGCTTCCCATTCGCCAACCCCTTACTCCCAACTTCGGGCCCGAAAACCAACGGTCATGCACAGTTGACATACACAGGCACAATTACAGTAATTTAAAGTCATTTTTGTAAAACGGTAGGATCGTTGCAATAAAGTACACACTCGGCCCTCCTTTTGTCAAATCATTTTGAAATTGAATTCAATAATTAAGTGATATAATGGTTCACTTAACAAACAAGTACATTCAATCCAAGTAATACTCAATAAATAAGTACACTTAACAACAAGTAGCACTTAAGGAGCAAGTAATTTTCAATAACGAATAATACTTAATAACAAAAGATTTTAAAGATAAGTAATACTTATTAATCAAGTATTTTAAATAACAAATAACACTTAATAACCAAAATCACTTAACAACAAATTGAAACCCTCACCTCAGTTAGGTCAAAGTTGAGTTGGTGAGTCGAAGACCTCTGTATCAATGCCCTCGTTTGCTTCACTGACGGATCCTGAGGTACATAATTATTACATTAACTTTTAATTAATAAAATCAATTTTGACCAATTCACTTCTTTTATAAAAATAAGGATATATGTAGGTTGTACTAAACGGTTAATAGAATGGCGAAACGGTGATATGAATTTTGCAAATTTGAGGTTTCGATTAGTTAGGTTAAAATTCGTGAGTTTCGAAAATTTGGTAAAATTAGGATTTAGAAAAATTTTTAGTAGTTGATATTTAAAAGGATTTTGATAACATAGTATATGATGTTGGAGAATCTAGAAGAAACTTGCCTTGGTTAGAAAATTGACTAACGGTGTTTAAATTTGTTTGTCGTGCTACAAAAATGAGTTTTCGTGACTTTGGTTTGAAAACAATTTGATTTCATTTTACCCATTTTGGGTCTTGTTGAGGTATAATACCTTCACGGGATTAAAACAAGGTTTGTAAGTCGAAATTTGAATTTGTAAAATAAAAGTTTTGTCAAATGACCAAAGGTAGTAATTGAAAGTTTCATAAGGTACATTTGTGTGAAACCAATTTGCCACGGTTTCTTTGCAAAAATTGAATAAGAAATTCTACTCGTGTGAATTTTATGATTTTGGAACCGTTTAAAACTAGACTCATAGCTCTTTATTTTCTCAGAAGACATCCAATCCCAATTCGGATTAAAAATCATTCAAATTTGGACAACAATTTTCGAAATCATCATGTTCATCAAAAACGCAGTTTTGATTTTTCAGCGATGTTCGTTAAATTGCTACGGTGCGTAGAAAATGAGTTACGGGGTGTGTGAGGTACGAATCGAAGATCTTTGGGTCTATTTTCAAATGCCCTTGATGGCACATGATTTGGAGTTATATACTGAGAGATATGAGAATTCTGTTTTGGGCTGTTTTGTTTACTGATTTTCTGGAATTTGCAAGTTTTTTAACAACTTGTAGAATTCCAGCTTCAAAATAACGTGGTTAAGGGTCAATTAAATTTTCAGCATACTAATCAGGTTTATCAACATGTAACGCATCCATTTAAGAACTCAAGGGCTTAGGCACATGGTTAAAATTTGAACAAAAGCCTCAACCAACAATGTCTCAAGTTTGGAAACCATCAAGACCGGTTCCTTCCCTCTTATTTTCCTTTCCTGATACAAGATTATTTTCTCCATACAAAAGCCAAGTGTTAGGTCATTACATGTCCAGTTTTTATTTTGTTTTTAGACTGACCGAATATATCTCATGCAAGGAAAGAAAAAAGAAAAAAAATAGATACATATAATTTTTAAGGAGAAAATGAACAATCAAGGCTCGGTTGAGTTTAAAGTATTTGGTTCATGCACAAAAATTTTTCAAAGTCTAACCGGCCAAGAAAAATAAACACATGCATGGGTGGATTTCAACAGATTTTAGCAAAGGAAGATTCAGATGAAATAGGGCAAAGCCCTTCAGCCTAAATTCACACAAACCAGCAAGGGATTTGTGACCTTCTACCATCGAGAAAGCACAAGGAAAGTTCCAAATCACTTCACAACCACTTATAAGGATCATACATGGGATAGTATAACTAAAATTACCATTTTAAGGCTTCGGGAAGCTTAAAGGAAACAAGAGTAGTAATCTACATGGGTTAACCAGATTTCCAGAAGATATATAAAAGATACAAATGTGTCAAGGCAAAAATTTCAAGTCAACCGGTGCATGCATGGCCATACCATCTTTCAAGATGATCTTTTGAGAGAGGGAAATCATTTCGTTTTAAGCTGAAAAGAATAAGAAATGACTCTTACCTCCAACAAGCTTTCAAGAATGGACGAACAAGTGAAAAGCTTGGCTTAAGCAAATCCAGTTTCCAGCTACAAGAAACGAAATAAACTAAGAATGGAAAATGCTAAGCTGCCAAGAAGTTTTTCAAGAAGTAGATGATGTCTTACATTCGGCTTGCTTATGGAACGAATGGAGAGAATACAACCTTGATCCTGCCCAGATTTCAAGCTTAGTTTCAGCAACTTGCAGCCATGGTCTCCTCTTGGTGTGAGGCTGAATCAATCAAGGAAAGAAAGACAAGGAAATGGGAGTGAAAAAGGGAGCTCTTGGTTGAGCTTGGGGAGAAAAGAGTTGGAAGTGAAATGTGGGAGTGAAGGGGAGAGCTTCTCGGTTGAGAACTTGAGAGGTGAGTGCTGAAATGAAGTGAAAGAGTGAATTTGAAATGAAATAAGGAGAGTTGAAGGCTGATGACCATCGGTTGGTCTTGAAGAAATAATTTTGCAGACTTGCCTTGCGCAAGTGAGCATAAGGTCGCTGGAATAAGATGCCAAATGGCAACAAGACTTCTTCCATTGGGCATGAGGGGTGGTAGCTCTCGGTTGAAACAATTTGAGGAGCAGCAATGGAGATAATCAATTGAAGCTGCCGGCAGTGATGAAACTTGTTCAAGTTATCAACTTATTCCTAGCAAGAAACCGACAAATGGTGATCATGTAAGGGTGAAGAGGAGTGGCAAGATTTTCCTAGCTGGATTTGTGAGGTAACCTCCGAATTTATTTGAATGGTTTTCAGCTAGATGCTAATTTGGTTTAAGAAGGTTTAAATGAAACCCATTGATGTGGAAAATGGCTATACTTTGTATAAATGATGGTAGTGATTTCAAAGAAAATTTATCTAGGGCTTTGAAATGAGATATAACTCACTAGAAGATTGATTTGCTCACCAATTATCGGAATGAAATTCAAATGTTTATTTAAGTTTCCCCGAGCTATCGTTTTACAACAAATTCAATAGTTTTAAAAAAAAAAAAATTTTTTCGTGATTAAGCACATGCTCAAGCAAAATTTATAAGAATTATTCAAGAAAATTTTTAACAAGATTTAGGGTTTAATTCACGGCTCTCACAACCTCCCCTACTTAAGAAATTTCGTCCTCGAAATTATTACCTCTTGTCATCTGAAGCTCTGGGTACTTCTGGTTCATCTCTTCCTCTAGTTCCCATGTGGCTTCTTCTATGCCGTAATGTCTCCAAAGAACTTTCACCAAGGGAATTTGCTTCCTTCTTAAGACCTTAACCTTTCTATCGAGAATCTTCAAGGGTTTTTCTTGGTAACTCAACGATTCATCTAGGTCAACCTCTAGGGTTGGTAAAACATGAAATGGGTCCTTGTGGTACTTCCTTAACCAAGATACGTGGAAAACATTGTGGACTCGAGCTAAGCTTGCAGGCAACTCCAACTGATACGCCACCTTTCCAATCCTTTGTGAAATTCTAAAGGGACCTATAAATCTTGGCTTAAACTTCTTCCCCTTTCCTGACTTAAGACTTCCTCTTAATGGCGTAACTCTTAAGAAAACTTCATCCCCCACTTGAAATTCTAAATCTTTTCTTCTATTGTCGGAGTAGCTTTTCTGGCGACTCTGAGCCACTTGAATCCTTTGACGGATTAACTTGACCTTCTCATATGTCGCTTCAACCCATGGTATCCTTTTAGCACCTAGAAGTTTCCATTCTCTTACTTCGTCCCAGTATACTGGTGATCTACACTTTCTTCCATACAATGCCTCATACGGGGCCATCTGAATCGAGGAATGGTAGCTGTTGTTATAAGCAAATTCCACTAAAGTCAGATGCTGGTCCCAACTGCCCCTAAAATCTACATGCCCTCAACATGTCTTCCAAGGTTTGTATTGTCCTCTCCGATTGTCCATCAGTTTGAGGGTGATAGGCAGTACTAAGATTTAACTTGGTCCCTAAAGCACTTTGTATCTACTGCCATTAGGGGTGGGCAAAAAAACCCGCCGACCCGAAAACCCGTCCGATCCGACCCGACCCGATCCGAAATTTAGGGTAACCGATCCGATTTTTCTCATCGGATCATATTAGGGTCGGGTACCCGTAAATATCGGGTACGGGTACGGGTCAGGAAAATAAAAACCCGTGGGTACCCGACCCGACCCGTAGGTATATTGTATAAATATTAAAAAAATTAGGGGTCAATATATTATTTAATATGTTTTAAGTTTTAACCCTAATTGAACACCCAAGCAGTAGTAGTACATTCGATTCTTATCTTCACTCCGCCTCCAACTCCAAACCTCCACATTTCTCTCTCCAAAATATCGACCAATGACCACCTTTGAAATTCTAGTAAAAGTTCAACCTATTATCCTCCTATTTCTTCAACTTTTCTATCAAGTGTACCAAGAAAATGTTGCTTAAGGTAATTCAACTTTTCTATCAAGTGTAACAAGAAAATGTTGCTTAAGGTAATTTATCCTCTACTATTCTCTACTTGGGGGTTAGCTCATAATTTTGTTATTGCTATTGGTTTCAGGGACATTTTTATTTTTTTAAATTATCATATTAGCAATTCATTTTTATAGACTAGTAGTAGTGGTAGTATATACTAGGTTGGTGTGGTTGTTTGACTTTTTCTTTGTAATTAAGCACCTACAATCAAAACTTTTCAGTTTAAATTGTATTAAAAAATGTAATGAAACTTTATTTTGTCTATTAGATATTTTAACTTTAATTTGTATTGGATACTTGAGAGTTGAGACAATGGTTTGATTGTTGGATGAAATGTGTGATAGAATATTGATGTGTTGATTTTGAATTGTTAAATCTTTGATGAAATGTGTTGGATCTTGGATTTTTGAAATGAATTGGTTTTAGACTATTAAATCTTTAATAAAATGTGGTCATTTATCAATAGTAAATTGAAAGTTAGGGTAAAAAAATAAAAAAATAAAAAAATTTGAAAGTTAGGGTCGGGTACCCTAGCCCGACCCTTTTTTTCCGGGTATCCGAAAAAAAGGGTCGGATTAGGGTCGAAAATTTGCTGACCCGATAGGTTAGGGTCGGGTCAGCCAAATTCCGTTAGGGGCGGGTACCTGACCCGTGCCCACCCCTAGCTGCCATAATCTGGAAATGAAACGTGGATCTCTATCTGATACTATACTTACTGGCACTTCATGTAATCTAACAATTTCATCCAAGTAAATCTGAGCCAGTTTTTCCATTTTATATTTCATGTTGACCGGTAGAAAATGGGCCAACTTGGTTAACCGGTCTACTACAACCCAAATTGCATCGTGACCTCGGCGTGTATGGGGTAATCCAGTAACAAAATCCATAGTAATTTGGTCCCATTTCCATCCAGGCACCTCCAATGATTGTAGTAATCCTGAGGGTCTTTGGTGTTCAGATTTGACTTGCTGGCACGTCAGACATGACTGTACAAACTGAGTTATGTCCTTTTTCATATTATCCCACCAGTATAGTTTCTTCACGTCCTGGTACATCTTGTTCCTTCCAGGGTGAATAGTATATTTAGACTTATGTGCTTCTGCCATAATTTCTTTCTTCAATTCATCCTCATCAGGTATCACCAAACGGTTTTGATATCTTAAAATTCCGTCATCTCCCAAATTGAAATTAGGTAATTTCCCTTCTTTCGCCTTACTTACCCACTTTTGCACTAGAGAATCCTTGTTTTGAAATTCCTTAACGCATTCAACTATGGAGGAATTTATGGTGATACTTCCCAGAATCACTTTTTGTTGCACTAACTGTGGACTCCAAGCACTAACTTCTTCTAACATCTCCCACTCTTTAACCATTAGTCCAGAAATCTGAACTTTCTGACTCAAAGCATCTGCTACTTTATTGGCCTTTCCTGGTTGGTACTTGATAGTACACTCATAATCTTCCAAAAACTCCATCCATCGTCGTTGTCTCAAGTTTAGTTCCTTTTGAGAAAATATGTACTTAAGACTTTGGTGATCCGTGTAAACCTCAAAAACAACGCCATACAAATAGTGCCTCCATTTCTTCAAGGCAAACACTATTGCTGCCAATTCAAGATCATGAGTTGGATAATTCTGCTCGTGAGGTTTTAATTTTCTCGAGGCATAGGCCACTACTCTACCATCTTGCATTAAAACACACCCCAATCCTTCCTTAGAGGCATCGGTGTAAACTGTAAAACTATCCCTTTCATTTGGTAATACCAACACAGGAGCTTTAGTCAGTCGACTCTTAAGCTCTTGAAAACTATCTTCACATTTCGAATCCCAAATAAAACGGCTATTCTTTCGAGTCAAATTGGTTAAAGGACCTGCAAGTTTAGAGAAATCCTGAATGAATCTTGGATAATATCCAGCCAATCCCAAGAAACTACGAACTTCCGTTGGATTCTCCGGTTGTTTCCAATCTACCACCGCTCTCACTTTAGTTGGATCAACGGCAATTCCCTTCTCAGAAATCACATGACCTAGAAATGATACTTCTTTTAACCAAAATTTGCATTTACTAAACTTAGCGTACAGCTTGTGCTCTTTCAGGATTTGCAAGACTAATCTTAAATGCCGATCATGGTCTTCTTTGGACTTTGAAAAGATCAAAATATCATCTATGAAAATCACCACAAATTGATCTAAGTAAGGCTTAAAAACCCGATGCATCAAGTCCATGAATGCTGCTGGGGCATTAGTCAGTCCAAAAGGCATGACCAAAAACTCATAGTGCCCATATCTAGAGTTAAAGGCAGTTTTCGAAACGTCTTCTTCTTTAATCCTCAATTGGTAATAGCCTTGTTTGAGATCGATCTTAGAAAACACTACAGCCCCTTGCAATTGGTCAAACAACTCATCGATGTAGGGTAAGGGATACTTGTTCTTAATAGTGACCTCATTCAATCCCCGATAATCTATACAGAGCCTTAAACCTCCATCTTTCTTTTTCACAAATAATACCGGGGCTCCCCAAGGAGACTCACTCAATCTTATAAAACCCTTTTCTAACAAATCTTGCAATTGCAACTTTAATTCCTTAAGCTCAGCTGGTGCCATCCGATATGGGGTCTTAGAAATAGGTGTCGCTCCAGGGGTAAGCTCAATCTTAAACTCAATATCTCTGTTAGGGGGTAAAGACACTAGTTCTTCAGGAAACACCTCGGGATACTCATTCACTATAGGCACATCTTCTAATCTCAACTTATCCTCTTGAGGGTTTATTAAAAATGCTAAGTATCCCCGAGCTCCTTTACTCAACATTTTTCTAACTCGAATCCCTGAAATGAGTGCAGAAGAAGCTAAATCTTGCCTTGTATCAAATCTTAAGGTAGGTTCTCCTGGAATATGAAATTCAACCACCTTCATCCTACAATCTAACTGTGCATGGAGTCGAGCTAAACTATCCATCCCCAGTATGACATCATAGCCCTTAATCGGCAAAGCAATTAAATCTGCTAAGATTTTTCTCTCTCCTACCCATAGTTCACAGTTCCTATAAACCTCATTAGTCACTAAACATGGATCCCTCATGGGAGTTTGTACTACTAGGTCAAAGGGTAAGAGATCGGACATAACATTGATACCACTCATAAAATTAGGGTTTACAAATGAATGACTAGCACCTGGATCAATCAAAATCTTAGCCAATCTATGAAAAAGGGAAATGGTACCTTCCACTACTTCAGCTGAGTCTGGCACCTCCTGGTGATCAATGGAGTAAATTCTCCCTGGCACCCTAGGCCGATTTCCTCTATCTGTTGAAGGTTTAGGGTTAGAACGACCTGGTGCTTGTGTCCCCGTTTCTTGAGTTCGGCGGGCAAGACAATTACCAACTACATGCTCTGTGCTTCCACATGCTAAACATTTCCCGGCCTTCCTCCAACAGTCATTCTCATGGTGGTTTGCCTTACCACAGGATCCACAAGGTTGACGAGTCGGTGAGTTTTGCCTTGATTGAAACGGGCCACTCTTTTGGCCTCTTCCTTGTCCTGCTACAACTCGCCCTTCTCCAGACCCTCATCCAGCTTTTTGGGGAGGTTGATTCCCTCCTGGCCTCCCGAAACTACCCCTGGTCGGAGTTACTCTTTTCCTATTTTGAAAGGCCTTAACTTGAGCCTTAGTGTTCTCCACCCTTAGAGCCTTTTCTAGGGCATCAGTGAAAGTAGGCATATGAGCAGTTGCTAAAGCCCCTTGAATCTCAAAATTTAGACCCTGGACAAAATGACGCACTTCCGAGATTCTGTAGCAATTAGCTTTGGGGCAAACTTAGACAGACGAGTGAATTGGGCCTCATATTCAGCCACACTTAGGGTTCCTTGGCGCAACCGTATAAATTCATCTTCTCGTCTTTCTTGAACTAGAGGTGGTAGGTATTTTTCGTTAAACTCCCTGGTGAAATTGGCCCATGTTCATGGGGTCTGATTTCTAGCCCATTTTTCCCTAATTACATTCCACCAGGCTCTTGCAGCACCTTCAAATTGAAAGACAGCAAAAGTCACCTGCCGTACTTCCGTGTAACCTAAAGTCTCAAAGATGTTAACCATGCTTTCTAGCCACTGCTCGGCTATGTCTGGGTTAGATTCTCCAGCAAACTTGGGAGGGGAGAACCTTTGAAACCTTTCCAGGGCTCTGTCTTTACCTACTTCTGGTCCCCTCGGGTCTACTCTAGGCCCTTGATCCTGTCGATCAGTCACACGCTCTAAGAGAGTGGTCATTCGATTTAATGCCTCTGTGGATCTCTCATTTCCTCACCGCTCTCGTCTCTGAGATGGGCAATAGACGCCTCTCCCTCGCCTTGGTTTTGTGCTTGCCTACGAGGTCTTCCTCTTCTTCTGCCTTCTCCTTCCATTTCCTTTATACATATATACAAGTATTTTTGTTTTAAAAAAATGTAAATAAATGATAAATAAAAGGAAGAGGGAAAATTTTTGCAAACAATTGTTAATGCACTTGAAACAACTCACATTAATATAAAACATCATATACCAAGTTCTTAAAACAACATAACATAGTAATCATGACATTCACGAAATTTCAAAATATAACATTAATCCAGTACAGTCATCCAAATAGAAAACAAGTGGAACCCCCATTAGGTACTTAGCCTCAATCCTAACTCAAGGGGAAGTGGGGAAATCAGGGTCCTTAGAAGGGTCACTGAGAGGGCTATAGGTAGGTGAAGCCTCCCGATCTCCTTGGTAATCATCCCCCTCAGCATGTCCTGGGGATACCTGTCCAACACTAGAACTCTCACCACCCTGGCCTTCTGAATGAATTTTCACTATCTCCTCAATCATCGTCTCACACTCAGCCATGATGCCTGCAGTGCCATCACGCACAGTGTTAGACAGTCGAATGAAACGGGTGGCTATCTCTTCAAGCTCCTGAACCCTAGCACGTAACATTTGATTCTCAGCCCTCAAATCTTCTATTTCTGCATTTGCCCTTCGAACAGTACGGGCTAAGGTCTTCCATTCTTTCACAACTGCAAATACCACATGATTGCGATAGGTAGAATCTCTCAAACAGCTACAGGGATTGGTCTTGGAAGCGGGACTCCAATGAAGTGCAGGGCCTCAAGTCTCGGGCTGATATCGTACTAGAGGCAAAGGCATCCTAGGTGGAACATGGTTACCGTTAGCTCCGTTTCCAGCCATAACCTACAACCATAGCCAACTTTAAGTAAGTTTCTAATACAACTTATAACTTCAATTATTAATTTCTACTTTTCAAAATCAGGCTCTCATAACCTTACAGGCCAATTTCTAACCTAGGCTCTAATACCACCAATTGTGGCGGCCCCACGTTTCCCAAGGAAAAGCGGCCGCCGGCCTAACTCTCGCCAGGACTCGGTCAATCCAACAGTTCAATTTAGGGTTTTCAATATAAAATACATCCATAGAATTCGATTAATTTAATTCACATCCATTCATCCACTAGGGTTCCACATACCCTTACCGTTACCATTCAAAAGAAATTCACAACATTTTCACCAATAACAAAATACGTAAATAATTACATCCACAATTCAAAAGTCTCGGTCTGGATTTGGAATTTCTTCTCACCCAATCTAACACTCTGGAGAACCTGGGAGGGGAAAATATATTGGGGTGAGCTTTTGAAAGCCCAATGAGAGTCCCAAACACATAATCAGTTAAGCACATTGACATAGCATGCTTTCATATATCACATTCACATGTGGAAAGTTCCAAAACAGTAATTTCTATTTGAGGAAATTCATGAAACAGTGATTTCACCAACGAATTGGTCAAATAAACGGTAGCAATCACAGTGGAAGGATACAGTGCTTCCAAACCGGTCAGTATAGAGTCTTCACTGCTTCCCATTCGCCAACCCCTTACTCCCAACTTCGGGCCCGAAAACCAACGGTCATGCACAGTTGACATACACAGGCACAATTACAGTAATTTAAAGTCGTTTTTGTAAAACGGTAGGATCGGTGCAATAAAGTACACACTCGGCCCTCCTTTTGTCAAATCATTTTGAAATTGAATTCAATAATTAAGTGATATAATGGTTCACTTAACAAACAAGTACATTCAATCCAAGTAATACTCAATAAATAAGTACACTTAACAACAAGTAGCACTTAAGGAGCAAGTAATTTTCAATAACGAATAATACTTAATAACAAAAGATTTTAAAGATAAGTAATACTTATTAATCAAGTATTTTAAATAACAAATAACACTTAATAACCAAAATCACTTAACAACAAATTGAAACCCTCACCTCAGTTAGGTCAAAGTTGAGTTGGTGAGTCGAAGACCTCTGTATCAATGCCCTCGTTTGCTTCACTGACGGATCCTGAGGTACATAATTATTACATTAACTTTTAATTAATAAAATCAATTTTGACCAATTCACTTCTTTTATAAAAATAAGGATATATGTAGGTTGTACTAAACGGTTAATAGAATGGCGAAACGGTGATATGAATTTTGCAAATTTGAGGTTTCGATTAGTTAGGTTAAAATTCGTGAGTTTCGAAAATTTGGTAAAATTAGGATTTAGAAAAATTTTTAGTAGTTGATATTTAAAAGGATTTTGATAACATAGTATATGATGTTGGAGAATCTAGAAGAAACTTGCCTTGGTTAGAAAATTGACTAACGGTGTTTAAATTTGTTTGTCGTGCTACAAAAATGAGTTTTCGTGACTTTGGTTTGAAAACAATTTGATTTCATTTTACCCATTTTGGGTCTTGTTGAGGTATAATACCTTCACGGGATTAAAACAAGGTTTGTAAGTCGAAATTTGAATTTGTAAAATAAAAGTTTTGTCAAATGACCAAAGGTAGTAATTGAAAGTTTCATAAGGTACATTTGTGTGAAACCAATTTGCCACGGTTTCTTTGCAAAAATTGAATAAGAAATTCTACTCGTGTGAATTTTATGATTTTGGAACCGTTTAAAACTAGACTCATAGCTCTTTATTTTCTCAGAAGACATCCAATCCCAATTCGGATTAAAAATCATTCAAATTTGGACAACAATTTTCGAAATCATCATGTTCATCAAAAACGCAGTTTTGATTTTTCAGCGATGTTCGTTAAATTGCTACGGTGCGTAGAAAATGAGTTATGGGGCGTGTGAGGTACCGAATCGAAACTCTTTGGGTCTATTTTCAAATGCCCTTGACGGCACATGATTTGGAGTTATAAACTGAGAGATATGAGAATTCTGTTCTGGGCTGTTTTGTTTACTGATTTTCTGGAATTTGCAAGTTTTTTAACAACTTGTAGAATTCCAGCTTCAAAATAACGTGGTTAAGGGTCAATTAAATTTTCAGCATACTAATCAGGTTTATCAACATGTAACACATCCATTTAAGAACTCAAGGGCTTAGGCACATGGTTAAAATTTGAACAAAAGCCTCAACCAACAATGTCTCAAGTTTGGAAACCATCAAGACCGGTTCCTTCCCTCTGATTTTCCTTTCTTGATACAAGATTATTTTCTCCATACAAAAGCCAAGTGTTAGGTCATTACATGTCCAGTTTTTATTTTGTTTTTAGACTGACCGAATATATCTCATGCAAGGAAAGAAAAAAGAAAAAAAATAGATACATATAATTTTTAAGGAGAAAATGAACAATCAAGGCTCGGTTGAGTTTAAAGTATTTGGTTCATGCACAAAATTTTTTCAAAGTCTAATCGGCCAAGAAAAATAAACACATGCATGGGTGGATTTCAACAGATTTTAGCAAAGGAAGATTCAGATGAAATAGGGCAAAGCCCTTCAGCCTAAATTCACACAAACCAGCAAGGGATTTGTGACCTTCTACCATCGAGAAAGCACAAGGAAAGTTCCAAATCACTTCACAACTACTTATAAGGATCATACATGGGATAGTATAACTAAAATTACCATTTTAAGGCTTCGGGAAGCTTAAAGGAAACAAGAGCAGTAATCTACATGGGTTAACTAGATTTCCAGAAGATATATAAAAGATACAAATGTGTCAAGGCAAAAATTTCAAGTCAACTGGTGCATGCATGGCCATACCATCTTTCAAGATGATCTTTTGAGAGAGGGAAATCATTTCGTTTTAAGCTGAAAAGAATAAGAAATGACTCTTACCTCCAACAAGCTTTCAAGAACGGATGAACAAGTGAAAAGCTTGGCTTAAGCAAATCCAGTTTCCAGCTACAAGAAACGAAATAAACTAAGAATGGAAAATGCTAAGCTGCCAAGAAGTTTTTCAAGAAGTAGATGATGTCTTACATTCGGCTTGCTTATGGAACGAATGGAGAGAAGACAACCTTGATCCTGCCCAGATTTCAAGCTTAGTTTCAGCAACTTGCAGCCATGGTCTCCTCTTGGTGTGAGGCTGAATCGATCAAGGAAAGAAAGACAAGGAAATGGGAGTGAAATAGGGAGCTCTTGGTTGAGCTTGGGGAGAAAAGAGTTGGAAGTGACATGTGGGAGTGAAGGGGAGAGCTTCTCGGTTGAGAACTTGAGAGGTGAGTGCTGAAATGAAGTGAAAGAGTAAATTTGAAATGAAATAAGGAGAGTTGAAGGCTGATGACCATCGGTTGGTCTTGAAGAAATAATTTTGCAAACTTCCCTTGCGCAAGTAAGCATAGGGTGGCTGGAATAAGATGCCAAATGGCAACAAGACTTCTTCCATTGGGCATGAAGGGTGGTAGCTCTCGGTTGAAACAATTTGAGGAGCAGCAATGGAGAGAATCAATTGAAGCTGCCGGTAGTGATGAAACTTGTTCAAGTTATCAACTTATTCCTAGCAAGAAACCGACAAATGGTGATCATGTAAGGGTGAAGAGGAGTGGCAAGATTTTCCTAGCTGGATTTGTGAGGTAACTTCCGAATTTATTTGAATGGTTTTCAGCTAGATCCTAATTTGGTTTAAGAAGGTTTAAATGAAACCGATTGATGAGGAAAATGGTTATACTTTGTATAAATGATGGTAGTGATTTCAAAGAAAATTTATCTAGGGCTTTGAAATGAGATATAACTCACTGGAAGATTGATTTGCTCACCAATTCTTGGAATGAAATTCAAATGTTTATTTAAGTTTCCCCGAACTATCGTTTTACAACAAATTCAATAGTTTTTAAAAAAAAAAATTTTTTTCGTAATTAAGCACATGCTCAAGCAAAATTTATAAGAATTATTCAAGAAAATTTTAAACAAGATTTAGGGTTTAATTCACGGCTCTCACATTAGTTCCTTGACTTCAAATGTGATGTGAACATGTGATATGAAGAACTCGTGATTTGGAAATGTAAATTTGATGTATTTGTCCGCTGAATGGGGTGGTGTGTACTTTATCGCACTTAACCTTTTTTTTAGTTAGGATCATGTGTTATATGTGAACCAGTGATGTGCTTGAATTTGTTGTGATGTCGTTTGGGTTGTTATACCCTCGACTACTTGTGATTTGTGCGTGTTTGAATTTCGGGAATTCCTTAGACCTATCGGTAAGTCAATCGAATCGCAGCCAACTGTGAGGTCCTGATCGATGAGATTTGACGAACCATGGGGTAGTGATTTGTGTTCACTGGATTTGGCGTATGGACTTGTCCACTTGAGTGAAATGTTGGTATATTCGAGTATTACCTTTAATATGTTTGGTGTGCGGGCCTAGTAGGGGGTGAAACGGTGGACAGAGATTGGTGTGAAGCAGAAGTTCTATATGGACTTTGGTTCTCTTGAGTTGATGGAAAGTCAACTATGTGATTTGAGATCAAGCAATAGTTGGTTAGGCTCCTGAGAGCCATCCATATCCTTTCTCTGAATGTGTTATTCGCTTTCTCTACTTTGGATTTATTTCTCCAACTTGAATTATAATTATGGGATTACTATTTGATTCTTGTGAATGCATGCCTTTTTGGAACCTCGTTGGACGTTAACTCATTCTTTAAAATTTGTTTTTCCTTAACAGGGGCTGAGAACCTAATTGGGTGATTGGTCGAGATAAACTTGAGAAGTATCTTTTGTGCTTGTGATAGAATTTTGAATTTTGTACTTTTAGGAATTGTAAGTTGAATGCTTGGCTGTAATTCAAGTACTATGACTTGTAATTTTTAAGGAGTTAATTTGTAAGTTGAAATAGTTACACTTTAAGTGTTGTTGGCTTGGAATTATTCTTTTAATTTGAAAGATTGTTAGTTAATTTTTAGTGAGTGAGTCCTGATGAGAGCTAGACAGGCAGTCCTCCTTTCAATTCCAGTATACGAAATATAAGATTTTATTAGATTGTAAGTGGACACATACCCATCTTATGCTACTACAACATCCTATCAAGAGTTTCTCTCCTCCAGTTCCCAACCTTATCTTTTTCACTACCAATCTCTTTTCTTATCAAATTGAGCCCAAAAATATAAAAAAATGGCAGCAGTTGCTATGAGCTATCTTGCTAGGGTTTTAGGTTCCAAGTGCCAACCAACTATATGTTCCTAGTACACAAAGAAGAACTATCTAATTTCTCTTATCCAACATCCCCAGCCAAATAGCACTACAAGAAATCTGGGGTTTAGTGACAACCAAATGTCATCACTGAAACCTCAAAAGTCATCATTATATGTTACAGAGATGACATTTTTGACTATCACAAGGTTTTTCCAGATTCATTGTCACAGATGTATCTATATGACAATTTAAGAAAGTCATCACAGAATCATGTAAATCAATGATAAGAGGAAAGTCGTCACTAACTGTTGGAATTCAGTGACGACTTCTGTTGTCACTACTGCACCTGTATTTTGTCATAGATGAATCAAAAGTCGTCACAAATGTCATCTCTATAGTGATGACTTTTAGCTTGTCACTAGCGGTACACATCAGTGACAAGACTTGTAGTCACTGGGTTAATTTACAACTAGTGACGACCTTCTGTATAGTTGTCACTAGCAGTCCTGTTCATGAGTGACAAGATTTGTTGTCATTGGGTTAATTTGCAGTTAGTGACAACCTTTTGTATAGTTGTCACTAACCATGAATATGAAGATCTAACATTCCTGGTTATATTGTTGCCTATCCAACAAATATGACGACCATTTTGAGTTCAACAAATTCCATAAATATTTGCATCTGGTGACAACCTGCTCTAATATTATTACGGAGCTAAAATTAATCATTAATTACAATGATACTACTGCACCATTCCCATAGCATTTCCAACAAACCATAGCAGAAAATTGTAACTACTAGAAACCAAATTAACAAGAATGGAGTCCCAAATTTATATATATGACCATAAATATCTCCAAATTCATCAAAATAGAAATTCGCCAAAATATTGGGTCCCAAAGCCACAAAAACCAGTTCCAAGTAGTAATGGCCGATATACATCCATCCCAAAAACAAAGTACTAGATATCCAAATAAACAAGTGGATTAACGCACCAATGTCAACCTTCAACAATGATTACGTTTGGATAATAGATTTTTTGGGATAACTTGTTGAAAAGGCTACTGTAGCACTTTTTTGATGTGATGTATTTGAGATAAAAAGGTGATTGGAATTTGTGTCAATGATGTAAGCAAAATTTTTTAGGAAAATATGAGCAATCCAAACAAATTCAATATCCATCTTTGGCTCGATATACCAGCCAGCCATTTCTTCATGTCTTCATACCATCAGGATGTGCTACATTGAAAATAAAGTATTATATGCATTAGAATGGACTTTAGAATCAAAAACAGATTCCCAATGTAAGCTAAGAATAAGAAACTAGCAATGAAATTTGATTATAATAAACTAACAATCAATAAGTTTCAGATCATCCATTTACCACTTGAAATGGATCTCAAGGCATTGCATTGTGATATTATAAGCACTCTAATGTATCCCAAGTCTATAAGCCTCATCCGTCCCATTATCAAGTGCCATCCACTTTTTGTCCATGTCTTAGAATATCTAACTACACAACAATTTTTTGGATATGTAAAATAGTACCAATCAAAAAATTTTAAACAAAACATCTAAGAATGAAAAACACACAGCAAAGCTAATATTGAAAAAAGCACATAGCTGAGCAAAACATGTAATCACTACATGCTGTCAAACATAAGGCAAAGCATACAAAGACTATTTAAGCTTGTTTAACCATAAAGAAAGATTGAAAAGTCCCCGAATTATGACTGCTTAGCAAAGCAGCTCACATTTAAATTGCATGAAAAGTAGTCATTCTTTATCATACCATTCAAAAATGAACAAATTACAGCCCAGGCAATAGCATAAATGTGCAGAAATAGTTCCAACTACTAACCTTGAAGCCGTATACTAATGCGGTTGCTCTGCCTTTGTTTATGCTACTACTGCCACTGTGCAAACCAGAAATGGTAAGGAAACATTAGACCTTTATGCTAAAGTCAAGACTTGGAGGCAAATAGTATAAAAGGAATCGTATAAACTCAGAACTTTTTCGTGTAGAGTTTAATGTACGTTTCGCAGCTTGAATAAGGGAATCGTGTAATATAAGAAATTGTCAAAACACATTCTAAATGAGGCAGACTTCCATTAATAATATGAATGATAAAGTTTAAATCGTAGAAAGGACTCTTGAATTCTTGATCAATAGTGGAGGCAGCTACCCCTCCATCCCTTCTAGTTGGTGATTAAAACAAGAGGAAAAATGATACATTAAAAGCCACGAAATACTCTACTATCCATCCACTCTTTATGTTAAGTACTACTCCTAATGCTTACTGAACTCTGCAAAACAGAAAGTTGTAAGACTACTACGACTCCACGAATTCTATACGTGTAAAAGCTGCACTGCTGATGCTTACACTTGTTTTGTTCTATAATGATTGTTTGTAGTTATGACTTTTAACTGAATGATCATTTTTAAGGGTTAGGTGTCTTTTGTTCTTCTTCTTCTTCTTCCTTGACAATTTGTGAATCCAGTAATTTAAAACTATATGTCAGAGTTTGTTTCGCTACTTGCAGGTCAATTCTCATTTTGTGAAGTAAATTAAATTCATCAGGGAAAGAAGAAAGAAAGAGAGAGAGAAATGAATAATTATATGTTCAGACTTCAGACCAATAACAAAAGACATTGAAAAGAAAACAAGGATGGTGGCTGTCAAGTGCCTGTCATCTTGGGCATTCACCCGAACCAACCAGTCAAAAAGTGGTGGAAACAAAACGGGTGGAGGTAAAGAAGATTTGGTTTTTTTTTTTTTTTGGCTGGTTTTGGGTAGTAGAGGCAAAGAAAATTTGTTGAAAAGGCAGGAGCAAGTGCATGGAGAGGACCACTCATTTTGTTTGTCTACCCCAGTCGACAGATTGAAGGGGAGCCACAGGCCCACAGCCCCCTGCCACCGCTGGGCTGAAGAAGAAAAGTGCTTGAAAAAGAATACTAATTTGTACTAGCACTCCTTCCTTGCCTACGCTGGGCTGAAGTAGATGAACCTACAGGGTCATTGAGATAACTAGAAGGGATGGAGTTGAGGCCAAGTGCACCAGCAAGTACTTTAATGCTCGACAAATTGGATGGCTGAACAGTAGCAGATGTGGACTGAGATTGATCTCACGGGTGGAGGTTAACTATGGGATGGGCAAAAGGCAGGATGGAATCGAATATGGGCAGAAGATTCATTTTGCAATGCATCTATGATTAGCGGGGACTAAGGCTTCTTTTAAGAGACTACTTTTTACTCACTTGCTTATGTCCAATCGAAAACAGCTAAAGGAGAAAAATGGAGGAAATAATCATGGAATGACGAAAATGAAATCATCACTATGGACTTTGTTCTCACAGCTGGAAGTCTGCAATATCATCCCTAATACATGAATGAACCATGAAACAGCTACCAGAGAACAGTTTGATTGAAAAATGGGATCCCAGTAGACCTTATGTTTGCAACTATAATCAAGACTGAAAAATGATTGACTAAACCAAAAATTTTAAGCAGCACGAAAAATGCTAAATCCGCTATAATTAACACTTTGAGAAAGCTGGAAGCTTGAATATTGCATTGAAAGCAATCATTATTATGATTGAAAGCAATCATTATTGAAAGCTTTTCAAGTGTAAAGTATCACACAAAACTGCATCACTAGTTGAAGGCACAGAAAAACTTTTAAACCTTTAATTAAAATGTCACTGAAGAGCAAAAAATCTTCAAACATGATAACTTATTAGCGAATTGCACAGGCTTGAGCCATCCAAATGACTAGACATCGCCAAAATTGCTAATCTTTTAAAGAGAGAAAAAATAAATAAATGAGAGAAATTCAGAACCACTAACAACCACATCCTCCATGGTACGATTACTAGTGAAAAAACATTCAGCAACAATTGGTACCGAAGCACATGGAATGCTCGTCAAACAGGTTTGTTAGGTTCAACTGATAACATTACTCAACTAAAGTTCATGTACTTGGATGCATGAGCACATAAGAAGGAAATGTTTGAAGGAGAATATATAGACCCCTTGATTCCCCCATTCAACAAAGCTCCAAAAACTAAACATTGGCTACAGTTTTCGGCCTCCAATCCAATGATCTCCCATTCAATCTGTCCTAGTGTTTTTCACTTTTACTCTTTCTAACTCTTTGGTTCATTGACTTGTCTCAAGTCGGCCATTTCCAACAATAAGACAATCCAGACATTTTCACCATTTTATTGACAAAGGATCACATGCACAAACACAGCTGATTTTTACAAAACTAAGGTTTCAAAGGGAAGAATTTAAGACATCACACAGAAGTACAATACATGCAAATATTGAAACTAAATACAAGCTAAAAATAATATCATACAACTATCTTCCACTGAAATCTTACACCAGAAAAGACTTTGATTGGTTGAATTCATTCGTTAAATTTTTAGATGTGACACAACAACCAGAAAATGGGCAAAAGCAAATTTAACAACTTAAAACAAGACATTACAGCCTCTGATTGGGATGAAAAACCACAAGTTAGCAGTCATCCAACCTTGAAATGGATGAAAATAGTCCAACTAAAGAAACAAAAACCAACCAACCTTAAAATAGATGGACATAGTCCAACTACCGAAACTCAGTAGTCTATTAAGCGAAAAAAACTGCACACTCTAAATAATTACATCTTCTTCAGCCATGACATTTATTATGATTTAAGAATCAGCAAAGCACGTAAGATAGGATAAACAAGTCATGCAAAGCAACCGAAATCCAAAATACAACAATTCCTTTATAGCTAACCTGGCCATGAGCTTTAGTCCCTTCTCGCAAGGCTCCAAGATGAGCATAAGCAGGTAAAACACTAACCCAAGTACCCTCATCAGGCTTTATGTTTTTGCAAGGCATTATGCAGAATATTTCAATGGCCTCGCTTGCAAGACCATTTTGAGCACAACCTGCAATCATTGTGTTAAATGAAACCACATCTTTAATAAACATTTCGTCAAAAATCATGCGTGCAGAGTCCATAATGCCCAGTTTAGCATACATGTCAACGATTGAATTTCCAAGTACAATATCTTCACTAATCCAACATCTCCGTAGAATATATCCATGGACGGATTTTGCAGAAACAAAATCTCTAGTCTAAGCAACGCTGGAAGCTATGCTTACCATTGTCAACAAATCTGGCTGAAGTTGATTGAGTTGCATCTGACGAAAGAAGTTGATTGCACAACCTGGGAGATCATTTTGCTCATATGCGGCAATTATTGAATTCCATGAAACTATATCTCTGACCACCATCTGATCAAAAACCTTCTGGGTGTTTCCTAATTCACCAAATTTAGCATACATGTTAATCAGGGCACAAATTTAGTCTTCTTAACTATCTACCTCAAATTTAGACGGCACAAATCGAAATTAATTACCTCAAATAATGCCATCATTGCCTAAGATTTGGTTTTCCCCACTATTCAGTCTTCAAGCTCAGGATTTCCCCAAAAATTCACGGCCACTGGACTTTGTATTCTTGCCAGCAAGCACTTGCCACCGATTTAGGGATTTTTGCTGAAATGCCCGAAATCCATCGGGTAGCTCCAATTAGGGATGAAACTGGTATATTTAGGGTGAGTTTGTGGTCATTTTCGGCTAGATTAACCAGAAACTTTTGTTCGATAGCTCAAATTTAAGGCTTGGCTTGAAGCAAAGAACGAGAGGAAAGGGGGCTGCTGCTTCACCAGAGATTGAGAGGAAAGGAAATTTTTAAGTGTTGTACGTGGTTTTGTTCCTCTACGCTCCAAAACGATGTCGTTTCTGTAAAGATTACTCCAAAACGACGTCGTTTTCGTTAAGAGTAAGTCTCCCAGTCAACTCAAGTTCAAGTTTTCAGTCCCCGCTTCTATTTTCACCCTTAAACGGAACCACGCCTTCTTAGTAGCTTGCAGAAACTTAAGTTCACGCTTTCTTGCTGTCTTGGATGATAAGTCTCTTTCTCTTTTCCTAATCTGTATGTGTTTAAATTTATTCATTGTTGTGATTTTTTTTATAGCTTACATGTTGTATTAAAACTTTATTTTTTGTATTAAAACTATATGGAATATTCAAATTTCATGTTTTTGGATAATATTTATTTTTTTTTACTTACAAAAGTATTTTTTTCTGAAATCTACGGAAAAATAATGTTCAAAAAATAAATTTCTTATTAACAATATTATTTATGATTTAAACAAATCTTTTAATCAAATTATTTTTTGTACCGAAAGAATGATTAAATCAAATTATGTACGAGTTTAATCCGACAAGATCTAACAATCAGTTTAGCTGATCAGATAAGTAAAATAGTTTGCTTATACATGCATGAAACACTAAATGTATTCCATACAAGTACTAGTTCATAAACCATAAACAAGGTGACTGTTGTAACTAATAATAAACTCTTACTCATGCAATTGTGTGGATTAGACTTAATTTCATAATAAAGTTTTCTATTGCTTACACTATGCAAATCTATAATTTTCGACCTGCTGTCAAGAGAAATGGATGGAAAATCTACAATATTTTTTTACATTCATAACATGTTATTAATTAAGTTTGGAACAATTATAAAATATATATACAAATATTTTTACATTAATCTCCAATTTATACCTATGGAAAAATAGGCTAAATTGCAAAGGATAGGTGCCATATTACATTTAATGAATTTGGTTTATCACAAAGGAGACTGAATTGCAAAAGATGGTGTGCTATAATAGAATTAAAGAAATTAGTTTATCACATATGGGGCTAAAATGAAAAGGATAGAGTGCTATAATATGATTAAAAAATTTATTCACAACATTTGGGGTGACATTGAAAAAATTAGGGTGGAATAGTAGAATTAATGAGAGTGAAGTAAGAGTAAGTACTTCACACAGTAACGACCAGTTTTTGTCACTGACTGTGAATTGGTGATCTGATTGTGACAACATTGGCAGTAGTCACTGTCGAGCACATTTTAGTGACAACATTTTTTAAAGTCATCACAATGGTAGCTTCTCGCCATACTAGCTAGTTGCGTGCCACCTATACTGTGATGACTTATCCCATGTTGTCACTGATCATAGCCCACCCTTGGTCATCTATGGCAACCTTTGATGTCGGCACAGAATCGGTTTAATTGTGACAAGTTTTTCTTTTGTCACTGAGAATGTTGTCACAAAATGCCAAATTTCTTGTAGTGAAGAGCGCAGTAAAATGTTGGACATTCAACTAGCACAAAATGTTTTGCTTAAATTGCTACTGAAAAGGTAAGAATTTTGGTTTTTAGAACACTTATAATAACTAGTAGTGACAATGCTTTTTAATAACCAACAATGGCAATTAAAAACTGCTTTATATAGAAGTTGATATTGGGGAAAAGCTTGGCCAATTGAGGTGTACAAAATGACCCATTACAATTGAGTAAAGGTACAAAATATCCTTTTTTCACGGCTGATCAGGTGCTTATATTTCTCATTTCCTCAAATTTATTCATGTTCATGGTTCTTCTTTTCATGCTCACGTGCTTATGCTTCAGATCATTTATTGAACATGAGATCAAATCCTTATCAAAGCTTTCTATAAAAATTCCTGCAGAAGTTATTTTTTATTCAACGGATTTTGCAACTCTACAATCTGTTTGCTTTTTTCAACACTTAGTTGCTAGAATTTTAGCACTCAACTAGAATTTTTGGTCTTTGAAGTTACTTCTTAAACAAAATGCTGAAATGCCTCTCTTATGGTAGTTTTAGACTTTATACCAATAGTTGTATTTACTATGAAACATTCATCTTGTAATGAATAGGTGCAAATGCTCTTATACTAGATAATTAAACTTGAAATTGGATTGTATGATTGGACTAGTTGTATTGATTTTGTCAATTTCATGTTGAAATATTTGATGGAAGTGGTCCTTTAAAAGGGTCAAGAATAGGTTGGATATTATTAGATAAGTTACTATATAAGTGGTAAATGAGTTGAAATCAACATTTTTGGCACTTATAAGTTGTCATTACAAATGTCTTGTGTGACAACTTTTATTGTTTAATGACAATAATATACAATTTTATGACAACTTAAGTTGTCATTAAATGTGGATTTGTGACAACTATGATTCTTGTCACTTGTATTAATAAGTTGTCATTAGAGGAATTAATGACAGGCCTACAGTGACAAGGAAGTGACAACTTTGTCACTCAAGACAAATAGCAACAACTTTTGATCCTTTAGTAACAACACCTGTCACTAAAACTCTTACTTCTTATAGTGCTTTTTTCCTTGTTTCGAGGGCTCATCAACTGCATTGGTGTTTCATAAAGTATTAAATTTGTACTAAAAAGGAACAAAATTCTTCGAACATTAATGTGAATAGTTAATCACTTGAAACTTCTTCAAAGAAAACTAAATGCTGAGATAATGCCGATTTTTTGGAGCAATGTCCTTAAGTGTGATTCCCTTCCCAAGCATTTTGTGAAGCATGTAGCGGTAATTGATGTATTGTGTATTGAACTATCAGAGTACAGCCTTATCTACGTAAGCTTGATTCTCAAATTGAAGCTTTTCATACAAAACAATTTTGAGAAGTTAACGTGTCACTAATACATCCAATTAACAATTGAAATACTTACTCTTAAATCAAGCAACAACAGTTACTAGGCACATAGAAGGTTGGTTTTAAAATCAATCAAACCAACCACACAAGTATGATAATATAATTCAGTGGATCACTTATCAGGACCGTTGTAATGGAATTAATATTCTTATTATTGAAACCATACTTACAGTTGCCATAAGCCATTGCCCATCCAGAAAAATGGTCATGTACTAATAAGTACAGAAGGACAAAAAAGTTAGGGGAAGCACAATGGAAAAAACTCATTAGCTTGATTTCTCATAAATTTAAGGGAAGACAGAGAAGTAGGATAGAGAAATGCATGACATTATTCAAAAGCTATGCTATTTTATAAGAAACATCTTCAGTAAAATCTCTAGAAGTATAAATGGATCATATGTCGGGAAAAGGACCATATGAAAAATAAAAATGATATATAGTTAACTTTCATGCATATTTAAATACAAGCAGTTTGCAAGAGAGGAGTCCCCACATCAGATTAGCTAAATTGCAAGTCCATCAAAACTTAGTTAATCATCAATTTCAAACCAATTGATGCGCTACAAAAACAGGTAACTAAGTCTGATATAGTTTCATCCAAAATATTCAAAAAAAGTTTTTTCACAAAATAAAAGGAATAATCCACTATAAGTAGGTAACTAACTCTCACAAAGTTTCATCCAGAATAATATGGAAAAGTTAAAAAAAAAAAGAAAAGAGAAAAGAACAAATTCGAACACTTTCACAAAGTCAGGTTAAACTAATGATGAGCATTGGAACAAATCATTTACCGTACTAATAGAAGAACTCAACCAAAAGATACTCAAAATATAAAGATAACAACAAAAAAGAAGACTACTTCAAAATTAAACACTGATCAGTCACATTGAACAATAAAAATCATCATCTGCTCATGATACATGTTCTTCAAATAGCAGAAATCAAATCTTATAAATGTTCGTGATGCAAAACCTTGTTTTAATCATCAAAGTTAGGCTAAGAAACTATCTGTCAATGTCATAAACCACTATACATGCTATTTCTCCATTAGAGTTGTGAGGACCTAAAAATTTGTGAAAATTATTTTTCAATTTTTCACTTTGGATTATCTACATTTTTTGATTTCAGGATGAATGATTTGTGTACGTTATTTGCATTGACTTATTTATTGATTTAATATTTGAAAAAATAATTTTTTTAGTCTTGATGATTTTATTAATTATTGCATGTGGGGGTTAGTGATTAGTGTAAGTGTGATTTTGTGGGGTGTATAAGAAAACATTAGAAAAGAGGGAGCTTAGTACAAAAAGATTTGGGGAAAACAAATAAGAAATGGACATGTGGCGCTCACTCAACCAAGTGTTGCCTTATTACACCAGCCAAGCTTCTTATTTCTTCCATTTTCATTTTCTTGTCTTGTAAAGAGAGAGAGAGAGAGATGAAATTCTTGGAGGAAGGGAGGGGGGGACCACAAACCCAACCTTGATTCCTAGGCTAATTTTGTGATGAAAAAGAGAGGGAAAATCTTGATACTCCATCAAACTCTAGCTTAAGCTTGGAAGGACGATCTTAGAGGAGTTTGGAGGAAGATCTTGTGGTTGTTTCTTCTTGCTCAAAGGAACCAAGAGAGGTATATGCTAGACCATTTCTTTTCTCCTTTCCCTTGCATAATGAGTTGATCTTTTGGCTTTGGCAAGATCTTGTAGTAGTTTTTCAAGTTGTGATTATGATATGTGATGCTTGGGTTGTATGAGCTGAAATCAGGGTTAAGACTTGGTGCAATATTGGTGATTTACTCGTTAAAATCGTAGGCTATACCTCTTGACATGTTAATGGTGAGTTAATGTAGATTTACTATGAAAGTTGGGTTGAGATCATTTGAGATTTGTTGGAGAAATATTTGAAATTTTTGATGGAAGAATTCTTATTTCCCACCAAGTGTTTGATGTATTGTCCCATTTTGTGTGAAATTGAGTTGCAAATTTGTCCAAGATAATGGCCAAACCAGTTCTTTTGCAAAACATAAAAGTTGTAGGGAATTGAGTTAGATTTCCACTCACAAAATTTCAGATCAATCGGAGCACTATAGCATGTTAAATGTCCAAAATACTGCTCAAATGCCTATTTTGGCTTGATAGCTTTCTTGTTCTTCTGAGATTGCGATTTTCTACCATGAAAATGCATGGATTAGAACTCAAAGTGTTCATAAGAAATGTAGGTCTGTGTATTAGTTTCGAAACAGTATAAGATTTATCTCAATCCGATGAGTGTAACTCCAATTATGGTCAAAACACCAAGAGATGATAGAAACTTGATAGTTTGATGATTATCTTCGCCAAGAATCTTAATGCCTACCAAGTGTTTGATGAAATGTCAGGTGTGATATATGTGTGTGACCTTAGGGTTTGAATTTATGCCTACCAAGTGTTTGATGAAATGTCGGGTGTGATATATGTGTGTGATCTTAGGGTTTGAATTTATGCACACCAAATATTTGATTATATGACGGGTATGATATATGTGATATTAGGACTTGGACTAGTAAGAAGATAAATGGGTGATTGATGTGGAAAAGCTACGAGACTTGGTGAGTGTTCCAAACTCTTTCCAACGGACAGTTTTATTGCTATTTTTTTCCAACTTGTTTTAAAGGAAATGTTTCACTATGACACTTTTGTGTTACTGCTGTTTCAAGAAAATCATTTGTAAAATATTTTACTATTAATTTACTATTGACATGCATTGGTTTACAAGTATAACAATTTGATTTACTTTTGAAATGATTTATAAGCGCTTTTAAGTTGATTAATCAAAGTGTGATTTGTTGCTTGGGATGTTATCTAAATGAATGTGATATAAACTGTTAGTGAGTGCCCAATCTTTTTACAATTGAAAAGGTTTATTCCTGTTCTTACAAGAGATGATTTCCATTGTTTTTGAGTGGTGAGTGTTGTGAGTGATTTAAACTTGATTTTCAAATGAAATATTTGATTAATGTTTACAAATGAAATGATTTTCATGACCTAATTTCTAAAAATGATAGTCAAACTTGATTTTAAAATTCAGATCATTACCAAACTTGATTTTTAAACTTGATTTCTAAACTTACCAAACTCGAGCCCTAAACTTGATTTTGAAATTCATGTTTACAAATAAAATCATTTCCAAACTCATGTTTATAAGTAAAATCATTTCCAAACTTGATTTCATATGATTTACTATTGAGATGATTCTAAATGAAATGAGTTTCACGAAATGATTTCTAAGTGAAAACATGTTCAACTATGTGACTTGTTTGACTCAGAAGGTTGCTTGTACTTGTTAAATGTGCATGTTTGTAGGCCGATGCGTACTTTATCACATCAGCTAAATTGAGCTCACCCTTTGTTGGAATCCTATCCTAGATCCGCCAATGTGAGGTCAGATAGGCCAAAAGCTTATCTTGGGCCCGCTATCGCAAGATAAGATCAGTTGGATAGTCCTGAGTAATGACTTACCAATGTGAAGTGCAAATCTCAAAACTCTTTGTCGAAAGGCCTTGAGTAATATATCCAATGTTCAAAATTAAATGAGAGGATCGTTTATCATTTTGGAGGACATAAGGTGAGATCAAGATAGGGGATTGTTTATCATTTTGGAGGACATAAGGTGGGAGTACGGAGGTTATAAGGTGGAAAATTGTATAGGGAACCATTTATTGGAAGTTATAAGGTGGAAATAGCTCCAAGTGAGCACCCCTATCCTTTCAATATTTGAATTACATATTTATTGAATTATTATTCATTGAATTATTGTTTACTGCATTATTGTTTGTTAAATTAAGTGTTTATGGAATGATCGTTTCAAGAATTATTGTTTCTTGTATCCTTTTAAATGAAAAGTTTCTTAAATACTTTCAATGTGAATGTGTGACAATGTTCTCGACTTACACGTTATTCTTTTAAATAATCAAATGCTTTATAAAATGCTATTTGATTCAAATGCCCATGATTTTGATAAAATGTGAATTTTCTCGTTTTCTTAGAACCTCACTGAATTTTAGCTCAACCCAAAAATTTTATAGTATTTTGCAGGGTTTGAGATTGGATGACGTCAAGTACAAGGATCTCTAGTGTGATCGGTTGAGATGATTTTCCTGTGGATTATTTCTAGTTCCATTTGGGTGTATTATTTTAAATTACTTGTGGTATGTAATTATCTTATTGATATATTTGTGAAATATTGGGATGACTTGTGTTATTATTGAAATGTCAGTATTTGGAGTACTGGTGGATTGTAATCTTTTGGAAATTATTTGGAAATTGTACTTGGTTGTACTTAATTGGAGTTTGGATAATAAATTTGTTTGAGAACTGTAGTGAGTCTCGGTGAGAGTTGGGCAGGCGATCCGCCGAACACTATGGTTCGTCTTAAGGGGAGGTAGGGTCGTCATAGTTGATATCAGAGTTTAAGTTTCCGATCTCTGTAGTGTATCCTAGATTTAAAGTTTAGGATGCAGGACTGTGGGACTTGATTGTGCTTTAAGTGCAATATGACCTTAGTGATTGATGATTGACTGAGTGATATTGAAGTGTTTATGTTTAACTGGAGTTATTCTTGGATTTGAACAAATTTTAGAATGTCGAGGACGACATTCTCTTAAGGGGGAAGAGTGTGATGACCCGAAAATTTGTGAAATTTAGTTTACAATTTTTCATTTTGGATTATCTACATTTATTGATTTCACGATGAATGATTTGTATATCTTATTTGCATTTACTTATTTATTGATTTAATGTTTAAAAAAAATAAATTTTTTAGTCTCAATGATTTTATTAATTATTGCATGTGGAGGTTAGTGATTAGTGTAAGTGTGATTTTGTGGTGCGTACAAGGAAACTTTAGAAAAGAGAGAGCTTAGTACAAAAAGATTTGGGGAAAACCAATAAGAAATGGACATATGGCGCTCTCTCAACCAAGTGTTGCCTTATTACACCAACCAAGTTTCTTATTTCTTCCATTTTCATTTTCTTGTCTTGTAAAGAGAGAGAGAGGGACGAAATTCTTGGAGGAAAAAGGGGGGGAAAAACTACAAACCCAACCTTGATTCCTTGCCTAATTTTGTTAGGAAAAAGAGAGGGAAAATCTTGATACTCCATCAAAATCCAACTTAAGCTTGGAAGGAGTATCTTGGAGGAGTTTGGAGGAAGATCTTGTGGTTGTTTTCTCCTTGCTCAAAGGAACCAAGAGAGGTATATGCTAGACCATTTCTTTTTTCGTTTCCTTTGTTTAATGAGTTGATCTTTTGGTTTTGGTTAGATCTTGTAGTAGTTTTTCAAGTTGTGATTATGATATGTGATGCTTGGGTTGTATGAGTTAAAATTAGGGTTAAGACTTGGTGCAAAATTGGTGATTTACTTGTTAAAATCGTAGGCTATACCTCTTGACATGTTAATGATGAGTTAGTGTGGATTTACTATGAAAGTTGGGTTGAGATCATTTGAGATTTGTTGGAGAAATATTTGGAAATTTTGATGGAAGAATTCTTATTTCCTTCCAAGTGTTTGATGTATTGCCCCATTTTGTGTCAAATTGAGCTACAAATTTGTCTATAATAATGGCCAAATCAGTTCTTGTGCCGAACATGAAAGTTGTAGAGAATTGAATTAGGTTCCACCCACAAAATTTCAGATCAATCGGAGCACTATAGCATGTTAAATGACCAAAATACCCCTGACTGCTCAAATGCCTGTTTTGGCTTGACAGCTTTCTTGTCCTTCTGAGATTGCAATTTTCTGCCATGAAAATGCATGAACTAGATCTCGAAGTCTTCATAAAAAATATAGGTCTATGTCTTAGTTTCGAAACAATTTAAGGTTCATCTCAATCCGATGAGTGTAGTTCCAGTTATGATCAAAACACCAAGAGATGACAGAAACTTGATAGTTTTATGATTATCTTCGCCAAGAATCTTAATGCCTACCAAGTGTTTGATGAAATGTCAGGTGTGATATATTTGTGTGATCTTAGGATTTGAATTATGCCTACCAAGTATTTGATGAAGTGTCCGGTGTGATATATGTGTGTGATCTTAGGGTTTGAATTTATGCACACCAAGTGTTCGATTATATGACAGGTATGATATATGTGATATTAGGACTTTGACTAGCAAGAAGATAAATGGGTGATTGATGTGGAAAAGTTACAAGACTTGGTGAGTGTTCCAAACTCTTTCCAACTGACAGTTTTACTACTGTTTTTTCCAACTTGTTTTAAAGGAAATGTTCCACTATAGCACTTTTGTATTACTACTGTTTCAAGAAAATCATTTGTGAAATGTTTTACTACTAATTTACTATTGACCTACATTGGTTTAGAATTATAACAAATTGATTTACTTTTAAAATGATTTATAAATGCTTTTAAGTTGATTAATCGAAGTGTGATTTGTTGCTTGGGATGTTATCTAAATTAATGTGATATAAACTGTTAGTGAGTGCCCAATCTTTTTACAATTGAAAAGGTTTATTCCTGTTCCTACAAGAGATGGTTTCCATTGTTTTCGAGTGAAATGATTTGTGAGTGTTGTGAGTGATTTAAACTTGATTTTCAAATGAAATATTTGATTAATGTTTACAAATGAAATGATTTTCATGACCTGATTTCTAGAAATGATAGCCCAACTTGATTTTAAAATTCAAATCATTACCAAACTTGATTTCTAAACTTACCAAACTCGAGCCCTAAACTTGATTTTGAAACTCATGTTTACAAAAAAAAAAATCATTTCCTAACTCATGTTTATAAGTAAAATAATTTCTAAGCTTGATTTCATATGATTTACTATTGAGATGATTCTAAATGAAATTAGTTTCACGAAATGATTTCTAAGTGAAAAACATGTTCAACTATGTGACTTGTTTGACTCAGAAGGTTGCCTATGCATGTTTGCTTGTTAAATGTGCATGTTTGTAGGACGATGCATACTTTATTGTATTGGTTGAACTGAGCTCACCTTTCGCTGGAACTCTATCCTAGATTCGCCAACGTGAGGTCAGGTAGGCCAAAAGCTTATCCTGGACCTGCCATTGCGAGATCGGATTAGCTAGATAGACCTAGGTAATGATTTACCAATGTTAAGTGCAAAACTCAAAACTCTTTGTCGAAAGGCCTTGAGTACTATATCCAATGTTCAAAGTTAAGTGAAGGGATCATTTATCGTTTTGGAGAACATAAGGTGGGAGTGCGGAGGTTATAAGGTGAAAAATTGCATAGGGGATCGTTTATTAGAAGTTATAAGGTGGAAATAACTCCAAGTCAGCACCCGTATCCTTTCAATATTTGAATTAAATGTTTATTGAATTATTATTTATTGAATTATTGTTTATTGCATTATTGTTTGTTAAATTAAATATTTATGGAATGATTGTTTAAAGAATATTTGTTTCTTGTATCCTTTTGAATGAAAAGTTTCTTAAATGCTTTCAATGTGAATGTGTGACCATGTTCTCGACTTACACGTTATTCTTTTAAAGACTCAAATGTTTTACAAAATGCTATTTGATTCAAATGCCCATGATTTTGGTAAAACGTGAATTTTATGATTTTCTCGAAACCTCACTGAGTTTTAACTCAACCCAAAAATTTTATAGTCTTTCGCAGGGTTTGAGATTGGATGACGTCAAATGCAAGGATCTCTAGTGTGATCGGTTGAGATGATTTTCCTGTGGATTATTTCTAGTTCCATTTGGGTGTAGTATTTTAAATTATTTGTGGTATGTAATTATTGTATTGATATATTCATGAAATATTGGGATGACCTGTGTAATTATTGAAATGTAAGTATTTGGAGTACTAGTGGATTGTAATCTTTTGGAAATTATTTGAAAATTGTAATTGGTTGTACTTAATTGGAGTTTGGATGGTAAATTTGTTTGAGGGCTGTAGTGAGTTCCGACGAGAGTTGGGCAGGCGATCCGCTAAACCCTATGGTTCACCTTAGGGGAAGGTAGGGTCGTCACAAGAGCAATGATTATAAACTTCTACTTTCTACAATAAAGAATAAAAATTATATTTCACTATAATGATTTGACTATGAAAAAAGTAGGACAATGGGTAAACAAACAAATTGGTAAGAAAAATTAACACATTTTCTGACTAATTATTTCAATCAATATACTCTAAATGTCACATCAAATATATAGCATATAGAAACACTTACTCTTAAATCAAGTAGCAAATCATTCTTGTCATCGTTATCTACTTGGGGCCATTTTTCAACTTGGATAGGTGCTTGTTTTCTCCAGAGACAACCAGTGTCGATAGTATCAAATTGACTTGAACTCCTTACAATGCATACAATCTCTTCTTGCACTTCAATATTCAACTTCTGCCTTGCATGTCGCTTCTTAGCCAATTTAATATTTTGCGTTGACCCTCTTTTTTGCTTCGGAGTTGAATCTAATAAAAGTTTAGTCCAAAGTAAAATATTAAGACTTAAATTCCTTCCAAGACAGAAATAATGGCTTTAAAGTGTAAGAATAATCAAATTTTAAGTGTAGCAGTAGGAGTTTCAATTATTCACAAACTAGTAAAATCATGCATTAAAATGTTAAACCGGTGATTGGCAGGCTTAAAACCTATGGACCACTAGCTCCAGCTTACCTACCAGTCAGTCGTGCATAATCGTCCATGATGGTGACCACTGGAATGTCTTTCATGCAGTTCCTAGAAAGCGACATGTCACATTATTTAGACTACATGGATCAGCCTCTTCATGCAATTAAGAAATCCTGAGGGAAGTAGTTACTGTATAATCAACTTATTCAAACATCAATAAAAAAAAAGTAATATATGATCTCATTCAATACTATGGGATCCCGTATGCAAATTGCAAAAGAGACTATAAAAAAATCATTTGAAATGATAAAATCTAAGTATTCTATGTACTATGAGAAGACAATACTAGCTAAAGGAATGAGTATTATGAGGAGACAATACTAGCTGAAAGAATTCTTTTAGCACTTGTAGAGGCCATAAAGTTGCTCTACTAACAATTTTCAAGTGAGTCACTCCTCTTGGTTGTGACTCTCCTCTTGTTCAAGTAGTTCTTAATTTTTCCGGTCCAGCCATCAACCCAACAATCACAATCATAGTGTATTCATCATTTTTCAATCAGATTTATATCCAAAATGATAAAAATTAAAAAAATCACTACCTAATAAAGAAAATATTCAATATCCGAACATATCTTAGTCCAGGCAACTCATTAAGCTTGTCTAAACGGGTCATACTTGTATTCTTACATTTTGTAGCATGCCAGCTCTCCACCTGCTATAAAAAAACAATAGATTTAATGAGCTCGTTCATGGACAACACGATAAATAGAATTCAATAGTAGAGACACCATAATCAAGGTGGACATTTGATTGATAAGTCTGACGAGCACCTTAGAATTTCTCTAAGATGTTCAAAGAAAACTTTCACAAGTCAAAAGAATTGTTTCTCCAAGCGAACACAAATCTAATTTTTTTTTTATTATTCTCACGTGATTGTCAAAGAAGAGTTTAAGTTAGCCTATTTATAGCCTTACTTAAACCTTGTCAAACTAGGAAATAAGAAAGACAAATTCAGCCCTAAGTAATGATAAAGCTGGCCGAATTCTTACCCAAACTAGGACTAACAAATGACCTAAATATTATGCTAATTCGGACCAAACAACACATTGCTGGCCAAAGTGACTTTTATTGACTAAAACATCAATCAACAAACTAAAACAAACTAAAACCCTAGTTAACTCCTTGATCAAGCATTGGAAGCTTCCTCTTCAATTGTAAGCAAAATTGTTAGTTGCCAAACCTGCTCAATGCCTTCAATAGCTTTGTAGGAACCCTCTTGCTCGTGAACCACACTCACCAAGACTTGGAGTGATTCTTTGAATTGTTTAGCCTTTGAACGTGTCACGGGGACAATCGGAACCTTCAAGGGACTAACATATGGACCTTGCACATCACGAATAGCTTGCACGTCCTCATCATCCCCCTTCCTCTTGAGAAAGATTTGCTCTCAAATCATGTTCACCATCTGCAAGAAAAGGACTTCAATCAGCCACATTAAAAGTAGCACTAACATTGTACGCACCAAGAAGATCCAAACGATAAGCATTATCATTGATCCTCTCAACCACTTGAAACGGTTTGTCTCCCCTTGGCGACAACTTGCTATGACATTGCTCAGGAAATCATTCCTTCCTTAAGTGCAACCAAACCCAATCACCATGCTCAAAAACAACTCTCTTCCTTCCTTTGTTAGCTTGCTAGACACAATAGGCCATACGTTTCTCAATATTAGCATGTACTTTCTCATGCAATGCCTTCATGAAATCAGCCTTCTTTTTACCATCTAATTTCATATATTCAGAAGAAGGTAAAGGCAGCAAGTCTAATGGAGTTAAAGGATTAAACCCATACATAATCTCAAAAGGAGAAATTTGCATAGCACTATGCACAGTCCTATTATATGCAAACTTGACATGCCGTAAACACTCTTCCCATGCTTTAAGATTCTTTCTAATAATTGCATGCAAGAGTGTAGATAAAGTCCTATTAAATACCTCAGTTTGAGGATGACTGGAAGTAGAAAATAATAACTTAGTGCCTAATTTACCTCACAAAATCTTCCAAAAGTAACTCAAGAACTTCACATCTCTATCAGAGACGACAGTCCTTGGTAGCATGCAAATGAATGATCTCTTTGAAAAAAAAGTTTGGAACATGTGAAGCATCATCTGTTTTGTGACGTGGAATAAAATGTGCCATCTTTGAAAATCTATCAATAACAACAAAGATGCTATCATTGTCCTTTTTTGACCTAGGCAATTCCAAAACAAAATCCATAGAAATATCAATTCAAGGTTCCTTAGGTATAGGTAAAGGCGTATAAAGGCCATGAGGCTAAAGTTTAGACTTAGTTTTGTAGCAAGTGATGCACTTAGCCACCACATGTTCAATATCTCTCTTCATCCTCGACCAATGGGAGTGTTCTTGGAGCACGGCCAAATTCTTAGTGACCCCAAAATGGTCCATCAATCCTCCTCCATGAGCTTCCCTAACAAGCAAAGAATGGGATGGAACAATTAGGAATGCACAGCTTATCAAGATAAAATAAGAAACCATCATGGATGTAGAATTTACCCTGGGTTGCCGGTCCACAAGTAACATATATAGATGTGAAATCAAAATCATTCGAGTATAAATCCTTGACTAACTCAAAACCAAGCAATTTAGCATCAAGCACGGTTAGCAAAGAATGTCTACGCGACAAGGCATCAGCGACTATGTTCGTTTTACCAGTTTTATACTTAATTACATAAGGAAAAGTATCAATGAATGCAATCCACCTAACATGACGCTCACTCAATTTTTGTTAAGACTTAATATATTTAAGTGACTCATAATCAGTATGTATAACAAATTCCTTTGGCATTAAGTAATGTTGCCAAGTCTCTAAAGCTCTAAACAATGAGTACAATTCTTTATCATAATGTAAAGTAATTCAAAGGTACCCCATTGGGTTTTTCGCTAAAATATGCAATAGGTTTCCCTTATTGCATCAAAACAGCACCAATACCAACCCTCAATGTATCATACTCAATTTCAAAAGTTTTATCAAAACTAGGTAAAGCAAGCAAAGGTGCATGTGTGAGCTTTTGCTTAAGTAACTGAAAAGCTGACTCTTGAGCCTCAACCCAAGAAAACGCTTCATGCTTTTTAATTATAGCAGTTAAAGGTGCGGCAATGGCACTAAAATCTTTCATAAAACATCTACAAAAGCTAGATAAATAATGAAAGCTGCGTACCTCTCCAACCGATTTAGGTGTAAGCCATTCTTGGATGGCTTTTACCTTGTTCTCATCCACTTTAGGTCCCTGCTTATTCATCATAAATCCTAGGAAGACAAGCTGGTTAGTACAAAAAGAGCACTTCCCTTGATGTCCGCATAGAGCTTTTCCAGTCAAAGTACTTCTAAAACAAGCTTTACATGTTCAACATGTTCATCTAAGCTCTAACTATAAACCAGAATGTCATCAAAATACACAACTACAAATTTTCCTAGGAACAGACAAAGCACATGATTTATTAACCACATGAATGTGCTTGGTGCATTAGTTAAACCAAAAGGCATAACCAACCACTCATACAATCCATGTTTCAGTCTAAAGGCTATTTTCCATTCATCAACCTTTTTCATACGTATTTGATGATAACCACTCTTTAAATTAAATTTAGTGAAAATTATAGCACCATTTAGTTCATCAAGCATATCATATAAATGAGGAATATGGTGTCGATACTTTACCTTTATAGCATTCACAGCCCTACAATCTATGCACATTCGCTAGCTTCCATCTTTCTTGGGGAACAAAGATCACGGGAATTGCACATGGACTCAAACTCTCTCACACCCAACCTTTATTCAGGAGTTCATCGACTTGCCATTGAAGCTTCTTGGTTTATTCCGGCCCTATTTTATAGGCTAGTTTGTTAGGAAGGGGCGTGCCAGGAACCAAATCCATTTGGTGTTCAATCCCTCATATTGGTCGCAATCTACTTGGAATCTCGTCAGGAAAGACATCCTTGAATTCCTACAAAACAACAACAACACTTGAAGGTAAAGTGTTAGTAAGGGCACTTAATTCATCCAACTCTTCCCTGCACATAAGTACAAACAATGGCTGGTTAGAAAACATGGCTCTCTTAATTTCATTGACTTTTGCAATCATGCTTTGTTTTCTCTCGTGTTTTTCCACTTTAGCTGACTCATACTTTGCCTTTTTCTTCTCACTCAATTCAGCTTTCACTTCTTTCTTTTCTCTCATCTCTTTTTCCTTATTTTTTTCTCTCAAGCTCAATCTCATGCTCTCTTTGCAATGTCACTTGGTCCTCATAAACTTGTTTAAGAGTAAAAGGTACAAGCATGATCTTTCTATTTTGATGCATGAAGGTATATTTATCTTTTCCTTTGAAGTCCATGTCCTTATCAAATTGCCAAGGACGACCAAGCAAAACATGGCTTGCTTGCATTGGCATGACATCACAAAACACCTCATCTTCATAACATCCAATGCGAAATGGCACCACAACTTGCTTAAAGATGAATACATCTCTGCCTTCATTCAGCAATTGCAATCGATGTGGCTTAGGGTGTTTAGTGGTTGGAAGGTCCAAATTCTCCTCCACCATAAGCAAACTCGTGATGTTGGCACAACTCCGACTATCTATAATCAAACTACACACCTTGCCTTTAATGTGACAATAGGTGTACAAGATGTTTTCTTTTTGCAGAATATCGTCTTCATCTTTGGCTTGGTCCGCAAGCACTTTTCTCACCACCAGGCAACCAACTTCTTCACAGGTAGGGTGTTCTTCCTCTAACTCATCATCTTCCTCAATCAAGGGTGGCTTTCCTTCATACTCATCTTCATCATTATTTATAACCTCCTCATAGGTTAACATAATCATAGTGCGTTGATTAGGACATTGAGATGCAATATGTCCAAACCCTTGGCACTTAAAACACTTAGTCTCCCAGTTGCGCAGTTTGGAGGTTTCTTGGACAGCTTTAACTTTGGACTTTGGAGCCGATTTCTATCCATTACTTTTCGGCCTAAATGAAGATGTTGCAGCCAATCCTTTATCCTCCCTTCTAGGCTGCAAATTCTGCCAATTTCTCGATTGAAAATTGGTGTTTGGACGGGTGTTATCCCTCCTCTTGAGTCGCCTTTCGATTTTGACAGTTTTGTCCAACATCTCAGTCATATCCATGTAATGTTTGAGCTCTACTTGTTCAACAATTTCTAGCCTCAAACCATTCAAGAATCGAGCTACGATAGCTTCTAAATCCTTTTAGACATCCACCCTCATCATGGCCATGTCCATTTCTTTAAAATAATCTTCCACAGACATACTTCCTTGTGTAAGAGTTTGCAATTTTTGATGCAAATCCCGGTGGTAGTAGTTTGGAATGAACCACTTCCTCATTATGGCCTTCAACTCTACCCAAGTGCTAATCGATGGTTCTCTATTTCTCCTACTACTAGTGCATAGTTGATCCCATCAAATCATAGCATAGTGAGTGAATTCTATGGCTGCCAGCTTCACTTTTGGCTACTTCGTATATTTGTTGCGATCAAAGATCATCTCAATTTTCCTCTCCCATTCCAAATAAAGTTCCGGATCAGATTTCCCTTGGAATGAAGGAATTTTGAGCTTAATCCCCTTAATAGGATCTTCACATTGCTTATTCTTCCCTTTCTATCATCTTTGGTACTTCTCTCCCTTATCATTGGAGTCATTGGATTCGGAAAGAACAAGCTTTCAATCGCTGGATTTTGACGGAGTTTTTGAATTCTCCATATGGTCTATTCTCTCTTGGATGGACTCAATTTGGATGCTCATTTTCCTTTGGTATTCCTCCATCATAGCTTCCATTTTTAATAACAAATCCGGAGCTGAAATTTCACTCGCTTGAGACATTGTGAATGACCTGCAAAAAGGTTAGAAAGACAAGTGTTTCCTCACCTCGCTCCCTCACGTACTTTCACTTGGCACTCGTATTTCCCTCAAGTGTTTAACACTCAATTAATCTCACTAATAATTCTCAAGACTATTATTTGCGTCCATTGAATAGGTTAGAGTGATCCACAAAGTGATGTCAACTTAACCAATGCAAGTTTCACCAAACTACAGCAATGTTTCAAGACTCAAAAGACACGACAAGACTGATTTTTTAGTAGAAAAGATGACGCAAATCAGACCTGGAATTTGATGCAAAATGGACGAAAACTTAGACATACAAGTCAGGTTATGATTCAGCTTCAAGCCAGCTCAAGTTAGGAAATAAGGAACGACAATTTTGGCAAGCAAAATTCAGCTTATGATTCGGTTCAAGGAAAGTTGAAATTAGGAAACAAGTGGTTGTTGATTTTTGGAAACTAGTACTTTCCTAATTGAGTCACAAAAGAACATCCTTGGAATTTGGTAATAACAACCAAATCTGATGTTTAATCGGTTTTCTTGGCTGTTTTAATTCGAATGGATTTGTCAAGAGTTTACTTGGACAAGTTATAGTTCAAGAAACCCTAACCGACTTGGATTTTGAAGTTGGTTGATTGAATTTTCTTCTAACCGACTCTTGATTCCACTTTGACCTGCAAATTCATTGCTTGGACAGCCTTAGGAGTTCAAGAAAGCTGCTGGAAATTTTTTTTTCTCACAGCAACAATCCGAATATTGCTAGTTCAAGATTTCACAAGATTGTGCAAGATTTCCAAGGTTTCACGAGATGTTTTCAAGGGTTTTCAAGAACTTATCGTCAAGAAACAACACAATACGCTTGCACAGAACAAGAAAGACAACAAACAAACAAGAAACCCTAATATGCAGCTTCGGATCTCTCCAAGAAGCTACGACCAGCTTGTACAGTTTCTTGACACAAATTTTTAAAGACTCAATGGATCAAGAAAGATAGGACACAAGACACAAGAACTCGGATCAAGATATGACGCAAGACACAAGAGGACAAAACACAAGACACAATCATCAAGGACACGGAACAAGATGCGACACAAGACATGATCAATCAGAACAAGAAACACGCAGGTCAATATGAAACACAAGACAAGGGTATAACATAGACACCTTAAACCTTTGCTCCAAATACCAACTGATGTAATTCCTACGCCCTAATGATTGCAAGATCAACCTCAAGCCCCAGAACTAAGGTATCACGTTTGGATTGTAGAGTTGAACTCATTCATGGACAACACGATAAATGGGATTCAACGGTAGGGACGTCACAATCAAGGTGAACACTTGATTGATAAGTCTGACGAGCACCTTAGGACTTCTCTAAGATGTTCAAAGAAAATTTTCACAAGCCAAAAGAATTGTTTCTCCAAGAGAACACAAATCTGAAAAAAATTTTGTTATTCTCACGTAATTGTCAAAGAAGAGTTTGAGTTAGGCTATTTATAGCCTTACTTAAACCTACTCAAACTAGGACATAAGAAAGACAAATTCAGCCCTAAGTAATGATAAAGCTGGCCGAATTCCTTCCCAAACTATGACTAACAACGACCTAAATATTATGCTAATTCGGACCAAACAACACATTGCTGGCCGAACTGACTTTTATTGACTAAAACATCAATCAACAAACTAAAACAAACTAAGACCCTAGTTAACTCCTTGATCAAGCATTGGAAGCTTCCTTTTCAACTGTACACAAAATTGTAGGTTGCCGAAACTTCTCAATGCCTTCGAGAGCTTTGTAAGAGCCCTCTTGCTCGTGAACCACACCCATCAAAACTTGGAGTGATTCTTTGAACTGTTTAGCCTTTGAGTGTGCCACGGGGCCAACCAGAACCTTCATGGGACTAACACATGGACCTTGCACATCAAGAACAGCTTGCATGTCCTCATCAAGAAGGGTGTAACTCATGGAACAAGTACAATCAGAAATCAAATAGAAAGAATTATAAAAGAAAAAAAATAACCTCAACACCAAGAATATATACAAGTCCAAATAAAAGAATTGTAATACTAAAAGATTAGAATTGCCAAAAAACATTTGGCAAATGTTAAAAAAAAGAAATGCTTGATTATTCTGTATATTCAATTCTTTTATAAAAATTTTCATTGAAAGAATATACATTAATATTTTTTAATTTACCATTAATATTCCCAAACTCAATACACAACTTTTTATTGAATCAATAAAAAATTATGGATAAATCCATTAATAAAGCGAATCAAGAAAGACTTAATAAAAAAATCAAAATACAACTTACTTTATTTCAACTATAAAAAAATAAATTGATACTATTAACAAAAAGACAAATTCATTTATTTTTTTTGTGATTTGTCCTACTTGTCACAAGCATGTGTATTTTACAAATTATCACAAACTCAAGTTAGTAACTTGTATAAATTAAGATCTTTTTTTCACTACCTCGAAACCTTTTGTTTTCTTAAAAATGAAATAAAGCATTCATTTGAAAATGAAAGACAAGGAATAATCCAGAATGAATTAAGTCTTAAGAAACTTCTGAGTTTTGGGATGGATCAATGGAAAGGCTGGTTAAAAGGACATTATCAATACGATTTACCCTCAATTAGATGGTCTAAATTAATATTGGAAAAATGGAGAAATAGAGTTAATCAACATCATAAGGCTCAAAATCCAAATTTCAAATCGAATTCATATGAAAAGGGCCATTTATTCTGAAGTATATTCATTATTGAATCAAAAAGAGAATTTTCAAAAAAAACTCTACGTATGATTTTTATCATATAAATATATTAATTATGAAAAAATGAGGGACCCATCTATTTATGAATCACCCTTTTAAGTACACGTAAGTAAGAATCAAGTTTTTTTATTATAATTCTAACACATATAAGCACAACCTTTTTGACAAGTTGGGGCGTATCTCTATCAATCCTTATCTAGTAAAGGGTGATATTAGATATATTGAAAAAAATACCAATAGAAAATATTTTGATTGAAAATTATCAAATTTTATCTTAGAAAGTGGATTGATATTGAATCCTGGGTCAAGATCAATACTAAGAGTAATCGAAATACTAAGATCAATTACCAAATAATTGATAAATTGATTAAAAAGGCCTTTTTTTATTTTCTGCTTCCGCAAAATCCCAAAATAAACTTGCCAAGTCCCAAAAAAAAAAAAATTGGATTGGATGGAAATGAATAAAGAAATATTAAATCGTCCCATCTCGAGTCTGGAATCTTGGTTCATTCCAGAATTCGTACTCCTTTATAATCTATATAAAATGAAACTGTGAGTTATACCAAGAAAAGCACTTCTTTTCAATTTGAATCTAAATGAAAGTGTTTTAAGGAGAAATCCAGTTCTACTTTTGTATTGTTTTTTCTTTTGACCTGCTTTTATTTTTTGATACTGCATAATCCTCTTCATTATCTTTTTCTTGTTTTGTTTTTGTTGGGGGAATGGATCCAAGATTCCCCTACTTTTTGTGCATCTGATCTAAGATCTTCTCGGTCCGCAGGAGGTTCTTTTTCTTTTTGATTCTGAATTTGATTCTTTATTTGTTTATTTGATGGTATAACACATTCCGTCTTTTGCTTTTCATCGATGTTTTTAATTATCGATTAGAAGATTTGGCTTGTATGAATCGCTATTGGTTTGATACCAATAACAGCAGTCGTTTCAGTATGTTAAGGATATATATGTATCCACGATTGAAAAGTCATTAAAGGTACATTTTTTGTATATATGCTATCCTGTAGGGTACATGAAAGGAAAGAGATTCACACATAACCTGTTTTACATCCCATTTTTATTTTTAATATAGATGATAAAACCAATAACATATCAATTAGGCCTAGAAATTAATTAACAAAATCTTCTCATTAGTTGAGTCAACTACAAGTTGAGTCAACCCACTACCCATCGGTTAAATGGGTTTCATTGAGCATATTTAGACCCATTCAAAGCCATGTTTTCAGACTTGGACTAGATCGGCCAAACCGGACACCGGCTAAGCATCCGGTCTGAGTTACCTTAAACAACTGCTTGTTCAAGAGTCGGTCAAACCCGATCATTGACCAGTTTTGACCGGAAACCAGCAAAACTGGAAAAAAAATTCGGTTTCATTCCTTTTCTTTTCTTGAACTTTTCTCCGTCCTTATTTGTGATATTTGCAAAAAACTTCATTCCTAAAGCCTAATTTCATCTCTCCAACAAAATAGATGCTAAGATATTTGACAAATCACAAGGAAAAGTTTCAATTATTAGGAAGGAAAAGAGGAAATAGATCTTTAGATTTACAATTGTCATCTCCGAAAAATCTATATATCTAAATAATATGAGAAGAGAAGAAAGAAAACAACAAAAGACAATGAAAATAAGGAATAAGGGGAGGATTCTTGCCGGTTGAAGAAAAGAAACAAGAAAGTAAATCATCAGAAAAAGAAACCCAAAAAGATAAAAAATAAAAAATAAAAAAGAAGACGGCGAATGCAGAAAGCGGCCTGGAAATCCAAGCACTCTCTGATGAAGATGACAATGGAGAAGTGGAGAAGGAATTGTCTCTTAAACATAAAACTTGCCTAGTATTTTGTTTTAACCCTTTATTTTTTGAACAATCATAAATATACCCAAACTTCTTTTATAATTACTCTATGAAACTTTAACTTTTGTACTTTCTACATATAAACCTCAATTTTGTTGAAGAATTATGCCGTTAAAAAAGTTTTATCCTCATTAATGTGAATTTGAACTTTAAGTTCAAGAATTGACCATCAATTGTTTTAAAAAAAATTATACATCAAACCACAAACACTTATCAAATTGTATTTCTAGCATAAATTTGTACAATTTTTTGAATGAATTCTTCATATTAGTTGTAAACTCACCAAATATGTCAAGTTAAGGTGTAATTATATATACAATTTTTTATAAACAATTAAAATATATTTATGATGTCATTATGACATCTCCGGTTGGACCTCAAGCTAACTAGTCGAAGCCATTGTGTGCCCAAGTCACTGTCCGGTTCGAGTTTAAGAATATAGATTCAAAGTTCATTGTGTGCCCAAGTCCGCTTATTAGTTGACAAGTTTGGACGGGTCAATATAATTACATTACAGTTGAGACATTTAGTAAAATACATGAAGTTAGATACGCCACCAAGAATATCAAAATATAGCAAAGATTCATTCTCAAGGAAAGCTTAATAACAATACAACAATAGTACTTGTTTTGATTAATTTGCTTTTAATTAAATTGGTGGCAAATTTGCAATTAAGTAGGCCTCCTTTTATATGCGTCTAATGGCTTCATTTCCATCTGCATAATATCCAGTAAAGAAATTTTCTTGGTTAGACACATAGCTGGAGTGGATCATGAGAATAACATTAGAGAATTTCACGTGCCGCTACATTTAATCTCTATAATTTTCCATAACTAGGAAACCTACTAATCTTAATCAATTGAATAACTAGCAATGTAATTAACAAGGTTAATTAAGAATAAATTACTACTACTTAAGAGGACTATATGCTATGATTCTGGGCCGTCTATAAGATTTCACCAAATATCGGCACGGTTGAGAATGATGTATCGTTGACTTCTAACTTCCCTTTGCTTACACCCAACTCGACCATTCGGTCGGCAAAGAAAACCGCCTTGAAGTATCCATGGTTGGATATAGTTTCATTAGTAAGAGCTGTGACGACCCAACCTCCCCCTAAGACGAACCAGAGGGATTGGCGGGTTGCCTGCCGAACTTTCAAACCTTAGTAGTAAGTATGAATTTCCTCAATACCATAGTTATAACTTCAACGAACCATTAATACAAACCGACTATAGGCAAAATACATAAATTCACTTAGTGTTTCAATCCCCAAGTACTAGATGAGCGATTGAACTTACAAAAATCAAATTCCCACATTTCTAATCAAAATAAGGCTATTTCTACCACATACAATCAAAAGCTCTTAGACGAAGTTCAACCCTTCTCAAATCTCGACCTTGTATTCGCCCCCTGTTAAGGAAAACAACTAACAGTGAGCTTTCGCCTAATGAGGTTCTAAGTAAAGGAAAAATAACAACAAGTACAGGCAACTAATAAAATAGAACAAGACAAGATAATACAAACACTTTAATAGAGCAATAAACAAGCAATTTAAAGGATACGGGTTCTCACGAGTTACATCCAGTGGCATGACCAAATTTCAAGTTTAGTTGACTCTTCGTCAACATCAAACCAAATTCCATCAAGTAGAACACCACTTCATGCCAATCTCCATCCACCAATCAATCCCCTTCGGAGCCCACACGGCAAAATTCAGGTTAGGTATTACTCGAGTAAACCATTTCAAGTTTAGGTTCAGGATTTCATGAATCAAGTGCCATGGTTCGTTGATCTTATTGACCAGGTGCTTATTGGCTCAATTTGAATAACTTGCCAAAGGATTGGGGCCCCAAGCACGTAATAAAGTCGATGGTTCAATTCCCAATTGACTAGCAAGTCAAGCACAAGCATACAAGTTCACTTCAAACAAATGACGGGACAAATCACGAAGAGTCGAGTACGATAAGGTACATACTCGACTCAAGTATTAACAAGTCAAGTTCAAGTATTTCATAACAGAAACAAGTCATTTAAACAAGTAGCATGGCACAAAACATCTTTAAAGTACTTAGAACACTCATCAACAAGTCAAAGTTTTTAAGCTTCGCTCTCAGGTGGATAGTCTTGGGCACTTTCAACTCCTGAAGTTGTACACAACCACAATTAATTAGAGCTTTATCCAAGTACATTTTATTTAGTAAGTATTAGTTATGAATATAACAGGCTTAAGTCAATTAAAGTTATTTTCCTTAGATTTCCTGGTCATCGAGTCTTGTTCCCAATAGTCGATAACGTGAGGCTTAAGATTTTTACTTGAGGTCACCTCTAACCGACAACTCAATTCCTTTGACGAATTTAAGGGTTGGTAACAAGAGAAACTTCTTTCAAAAATCTAAATTAAAGTTTTGTGGAGCAAAAAATATTCATTTGAACCAAATAAAAGGAATTGAACCAAGAAAAGTGAAGAAAGGAAATGCAAAGGTGAAGAACTAATGGTGACAGCTTTGTCATCCTTAGGTGTTTTGATCCCAATACACTTATTGGATTGAGGTGAATTTTGTGTAGTTTTGAAGCTAAGACACAGATCTACATTTTATATGAAGACATCAAAATCTGATTCATGCATTTTCACAACCAAAATTTGCAATATCAGAAGTACTAGAAACTGTCGGGTTAATAATCAGGGTATTTGAGCAGTCTTGGGAAAAAAGCCATAACTCAATGTAGAAAAATCAAAATCAAGCAACGTCAATTGTCTTTGAAACTAGATTCAAATATCTTCAGGGGTCCAAAATTCAGAGTCTAATTCGTTTCCTACAAGAGCCAAAAAAATTTTGAAAATTGACTGAAAATGCTCTCTGATTTGCAGTCCTATTCCTTAGTTTCATCAAAATCATAAACCTTTTCTAGTTTAATTCCAAGGAAATCTTCATGCATGTTGAGTTCAAAGGTTTATGAAGTATTTTAGATAAAATCTTTACCAATTCATCATCAAATTTTCAAGAAATAAACACATAATATCTCTCTCTTTTTCTCGGGTTTAGGCTGGAATTTTCCAGCATGCATTCTTAAATTTTTCACCAAGTTTCACCCCTTTTTACTTGCTCAAAATATCAATCACACACATATATCTTATCTTCAGCATGCAAAGTGTCATATAAGCTGATTTCTTGGAAGGAAAATCATCAAAGTCTCAAGTTTCAAGTCATATTGAAATCATCTCATACAAGATGTTAAAATTTGGAATTTTCCAGCTTTAAGAATGAACTTTTCTTTCTTCATAACTCATGTTATTCAACCAAAAATTGACATGCATCCATATATATCCAAAGTACAAGTGATGTGGCTTGATTATATAGCAAATTTTAACCAAAACTCTCATGCATGGACTTAAAACCACAGGCCAGCTTCATAGTCAAAGTTTTCCAGCAACAACATCTTATACAAGGGTTTTCATCCAAGAAAACTTAAGTTTCAAAGTTCAACTCAACATGAAATCATAAATTACAAAGGTAAAAGTCATAGGCTATATTTTCAAAGAAGATAAAAGAGTTTTCTTGGTTAAATCTTACCTTTCTCCTACAAAGATTGAAGCTGGAATTTAGTTGGAGTAAGGTGGGATCCTCCTAAGTTGATTTGCAAAATTTCCTAGCAAAAATCTTGAAGCCTTTCCTCCTTGAATTTTTGGCCCTCACTCTCTCTCCTCAACCTCTCTCTATCTCAATGGAAGACAAGAATAAAATGAGGGTTTTTGTCTTGAATTTTTTATTTTAACAAAAAAGGGGCTGGTTGCATGGTTATTTTTGAAAAGAATGAGGGGTAAGTGTGTCTTTTAACATGATTCTTGACAAATGGACAATTTTGTAACACTTCTCAAATCTCTCTTGCATGAAATTGATATAATTCTAATCTAACCAATCTAATTCTTATTACTCCTAATTTTACCCGATAAATTTTTATTCTAGCAACTATTAGGTCTTTACTCAATTATGAAAAATTTTGTTTTATACCTATGTACTTATATAAAATACGGTAAATGTGTAATTAGATTCTCTAAGCACACACGTGAAATTAATATAGAATTTTGGATTATCACGCCCTCTCCTCCTTAAAAGAATTTCGTCCTTGAAATTCTCACCTTACTTTGCAAATAATTCAGGGTGTTTCTTTTGCATTGCTTCTTCCATTTCCCAAGTTGTCTCTTCTATTTCATGGTTTTTCCACAGGACTTTAACCAAGGGAATTTGCTTGTTCCTTAGTTCCTTCACCTTTTAATCTAGGATCTGCACTAGTCGCTCTTTGTAGGTCAAAGATTCATCAATTTCAATGTCCCTTGGCTGAAGTACATGAGTTGGATCTGGGTGGTATTTCTTGAGTAATAAGACATGGAATACGTCATGAATGTTAGACAAACTTGCCGGTAGTTCCAATCGATAGGCAACTTTTCCTATTCTTTGGAGAATCTTAAAGGGTCCCACATATCTCAACTTCAGCTTCTTCCCCTTTCCTGCTGTGACACTCCTTAGTGGTGTGATCTTAAGAAACACTCGATCCCCAATATTGAATTCCAAGTCCTTCCTCTGATTATCGGCATAACTCTTCTGTCTACTTTGACGTGTTTGTATCCTTTGACATATCAATCTCACCTTCTCATAAGCTTCTTCGACCCATGGTACTGTTGAAGGATCTAGAACTTTCCTTTCTCCTACTTCGTCCCAATAGATTGGTGATCGGCACTTCCTTCCATAGAGAGATTCGTATGGGGCCATTTGAATGGTTGAATGGTAGCTATTATTGTAAGCGAATTCCACTAATGTCATGTACTGGCCCCAACTTCCTCTGAAATCCATTATGCATGATCTTAATATATCCTCAAGGGTTTGAATAGTCCTCTCTAATTGTCCATCAGTTTGAGGATGATATGTCGTACTAAACCCTAATTTGGTCGCTAAATTTTCTTGCAATTTTTGCTAGAATCAGGATACAAATCGAGGGTCTTTATCAGAAACTATATTCACCGGCACTCCATGTAATCTTACAATCTCATCTAAAATACAATTGAGGTAGTTTCTCTAGGGAATATTTCATGTTAATGGGCAAGAAATGAGCCAACTTGGTTAATCTATCTACAATTACCCAAACTGCATCGTGGCCTTTTTGAGTCCGTGGCAACCCTGACACAAAGTCCATAGTCACGTGCTCCCACTTCCATTCTGGTATCTCTAAAGGTTGCAGTAATCCTGAGGGTTTCTGGTGCTTTGTTTTTACTTGCTGACAAGTTAGGCATGTTTGAATGAACTGAGTGATCTCTCTCTTCATATTATCCTACCAATACAGTCCCTTTAGATCTTGATACATTTTACCACTTTTGGGGTGTACTGTATACCTAGATCGATGAGCTTCCTCCAAAATTTCTCTTTTTAACTCCTTGTCCTTCGGCACCACAATTCGATTTCAGAACCTTAGAATTCTATCTAGTCCTACCTTAAAATCTGGTAATTCTCCATTTTTCTACTTTCTTCATCTACTTTTGCACCATAGGTTCTTTCTTTTGTGCCTCCTTGATGTGGTCTAACAAAGTAGATCTTACCACGATACTCCCAAAGATTACTTTTTGTCGTTCGAGTCAGGGGTTCCACTCACTAACTTTTTCTAACAAATCCCATTCTTTTATCATCAAACCAGCTACCTTAGCTTTTTGACTTAAAGCATCTGCCACTACATTGGCCTTTCCAGGATGATAATTAATTGTGCACTCATAATCCTCCAAAAATTCTATCCATCGACGTTGTCTCAAATTTAGTTCCTTCTAAGAGAATAAATACTTAAGACTCTTATGATCGGTAAATAGCTCAAAAATCATCCTATGCAAATAATGCCACCATTTCTTCAAGGCAAAAACCACAGTGGCTAATTCCAAGTCATGAGTTGGATAATTTCCGAGATGCATATGCAATCGCATTCCCATTTTGCATCAATACGCATCCTAAACCCTCTCTCGAGACATCCATATATAATGTGAAACTATCTTTTCCATTAGGCAAATCCAAGACTGGCGCCGAAGTCAACTGTTTCTTAAGTTCTTGGAAACTGGCCTCACATCTAGCATCCCAGACAAACTTTACCCTATTTCTTAGTCAGTTCAGTCAAAGGTTCGGCAATCTTAGAAAAACTCTAGATAAATCGACGGTAATACCCTGCCAACCCCAAGAAGCTACGAACCTTAGTCAGATTTTCTAGTTGTTTCCACTTAGCAATAGCTTTTACTTTTGCGGGGTCCACAGTGATCCCATCTTTTGAGATTATATGCCCTAGAAAGGATATCTTTTCCAACCAAAACTCACACTTGCTAAACTTGGCATACAATTGATGTTCTCCTAGGGTTTGTAAAACTACCATCAAATGTTGCTCATGCTCCTCATGAGTCACAGAATAAATCAAGATATCATCAACAAACACTACCACAAATTGGTCCAAGTAGGGTTTCAAAATTCGGTGCATCAAATCCATAAAAGCTGCTGGGCCGTTAGTCAATCCAAATGACTTAACTGCGAATTCGAAATGTCCATACCTAGAATTAAATGCAATTTTAGGTATATCTTCCTTTTTAATTCTCAATTTATAGTACCCTTGTCTAAGATCCAACTTGGAAAACACCACCGCGCCTTGCAACTGATCAAACAATTCGTCTATGTGTGGCAAGGGGTATTTATTCTTAATTGTGACATTATTCAAACCTTGATAGTCAATACATAGCCTTAGACTTCCATTTTTCTTCTTAACAAACAAAACCGGAACTTCCCACAGGGACTCACTTTCTCGAATAAACCCTCGTTCTAACAAATCTTGCAATTGTAGATTTAACTCCTTCAATTCAGCAGATGCCATCCTATAAGGAGTTTTTGAAATAGATGACGTCTCAGGTACCATATCAATCTTAAATTCTATATTTCTTTCTGGTGGCAGTGACACTAACTCATTAGGAAAAATGTCCAAATACTCTCCTACCACCGGCACATCCTTGATCTCCATCTTAGCTTCCGGGGTGTTAATCAGAAAGGCTAGGTATCCCTGGGCGCCTTTACTCAGTAATTTTCTAGTCTTAATTCCTGAAATGAGAGCAGAAGAGGCTAATTTATCCCTTACATCTAACCTCAAGGTTGCCTTCTCGGGTATACAGAACTCAACCACTTTGGTCCTACAATCCAACCGAGCATGATATCAAGCCAACCAATCCATTCCCAATATAACATCAAACCCCTTAATATCTAGACTTGTCAAATCTACTACCAATCTCCGCTCTCCAACCCAAATCTCACAATTCCTATAGATGGTGTTGGTGATTAAACATTGATTACCAGTAGGTGTTCGAATTTCCAAGTCATAAGGTAATTTTTCAGATTTTACATCAATCCAACACATGAAAATAGGGTTTACAAATGAATAAGTAGCACCAGGATCTATCAAAACCTTAGCTAAACGATGAAATATAGGGATTGTACCTCTAATGACCTCAGATGAATTAGGGACTTGGCGTTGATCTATAGCGTACAACCTTTCTGGTACTTTCTACCTATTTCCTCCCACATTTGATGGCCTTGGGTTTGCCTTTCCTGACTGTTGAACTTCATTCCTTTCTTGTGCCAAGTTCGGGCAACTAGCGATTCGGTACTCGGTACTTCCACAGTGCAAGCATTTCTACCCTTTTCTCCAACACTCATCCTCGGTGTGGTTAGACTTCCCACAGAATCCACAAGTTACACGAGAAGCCGATGCATGAGCTCCTGGTGGAGTAGTTCTTGATTGTCCCAGCCCACTTTGGGCTCCTCTTGGCGTTCTCGCGATTCTCACACCTCCTGTCCCTCTTCTAACCTTGGGCAATGATACACACCTATTGACTTGCCCTTGATTGAAACTCGGTGCATCCTTTTTCTTAGCATGGAAAGCCTTTACTTGAGACCTTACAGTTTCGACCCTCTGTGCCTTCTCAAGAGCTTCCCTGAAAGTAGTTATGTGAGCGGCTGCTAATCCCTCCTGGATTTCCACATTTAGATCTTGCACAAATCGCCTAATTCTTTTCTGCTCGGTCACTACTAGCTCAGGGGTGAATCTAGACAACTTAGTGAATTGCACTTCATATTCAGTGACACTTTGAGTTCCTTGACGAAGGTTTATAAACTCATCCTCCCTCTTTTCTTGGATCAATGGCGGGAGAAAATTTTCATTAAATTCCTAAGTAAAATTTAGCCAAGTTCTAGCGGTTTGTTCCCTTTCCCATCTAGCTCGTATTATATTCCATCAGGAACGAGCGACTCCCTCAAATTTGAAGGTGGCGAAATTCACTTGCCTCTCTTTCGAGTAGTTCAACACCGTAAAAATATCATTCATCTTAACTAACCAATTTTCGGCCACTTTAGTGTCAGGTCCACCAAAGAATTTAGATGGAGAAAATTTCTGGAAACATTCAGGGCTCTATCTTCTCCTCCCTCAAGGATCCCAGGGTTTCTAGGCTGGTCATTAGGGTTTTAACCCTGACGATCCACTAACTAAGCTAATAGGTCAGTCACGCGGTTAATGGCCGTAGCCACTTGGTCTCCTGCTCCTTCCCCCGGCCCCTGATTTTGATTACCCACGGATTCTTGGTCATTCCCTTGTTCTTGAGGTTGTCTAGGTCTACATCCACAGCCTCGTCCACCTCCTCTCCCATCCATATTTTAAATGTGTCTAGAGGTATATAACCAAAATTAAACATGTTCGCAAACCATAAACCAAGTGCAGTAAATCATAATTTCATGAAACCAAGCACAAATTAACATAATCTTTCACATATCACATTAGGTTCACAACCAAGTACATTAGATCAAAACATAAAGCCATTTCACAACACAATTCGACAACTTAACAAAAAACATATTAAACATGGCCTTAACAAAAAACAAGGGCCAATGCAAAAAGCAAAACACGTGCCCTCCTAGTTTTTCCAACCTATCCACCTTTACAATGGGTCAAAACAAAGTTCACAACTAAAAGATTACTAATTTGGTCCTCCACCACCTCTCGCAGATCCAGAGGATTCTTTAAGTCTCAATCTCATTTCCCACGCTAGAGGCTTCATTGCCTCGATCTTCAAGTAAGTTCCCACATTTGGTCAAGATGTCCTCGGCCCTATCCCTAACTTCTCTTACTCCCCTAGTGAGCCGGTCGTTGACTTCATGTAGTTGCTCAAGAAAAGCATCAATTCTTCCTTGTTCCTCGTCAACAGTTTCCTCAAGTTCTTGGATCCTATCCCTTTGCATAGCCACGGTGGTTCTGAACTGCTCTAACTTCTCTTGCTGCCTACGATTATCTTTAGTCAGTCTCCTCTTGTCTTCAAGCAATGACAAAACCACATCGTTGGGATACGTATAAGTCAGCCAACAGTCATATTGCCACCTAGACCAATAGGCGATACTCCAGCACATGACAGGGCCTTCACGCCTAGGTCGATAACTAACCACCGGAAGGTGCCTCGGAGGCTGCTCATCCCCATCATGTCCACCATTCCATTCATTTCCTACAATCATAAACAAAATCCAAACTTAAGTCAACTTATTAAAGTGACAGGTGTTGAGTTTGTGCAATAATAAATACCTACTCCAGGAAATATAAATTTTGAGTACAAGGGTGAGTGGGATCGTCTCCTCAGAGATTGGGAAAAATTCGTTTATTCTCAAGCAAGGGAAATGGGGGGATTTTTGAGACAATAAAGAAATAATTAAAGATTAAATAACAAAACAAATAACTGAAATAAAAGAGAATTGAATATATGAGAGATGAGTTCTAGCCAAAGATCTAACTACTCAGACACAATCCATATACCTGATCATCGATGCAAGATTAATTCATTTAATTCATTAGTAGGCTGGTTATAGTCGCCGGAAGACCTCTCAAACGACCAAACTCTTCCTTAGATTTTAGATAAGTAAGGTACGCCCGTTAAATACCCCTAATTAAGAAACAACCCTAGGTATGCCCATAGGATTTAATTTCTCAATTGCACTAAGAACTAGAAAAATACAAACCCTAACCAACAAACACACTACCAGGGTTCATTTAGATTAGATCGCACGTTCCCCTAACGTGTGTTAACGTTAGTTGCCACTAATATTAATCCACTAAACAATTACGAATTTAGCGGATCAAATTGGCGGTAGATTATCAAGTTAATATGAATATCGGGCCCTTGACATCCAACTAAAAAAATAATCCTAAGAACATAAAACAAAGAACGTACAAATACCAAGGAATTAAACGAACGAAAAGTAAATCAGTTAGATCTCACAAATATCTTGAACTACGTCGTCGAGTTGATCTTTGACAAGACGAGAAAATTAGCCACGCATGACGTGAGAAATTCCACCAAAGATTTCAATGGAAATCAGCAAAGCCATGTGTTGTCTTGTTAAAGAAAAAATAGCAAAAGAAAAGAAAAGAACCAAGGAATACTATTGCTTGGCTCGTTCTCCTTTTTGTCCCGAAGTACTAAATTGAATCGCCCATGGAATCTCCCGCAACAACTACCAATAGTTCTCTTAAATCCTACTTTTGCGGAGCAGCAACTTACTAATCCCCTAAGGAAACCAAATCGGCATCCAATAGGCAATTCCCTCAATTCACGCTACTACGGAAAATAAGAAAACTCCTAATACCAGTCAAATAGGAAAGCTCTAAAAGCGTCAAATTTCCAATTTCCTAATACAAATATTAAAGTAGTTTCCTAATAAAAATAAACTACGAAATACGAAAGCAAGATAACTAATTCTAGCACGTCTTCAAATTTGGAATTCTCAATTCTTGGAAGCTGCCCACGTGGACTTGGAATCTTGACAGCTCAGCTATGGACATCCGACTTAGGCGTGCCCACGCCTAACTGTCAGGACCTCTTCTGGAATTGCAGCTATTTAACACCTTTTTTCACAATTTCCTGCATTTAACCACCAAATACACAAATTCAGTAGAATCCACCTAATAGTGCAGTTTTAGCCTAAATAATTAGGAAATATCAACACAATTAATCAACTAGAATACACCCTATCATAAAGTTTGACTCTTAAGACTATAGTTCAATCACACCTATATTATATAACAACTAGACTCAATCTGCCCAGATTATTTCAAATCTAGACTCGGATACCAACTGTGATGATCCCACCTCCCCCTAAGGCGAGTCAGAGGGATTGGCAAGTCGCCTACCCAACTCTCGTTGGGACTCAAATGCGAATACACATTCACTAGTCAAACCTTAGTAGCAAGTATGAATTTCCTCAATGCCAGAGTTATAACTTCAACTAACCATTAATACAAACCGACTATAGGCAAAATACATAAATTCATTTAGGGTGCGTTTGATATAATTGAAATCTGAAAACTGAAGTCTGAAATCTGAAGTCTGAAGTCTGAATTCATTAAGTGATTGAATTGTTAAGTACTAAATCTAATACATTTGAATGTATATTACATTCAGTGATAAGTGAATAGCTTATCACTTATTTTTGGGAGCAAGTTTTGCCTAGAAAATTCAGTGCCACTTAATTCATTCAGATGTTTTATTTTCAGTTATCAAACGGTCTAAACGTGTTAAGATCTGAATCCATTAAGTTTAAGTGCTGAATTGTGTTATCAAATGGGGTCTAAAGTGTTTTAATCCCCAAGTACCAGATGAGTGATTGAACTTACAAAAATCAAATTTCAACATTTCTAATCAAAATAAGGCTATTTCTACCACATACAATCAAAAGCTCTTAGACGAAGTTCAATCCTTCTCAAATCTCGACCTCGTATTCGCCCCCTGTTAAGGAAAACAACTAACAGTGAGCTTTCGCCTAACGAGGTTCTAAGTAAAGGAAAAACAACAACAAGTACAGGCAACTAATAAAATAAAACATGACAAGATAATACAAACACTTTAATGGAGCAATAAACAAGCAATTTAAAGGATACAGGTTCTCACAAGCTAGATCCAGTGACACTACCAAATTTCAAGTTTAGTTGACTCTTCGTCAACATCAAACCAAATTCCATCAAGTAGAACACCACTTCACGCCAATCTCCATCCACCAATCAACCCCCTTCTGAGCCCACACAGCAAAATTCAGTTAGGTATTACTCAAGTAAATCATTTCAAGCTCAGGTTCCGGATTTCACGAATCAAGTGCCATGGTTCGTTGATCTTATTGATCAGGTCCTTACCGGCTCAATTCAAATAACTTGCCAAAGGATTGGGGCCCCAAGCACGTAATAAAGTCGATGGTTCAATTCCCAATCGACTAGCAAGTCAAGCACAAGCATACAAGTTCACTTCAAGCAAATGACGGGACAAATCATGAAGAGTCGAGTACGATAAGGTACATACGCGACTCAAGTATTAACAAGTCAAGTTCAAGTATTTCATAACAGAAACAAGTCATTTAAACAAGTAGCATGGCACAAAACATCTTTAAAGTACTTAGAACACTCATCAACAAGTCAAAGTTTTTAGGCTTCGCTCTCAGGTGGATAGTCTTGGGCACTTTCAACTCCTGAAGTTGTACACAACCACAATTAATTAGAGCTTTATCCAAGTACATTTTATTTAGTAAGTATTAGTTATGAATATAACAAGCTTAAGTCGATTAAAGTTATTTTCCTTAGATTTCCTGGTCATCGAGTCTTGTTCCCAATGGTCGATAACGTGAGGCTTAAGATTTTTACTTGAGGTCACCTCTAATCGACAACTCAATTCTTTTAACGAATTTAAGGGTTGGTAATAAGAGAAACTTCTTTCAAAAGTCTAAATTAAAGTTTTGTGGAGCAAAAAATATTCATTTGAACCAAATAAAAGGAATTGAACCAAGAAAAGTGAAGAAAGGAAATGCAAAGGTGAAGAACTAATGGTGACAGCTTTGTCATCCTTAGGTGTTTTGATCACAACTGAGCCTACACTTATCAAATTGAGGTGAATTTTATGTTATTTTGAAGCTAAGACATAGATCTATATTTTATATGGAGACATCAAAATTTGATTCATGCATTTTCACAGCCAAAATTCGCAACATCAGAAGTACTAGAAACTTTCAGGTTAATGATCAGGGTATTTGAGCAGTATTGGGAAAAATGCCATATCTCAATGTAGAAAAATTGAAATCAAGCACCATCAATTGCGTTTGAAACTAGATTCAGAGTCTAATTCGTTTCCTACAAGAGCCAGAAAATTTTTAAAGTTGACTGAAAATGCTCTCTGATTTGCTGTCCTCTCCCTTAGTTTCATCAAAATCATCAACCTTTTCTAGTATAATTCCAAGAAAATCTTCATGCATGTTGAGTTCAAAGGCTTATGAAGTATTTTAGGCAAAATTTTCACCAATTCATCATCAAATTTCCAGGAAATAAACACATAATATCTCTCTCTTTTTCTCGGGTTTAGGCTGGAATTTTCCAGCATGCATTCTTAAATTTTTCATCAAGTTTCACCCCCTTTTTACTTGCTCAAAATATCAATCACACACATATATTTTATCTTTAGCATGTAAAGTGTCATATAAACTGGATTTCTTGGAAGGAAAATCATTAAAGTCTCAAGTTTCAGGTCATATTAAAACCATCTCTTACAAGATGTTAAAATTTGGAATTTTCCAGCTTTAAGAATGAACTTTTCTTTCTTCATAACTCATGTTATTCAACCAAAAATTGACATGCATCCATATATATTTAAAGTACAAGTCATGTGGCTTGATTAGATAGCAAAATTTTAATCAAAACTCTCATGCATGGACTTATAAACCACCGGCCAACTTCATAGTCAAAGTTTTCCAGCAACATCTTACACAAGGGTTTTCATCCAAGAAAACTTAAGTTTCAAAGCTCAACTCAACATGAAATCATAAATTACAAAGGTAAAAGTCATAGGCTTGATTTTCAAAGAAGATAAAAGTGTTTTCTTGGTTAAATCTTATCTTTCTCCTACAAAGATTGAACCTGGAATTTAGTTGGAGTAAGGTGGGATCCTCCTAATTAAGTTAATTTGCAAAATTTCCTAGCAAAAATCTTGAAGCCTTTCTTCCTTGAATTTTCGGCCCTCACTCTCTCTCCTCAAGCTCTCTCTATCTCAATGGAAGACAAGAATAAAATGAGGGTTTTTGTCTTGAATTTTTGGTTTTAACAAAAAACAAGGGTTGGTTCAATGGTCATTTTTGAAAAGAATGAGGGTAAGTTTGTCTTTTAACATGATTCTTGACAAATGGAAAATTTTGTAACACTTGTCAAATCTCTCTTGCATGAAATTGATATAATTCTAATCTAACCAATCTAATTCGTATTACTCCTAATTTTACCCGATAAATTTTTATTCTAGCAACTATTAGGTCCTTACTCAATTATGAAAAATTTTGATTTATACCTATGTACTTATATAAAATACGGTGAACATGTAATTAGATTCTCTAAGCGCACACGTGAAATTAATATAGAATTTTGGGTTATCACAGGGATGAACTATTTCTTCACAGAAAGTTGAATGCTCAAATCTCATTGCTGATATGAGGATTATATTTGTGGACGATCTACAAAAATTCTTGTAAACAACTTATAGTTTTGGAGGCTTGCTCTGACTCATGGCGGTGATTGGAGTCGAACCCACATAAACTTTTTTCTCATCCAAGGAAAAAAAAAAAACGGTCGGAGATAACTTCGTGGAAAATATTTTATTAGCTATCCTAATTTCATTTTTCCTTCCATGAAACTACTGGAATTTGTTTGGTGAGAATCATAAAATTCATTTGCAGGAAGTTGGACAATGATAATTAGCAGCGTATTGTAACCTCGTTTAATGGCATTAGTTACTTTTCAAGAGGACTTAACTTGATGCAACTTCTACAATAACCTATGACAATTGGTACTTGCATTAACATTCACGACAAAGGTTCATAGTATGTTTTCCATATGGCAGTCTCTAGCACTTAAAATCAGTGCTGAATTAGGATCCAAACTTAGGGGCAATTATTTTAGTGTATAACATACAGTGTGATTGAGGCAAAAATTTCGTTCAAAACCTTAGATAATGAGTATGATAATTGTGCGAATTTTGTTAAAATTGTACAGAGCTTTACAACAATAACAATATTGAAATAACCAAAATGATTTTTTTCATACAATAGACAACAAAAATCTTTGCATTAATTTTTACGCACCAAAAGTTTTAATATTTTTTTTTTATTTTTATTTTTGACTAGTACTTGGTTTCGGTTTCGAGCATACCATCATTCATAAAGTATGTGATAATTGAAGGCCTAAGGAAATTATAAGGGCAAAGTAAAAAAACATGAGAAATATCAGAAAATTTATGGGGGTATAATCGTAAGACAAGATTGAAGACTTTAAAAGTTTTCAAGCCAATTTTAAAAGTTCTTCAAAGTTGAGAAGGGGGGAAGGGGATTCACCACCCTCAGTTGAACGTGGTTCCACCATTGCTTGCAATTGAAGTCTATCAAATTAAGCCAGCACGTCAATGATCTGTTGAGGAATTTAACAAATGGCAAAAATCCAACAAAATCTTGATTTGGAAAAAAATATCAACTTGTCAGCTTCCAGGCAACTTGGACTAGCAAGCTGGGATAGACTATTATGCAATCAGGAGGCCCTGGATTTGCAAGTAAGGTTTCAGGTCCGACATCTGCCGAGGGACCCATCTGACCATGCACCGCTTCTGCTATCCGCCTTTTCAAGGTTGGATAATAAGCCTAAGCCATTTCGTTTCCTGAATTTTTGGATGAATAGACGTGAGTATCTGGAGATGGTGCGCCGTAGCTGGGTGGTGGATTTCTCAGGGTCGCCATTATGTGTTTTGGCTGCCAAATTGCTTCAGGTCGTTCGGAGGCATATGAATTCTACGCTGTTGTCATCTAATGTGTCGCATCAGGCATTGCCATTGAAAATTTCCTTCTTTATGATGCGTTTGATGGCCTCCAAATTGCCAGTGATGGAGGTTTTGAAACGATTTGGCGTCCATGGCCCTTCAAGGTGTTTTTGTTGCAGGAATTCGGAAGTTGAAACACTGGACCATGTTTTCTGCTCAGGGGATTTGGCGAGGCGACTTTGGGAGTTTTTCGGAGAGGATTTGGGGTATCTGGGGGGATTTTGACGGTGAGGCATATGGTGATCAGGTGGTGGCTTCAGCCTACAAAAAATCCGTATGTAGCTCTGCTATTCAGGTTGGCTCCGTCAATGATATGTTGGCAGCTTTGGAAGTGGCAAAACATGGCCCTGTTTGATGGAAGGAAGTTGCCTTTTCATATGGTGCAGCAGCAAGTGCTTGGGGATATTTTAGATGCCTTTGCTGTGAAGTTCCCAGGGGTACAGTTATCTCATCATTCTTGGCAGGGTGCTTTGTCCTCTGCGCGCAATTATCGTCGGCCCATTTGCTTCAGCTTAATTAAGTGGTGTAGGCCTGCGCAGCATGTCAAGTTGAACACGGATGGTTGTTCGAAGGGTAATCCGGGTAGGAGTGGCGGGGGAGGTGTTGTAAGAGACAGGCATGGTGGCTTTCTGGTAGCTTTTTCTGTGTCCTTGGGGGTGTTGGATAGTCTTCAGGCGGAGATGAAGTCGTTAATATTTGGAGTTCGTTTGGCGGTTGAGCGGGGCTTTTTCCAACTGCATGTGGATGCAGATTCCCTGGTGCTCATTCGGATGCTGAAAGGGGAATGTGAATGCCCATGGAAACTTGCGCGTGACTTACATGAATTGCAGTGTTTTAAGAGATTTTTCTGTTCTGTCTCGCATTGTTATCGAGAGGGGAATATGGTGGCTGATATTTTATCAAAGGCTGGGGCTGCAGATGCAACAAACATGATTTATGAGGAAGCAAAGGCAATGCCAAGATTGGCAAGAGGGCAGCTGCAGTTGGATAGGTTGGGGTTGCCGCAGCTGCGGAGGATTAGTAAGGAGGAGGCTTCGTTGGTTTGATGATTTTAGAATGTAATGGTCTCAGGTGTTGCTTTTTGGCAATGCAATTTTTGCGTCTAGGGATGGCAGAGATGGAGTTCTTTGTCTCTGTTTTGCTGTAAAAAAAAAAAAAAAAAAAACTGGGATGCAAGTAAGTGATCACTGATGGACTTTCTTCAGTTTAGTATGCTATGTTAAATAAGCATAAATTAATCCTCGTTTTCCTAATGGCACCATTTATTTATCAAATATGTGGCCCTCAAACGATTGATCTCTCAAATACAATATTGTATCACAGAAGGCAAAAACTTCCTTATATCATGAATACTTGTATAAAAAAGACATAAATAATTCTTATGGCAATTGCGTCATATTTTCAACAGTATAAAGAGTTTCAATCACAAGAATAATATTGAAATAATGATACATTTAATATCTTTATATACTGTACAACTATAGTTCTTGAAAAAGGAGTTTAAATGAAGATCATTTATTCATTTATATGTACCATAATTTTAAAGATTATTCTTTTGTTTTCAATTAATACTTTATTTTCTTTTTTAGGTTAAAAAACAAAATAAATTAGTATTTGAAAAACAAGAGAATAATACTTTTATTTTGGATGTATTCGTGTTTAAAGTAAGCTACAGATGCAATTACCCTATAAATTTGGGGGGCAATATAATGGAAGAAAAGAAATTTTAAAATTTTAGGTGGTGCAAATATAAGATAAAAATAAAATATTAAAATTTCTTTAGGTAACTTTAGGAGTTTTTCACAATTGGAATTGTACTTAGCTCCACCCCTGAATTTAAATGTATTATTTCATAGGGATAATAATAGAGCATCCCCATTTTTTGCCCCATCAACTCGACCTACATCCATTAAATTTTTTTTTTTTGCCGTCCACAATTCTTGCGTGAATGACTGCAAAACATTGTAAATAATTGGAAAATTAATAAGTTGGTATATTTTATGTTAATATAGATTTTGAAGACGAATACATTAGATTAGTAATGCAATATAAACATAAAATCCAAAATGATAGCTTTTAAATATCTGCCATAATTACATGAAGAAAATGATTGAAGGACAATGTGAATATAATAAGCTTAGACGTCTGGCCCGTTTCTAACCCTTTTTTGAGGTGCTTGCTCAATGTGCATTTGACTACTTAAATTGTTTAGCTATTTCACAATTAGGAGGAAATATACATGGAGCATCATGTTATGTACAATGGTTTATCTCGAAAGATAACAATCAAAATTATGAAACTAAAGGAATGGATTAGTCGATGTAATATTGTTTTAATGACGGTTAAAAATTTTGTTTCTTTTTTTTTTCCCTGAGCGTAATTAATGGAAGCTCAAAGTTAGGGATTACTTACTATTATCCCTCCTCTTTTTTTTTTTGGTCAAATAGCAACATTTACTCTATTCTTACTCCTACTCCTAATTCTACAACTCTAGCCTGTTCTGGGCATGGGGACGGATGAGCGGCAAGGTTGGAACCCTTGACCTCTCATCCCACAAAGACTTCAAGCCTTCTGTGGTGACCAAAGGGCTGTTGGTTTGTTACTCCTCATTAGGTATGTATGAATGGTATGGATAGAAAAGATTTTTCTAGCTTGCCCATTTCATTTTTGCATTTGGTATGAATTATTTGAGTGGGAACACCCTTTTCTAGCTCCGTGGAATGTTCATTTCACCTTTATCCTTGAATACCAAAATAGTGGGATGTCAAGTTTGTCCTTATACATTTTTATATTGTATCTCGATACCTTAGCCTATTTGTAACCTCAATTAATATTTGAACATAATTTTCCATAGTTAATAATTTTTGTGACAGCCCACCTCTCCCAAGGGCGAACCCAAGGGTATCAGCGGGTTGCCTGCCCCACTCTCGCCAGGACTCACTACACAATCCACAATTTTTTGATTTAAAATCAGGATATTGGCAAATAATTATAGCAGAAAAAGATAGATATAAAACTGCCTTCACAACCCCATTTGGACATTATGAATGGACTGTAATGCCATTTGGACTAAAAAATGCCCCATCAGAATTTCAAAATATAATGAATGATATATTTAATCCATATAGTAGTTTTATAATAGTCTATATTGATGATGTATTAATTTATTCGGAGAATATAGATCAACATTTTAAACACTTAAATATATTCCTAGATGTAGTTAAAAGAAATGGTTTAGTACTATCAGCCCCAAAAATGAAACTATTTCAAACAGAAGTTAGATTTTTAGGACATATTATTACCAAAGGGACTATTAGACCCATTCCTAGAGCATTAGAATTCTCTAGTAAATTCCCAGATGAATTAAAAGATAAAAACCAATTACAAAGATTTTTAGGATGTCTAAATTATGTAGCAGACTTCTTTCCAAATCTTAGAACAGAATGTGCTATATTATATCTAAGACTAAAAAAGAATCCGCAACCATGGACTGAACAACATACTCAAAAAGTAAATATTTAAAAGAAAAAAATTAAAGAACTTCCTTGCTTAGGATTACCCCATCCTAACGCCTTCCTAATAGTACAAACAGATGCATCAGAAAGGGGATATGGAGGAGAGCTTAAGCAAAGATTACAAGATCAGAAGGAACAATTAGTTAGATATTATTCAGGAGTATGGAATACTACACAGCAAAAATATTCTACTATTAAAAAAGAAATTTTATCAATTGTTCTTTGTATTTCAAAATTTCAAGATGATTTGATAAATAAAACTTTTTTACTTAGAATTGATTGCCAAGCGGCTAAAGAAGTTTTACAAAAGGATGTCAAAAATATTGTTTCAAAACAAATATTTGCCAGATGGCAAGCTATATTGTCAGTCTTTGATTTTGATATTGAATATATCAAAGGTGAAAACAATTCTTTACCTGATTTTTTAACTAGGGAATTTCTACAAGGAAATGAATCCTCTAGAACTCAAAGCCCTCCGAAAGCATCATCATTCCAGAGCTCAGCTAAACAAATACATTCTATTGACCAACCGAAAAATCATCCATTACCATAGGCAAGTTGGTAGAATCCAACCATACAGTGTTTTCAACTATGATTCAATATACCTCAAACCAATCCGAGCAATTCTCACAGTCAAAGAACAAACTTGGCTCAAAAGAAGAGAACTTAACCAAAGCATTCTCAGCTACCATACCCTTGTTCGAATGGGGACGACAGCCTTAGAGATTCAATATCTTATGCAACGGATCAAAAGGTTACACATGAAATCAATGCAATTATTTGTTAATTTCTCTTTTACAGGTATGGCACGTACTCCAAAAGATTATGAAATGCCAAAATCCATTCAAAGTCCTTCTCGTCCTATAACTACTTCAAATCGATATGATTTGTTTCAACAAGAATTTCCAGCCTTATCTTATTCACAAGCTATTCAAAATTAACCAGCAGATGTCAAACCTCCAAGCCCCTCAACCAATTCCAAAGACAAAGCAACCTATTTCATAAAATCAAGTACTCAGCACATTACCCTAACCAAATTCAAAGAAACACCACCTTACACTTCTTTACTCAACCTTACAAACAGACTATTCCCAGAAGGATGCTATTGGTGTCCTGATGACCCATTAAAAACTCAAAAATATTATGAACTGATTCTGGTAGAGACAGGATCAGTAGAGATAGTTCCAAAGCCCAAAATAGATAAACCAGATATAATTGGGCATTGCAAATGTGTTATTAAAAAGGTCTGTTCGTCCAATGAATGGATATCCATGTACTCAAAGAAAAAGTTTTCAGTTCGACACATTCCAGATGGGTTTACTTACCAAGATTGCAAACAGGCCTGGTATAGGGCATTCTTTTTCAGGCCCTTTGATCATTCATGGTTTTTCATGTTTCATGATAACAGTTATCGTGAAACAGTTACATTCCACATGGTTTAGTTAGATTGCAAACAGGCCTGGTATATGGCATTCTTTTTCAGTCCCTTTGATCATTCATGGTTTTTCATGTTTCATGATAACTGTTCAAAAGAATTCATGTTTCATGATAACTGTTTCACGATAACTGTTATCATGAAACATGAAAAACCATGAATGATCAAAGGGCCTGAAAAAGAATGCCCTATACCAGGCCTGTTTGCAATCTTGGTAAGTAAACCCATCTGGAATGTGTCGAACTGAAAACTTTTTCTTTGAGTACATGGATATCCATTCATTGGACGAACAGACCTTTTTAATAACACATTTGCAATGCCCAATTATATCTGGTTTATCTATTTTGGGCTTTGGAACTATCTCTACTGATCCTGTCTCTACCAGAATCAGTTCATAATATTTTTGAGTTTTTAATGGGTCATCAGGACACCAATAGCATCCTTCTGGGAATAGTCTGTTTGTAAGGTTGAGTAAAGAAGTGTAAGGTGGTGTTTCTTTGAATTTGGTTAGGGTAATGTGCTGAGTACTTGATTTTATGAAATAGGTTGCTTTGTCTTTGGAATTGGTTGAGGGGCTTGGAGGTTTGACATCTGCTGGTTTATTTTGAATAGCTTGTGAATAAGATAAGGCTGGAAATTCTTGTTGAAACAAATCATATCGATTTGAAGTAGTTATAGGACGAGAAGGACTTTGAATGGATTTTGGCATTTCATAATCTTTTGGAGTACGTGCCATACCTGCAAAAGAGAAATTAACAAATAATTGCATTGATTTCATGTGTAACCTTTTGATCCGTTGCATAAGATATTGAATCTCTAAGGTCATTCAACAAGGGTATGGTAGCTGAGAATGCTTTGTTAAGTTCTCTTTTTTGAACCAAGTTTGTTCTTTGACTGTGAGAATTGCTCGGATTGGTTTGAGGTATATTGAATCATAGTTGAAAACACTGTATGGTTGGATTCTACCAACTTGCCTATGGTAATGGATGATTTTTCGGTTGGTCAATAGAATGTATTTGTTTAGCTGAGCTCTGGAATGATGATGCTTTCGGAGGGCTTTGAGTTCTAGAGGATTCATTTCCTTGTAGAAATTCCCTAGTTAAAAAATCAGGTAAAGAATTGTTTTCACCTTTGATATATTCAATATCAAAATCAAAGACTGACAATATAGCTTGCCATCTCGCAAATATTTGCTTTGAAACAATATTTTTGACATCCTTTTGTAAAACTTCTTTAGCCGCAAATCAATTCTAAGTAAAAGTTTTATTTATCAAATCATCTTGAAATTTTGAAATACAAAGAACAATTGATAAAATTTCTTTTTAATAGTAGAATATTTTTGTGTAGTATTCCATACTCAATAATATCTAACTAATTGTTCCTTCTGATCTTGTAATCTTTGCTTAAGCTCTCCTCCATATCCCCTTTCCGATGCATCTGTTTGTACTATTAGGAAGGCGTTAGGATGGGGTAATCCTAAGCAAGGAAGTTCTTTAATTTTTTTCTTTTAAATATTTACTTTTTGAGTATGTTGTTCAGTCCATGGTTGCGGATTCTTTTTTAGTCTTAGATATAATATAGCACATTCTGTTCTAAGATTTGGAAAGAAGTCTGCTACATAATTTAGACATCCTAAAAATCTTTGTAATTGGTTTTTATCTTTTAATTCATCTGGGAATTTACTAGAGAATTCTAATGCTCTAGGAATGGGTCTAGTAGTCCCTTTGGTAATAATATGTCCTAAAAATCTAACTTCTGTTTGAAATAGTTTCATTTTTGGGGCTGATAGTACTAAACCATTTCTTTTAACTACATCTAGGAATATATTTAAGTGTTTAAAATGTTGATCTATATTCTCCGAATAAATTAATACATCATCAATATGGACTATTATAAAACTACTATATGGATTAAATATATCATTCATTATATTTTGAAATTCTGATGGGGCATTTTTTAGTCCAAATGGCATTACAGTCCATTCATAATGTCCAAATGGGGTTGTGAAGGCAGTTTTATATCTATCTTTTTCTGCTATAATTATTTGCCAATATCCTGATTTTAAATCAAAATTTGAAAATATCTTAGCATTAAATAATCTATTAAGTAGATCTCTTTTATTTGGAATAGGATACCTTATCCATTGTAACATTTTGTTTAAGGGTTTGTAATTTATTACTAATCTTGGGACTCCTCTTTCTTTTTCAGCTTGATTCATAACATAAAATGCAGCATAACTCCATGGTGACTTTGAAGGGGTTATTAGTTTCTTTTCTAAAAGAGTTTGAATTTCTTGTTTACAAAATTCTAAATATTCTTTATTCATTTGAATTGGTCTAGCCTTAGTAGGAATATCTTTATCTGAATATCCTTTTTCATAAGGTAATTCTACAATATGTTTCTTTCTACTCCAAAATGCATTAGGAATGTCGGTGCATACTTCTCTTTTAATCAAATCTTCTATTTGTTGAATTTTATTTTTAATCTTGACTTCTTGTAATTGTTCTTCAATCCTAACATGTCTTTTTACTTCTTTTAACTCCTGAATATGTCTTTTTGTACATGTAATAATATTAATAGTTTTATATATACTAGAAGATTGCAATACCTTTAAATCTCTTTGTTTTATGGGGCTTAAAAATCTAAACGATACCATTTGTCCCATAATATTAACATGAATTCCTTCTGTATCTACCGAGAAAGGATAAATTTGAGTAAAAAATGGAGTTCCTAATATCATGTCATTGTTCATGTTATCTACTACTGTAAATGCATGTTTTAAACAATATTTATTATTACATATTATTCCTTAAGTTAATTTATATTTTACTTTCATTGGTTCATCATTTGCAGCTATTAATTCTTCATTTGTTCTTTCTAAGTATTTTAATGGTATTATTCCGTTTTTAATACAATTTTGATCTGCACCACTATCAAATAATGTAATTAAGGTTTCTTGGAAATCATCAACTTTTATTGTTACTAATCCATACCTCTTTTGATAAGTTATTTGGTTTATAACATTTATATAATTTTCTTTTTCTCCTATTTGTATTATTTCCAAATTTTCTTTTAGTTTTTCATCCTCAATATTTATCTTAGAAGTAGAAGCCATTTGACTATTTAATAATATTAATTTAGTTTCTAGCCTTAAATCTTTTGTTTGTAATTCTAATACTTCTTCATGTAGTAATTTTATTTGTGCTTTTAAATCCTTTATTTCCTTTTGAATTGATTGAGTGTTATCCTTTTTAATTATTCCTTGTGAGGGATATCTATCTAATAATTTTGAAATACTAAAAGGTTCAGATATCCTAGGTAACTTTTCTTCTTTTATAATTATTCTTTTTAGTTTTTGTAAATAATCTCTTTTGATTTCTGGATCTTCAATTTTTTCTATTAAATCTAAAAGAAATTCTTTATCTTCTCTTTTTGTAATTACATTTAAATATTTCTTATTTTTACATTCACATTCTTCTGTAATATATTTTAAATCGTCATTATAAACTTCTTCTTCAGTCGTTTCTTCTTCTTGAATCATCAATGCTGTTATTTTATTCTTTAATTCCTCATCTTATTGAAATAATTCATTTATTTTTTCTTTTACTTTACATTGATTTGCTTTATGACCTATTCTTCCACATTTCCAACAGGTTATTGGGTTTTGTTGTTTTCTTAAATATTTTTTAAATCTTTTTTTGTAATATGGTTCATTTCCTATTCTCTGAACTGGTTTTCTATAAATTCTATTTTTCTTAAAATATAGTGGGAAAGGAAACGATTCTTACTTGTAATAAGGCAGATAGGACTTGAATTGAAATCTGCAAACTCTTTATTTGAAGAAGCTCTTAAAATGAAAACTTTTACAAAAAATTTTTACAGGGAAGAGTCGAAAGAAGTAGACTAAGAGTCTGAAACTCTCGATGCCTTCTTCTAAATGAAGACTAACTTATTTATACGAGATTTGTACATTTGAATTTCATTCCATTTGAATACAATTTCATCTGAATCTTATCTCTTATCCTTTTGAAATCTTATTTCAGGCATTTGATTGGCTTGGTTTTGAATGGCCGACAAAAGTGGCAGATATCTTTAATAGTCGTATGGATCTTGAGCACATGGTCCTCCAAAAGGGTCTGTATTTTGAGATGGAGCCGAAGTGGATTCTGATGATAATCCAGCTGTTGTGGAACCCACCACTTCCGGTTCTTTACTTTGCTGTGTTTGGAGAAATTTAACATATTCCTGTACCATAGTTGGATCTGACATCATTTTTGAAAGTAAGAATTCATGAGCTGGGTTGGCTTCTTCTTTTTCTTTGATGGGAGTGATTGGCCTTTGAACATTTGAAGAGGTAGGTTTCTGTTCTGGAGTCTTTGGATTTTTTTGGAAAAGTTGCTTGCACTTTAATAATTTTACCCATGGACCATTTCAGCTTTTCTCCGTATTGAAAGTATCTGATAATGGTGTCGGGTGAACAGATCTCTTGACGGAATTCATCCCACCATTTGATTTTGAATTCTCAGACAAGTGACATTGGCAAGGGGGCTTCCATAACTTGAGCAACTTTGAAACTCCAAAAAAATATCCATGGAACTTTGAATTCTGCATGAAATAATATTGGCTTGACATATTCCTCTCCTTGAATTCTCTTGGCAAATGTTTGCAATCCTGTTTGAACCGTCATTGGATAGATTTCTTTTTGGGGTCTAAACCATGTCAACCAATGGTAGAACCATATTGGAAATTCTTTTGAACAGTTATCATGAAACATGAAAAACCATGAATGATCAAAGGGCCTGAAAAAGAATGCCCTATACCAGGCCTGTCTGCAATCTTGGTAAGTAAACCCATCTGGAATGTGTCGAACTGAAAACTTTTTCTTTGAGTACATGGATATCCATTCATTGGACGAACAGACCTTTTTAATAACACATTTTCAATGCCCAATTATATCTGGTTTATCTATTTTGGGCTTTGGAACTATCTCTACTGATCCTGTCTCTACCAGAATCAGTTCATAATATTTTTGAATTTTTAATGGGTCATCAGGACACCAATAGCATCCTTCTGGGAATAGTCTGTTTGTAAGGTTGAGTGAAGAAGTGTAAAGTGGTGTTTCTATGAATTTGGTTAGGGTAATGTGCTATGTACTTGATTTTATGAAATAGGTTGCTTTGTCTTTGGAATTGGTTGAGGGGCTTGGAGGTTTGACATCTGCTGGTTTATTTTGAATAGCTTGTGAATAAGATAAGGCTGGAAATTCTTGTTGAAACAAATCATATCGATTTGAAGTAGTTATAAGACGAGAAGGACTTCGAATGGATTTTGGCATTTCATAATCTTTTGGAGTACATGCAGTGACAGCCCCACTGTAAAGGCCTCGAGAGAAAAAAAATTTAATATTAAATTTCAAAAATTTGAAGTTTTATTCATTTATTTATATAATTATTTCTTTAATTATCTCATGAAATCTGATTTTTCCTCATTTACAACTTCTCATTTAATTTTAACCCTATTCCTCTGTTAATATCGTCTCGTAGCATTTATTAGCGGTAAAATGTTAAAAGCATGTTTTTCGAGGTAAATTCGGACTGTGAGTAAACTAGTGAAGATAAGTATGGATGATCACTGGTAGGTTGGAAGTGTAATTAAATGACTGGAATTGGGTTATTGATGGTGATTAATTAGGGTTTTGAAATTTTAGTTAAGATTTGGATTAACCTCTTTAAGTTTAGAATTTTATCTAACCGTTAATTCTTTCAACTAAATTCCTACCAATCACTTAAAAATTACTTCTTCATCCCCTCTCCTAATCGAGATTTATCCATTAATCTCAAACCAAATGAGGTGATTAATTTTCCCTCCAAGTAGCTAATTAATACCACTATGCAAGATTTGACTTTGGAGGAATAAGATAAGACCCATGTCTTGTCTCCCTTTTTCCCATTAACTCCTCAAGAAAATTGACCAAAAATTTCTTCACCCTTCTCCCTCTCTCACCCTTCTCCCTCTCCTCTTCTCCCCTAAATTTTCAGCAATTTTCTTCACTCAAATTCCCTCCAAAAACCCTACACAACCTCCATTAATCCTTGCTTGGACTTGCACTTGGTGGAGAAGCTTGGAGTAGGTGCACTTGGGAGCTCTAGTCTAGCATTCCTTGGTGAACTCTTGCTTGTTTCTTGGAAGAGGTATGAAACTTGAGATTGAACTTTTGTCTCTTAAATTCCATTTTGAAGCATGATGATAGGTTTGGGAAGTTGAGAGGTTGTTAGAACCTTGTCATTGTGGATGAAATGGATTCATGTGTTGGTTTTTAATTTTGGAAGATTAATCTCAATAAATTGTCTTTCTTGATATTTGGTTGTATAAGTGGGCTCTTGAACTCCCACACTTGTGTTGATTAGAGTTCTAGCATGGTTATTGATGCATTGTATGAATTTGAGTTAAAAATTGTTGTTGGATTTTTGGACAAAACCCTAAGAGGAACCGGTTCACGAAGGAAGAAAAATAAGGAAGAAATTTCTGTTTTTCCTCTGATTTGGTGGCTGCAAATTTTGGCAAGTTAAAAGTTAATTGTGAGGCTTGAATGTGAGGGTTAAGCTGTTAAAATTGCCCCATACAAAGTCCTTCAAGAATTGAGTGAAGTTGATGGTTAGATGGAATAAGGAAAACTGGAAAAATGAAGCATTATGCTGTCCGAATTTTAGGGGATTATTTTGTGGCAATTTTGCTAAAAGATGTGGCCATTTTTGATCATCATTAGGTTAAGGGAGACTAATACCAGCTTAGGGTCGAAATTGAAGTTAAATGGCAGTAGTATATGTTGGTTATAAGAGATTAGAAATGGAGGAGTTGAACTTCATCGGTTTGAAGAGTTTCGATGAACAAAGTTTGGGCACATAGAAAACTACATTCCCATTCGAATTTTTGGTTGAATTTTGGTATGAACTTAGCCTATATATGGAAGTAATAGTGTACCAAATTTGGTAATTTTTAGACATGAAATCGTCACTCAAACAGGGCTTTAAACTCTGTCCTGTAAGTTCGAAACCCAGAAATTTCAGAAATTTGAACCCCCTCTGTTTGAACTGTTATAATTTCATGCTCGGGTGCCAGAATTGAGTCCTGTCAGTGGCTATTGAAACTACTTATGTAGTACTATATTGTGTATGAATTTCAGAGGCAAAATAATTTTCTGTAATTTATGGAGAATTTTCAAAGTAGCCTGGATGGCCAGCCTGATATGTCCTGTCTCAGTACTGTAGCTTTCTGTTGAACGAAAATTTGGGCTAATTCCGTCCAGAATTTTAATTGGATGTCTTCTACAAAGTTTTAGAGATTTCAAATAGGTTTCCAACGGTACCAAATGTGCAAAATTCTGACTTGTATAACTTGAGTTATGATTTTTCAAAGTTTTCAACTCGAATTAGGAGATTGTCAAACTTTTTACTTTTTGAAATAAATTTGGTCGGTTAACTAGGAAAACTTATTTTCGTTCTGTTTTAATTATTTTAGGGCAAAGTACTGATTTTGCAACTGATCAAAACTTGGACTCCGACCCCTACTCTGTCGGTGAGTTTTCAATGCCTGTTACATGTTTTCGTTTAAATGCCCTGTGAATGTATGTGTTTCATGAAATGTTGCTTGATTTGACTGTGAAAATGGGAATTTGTTGAACCACTCACCTAAAGGAGAGTATACTTTATTGCTCCCTTTTTGTAGAGTCGGTAATTTATTTGTTTGCCTGTATTGAATTTGGGAAACGGAAATGTGTTATACAATCTCTCTTGGCCGAGTGCCTTGAGTGATTTACTGTTTACTATTCACTGTTTAAATATTTGGCGTGCGCGCCCGGTAGGGGATGTTTGGTGGTTGGAGTTTGGCGTGAAGAGTCGTCTACTTGGATTGAAAGTCGACGCAGTGTCGACTACTATAAATGCTCGGGAAATGTGGAATTTGGCTCCTGAGAGTCCCCGTATCCTCAATATGTGTGAACTCGATTTGTCTATGTGTTTTATTTATTTACTTTTACTTTTACCGCTTTAAGTGCATGTGCATGAATTTTGGAAACTCACGAGCTTTTTAGCTCACCCCCGTTCCCGTTTATTTTTCCTTAACAGGTGACGAGAATCCCGAAGCGTAGCTAGGGCTAGTGTCTTGATCTTTTGACTTTTGTCTTGAGTATGAAGTAATATTTTGTATATTTGTTTGGTGTTGAGTACTTTAAACTTATGGAAATGTATTAACTTTAGTTCGAGGGTTGTGAATATTTTAAATGGATGATTGTAATTTTAAGTTTCAACGCCCTTTTCAGTTTTAATATTAATGTTGTGGTGGTTGGTGAAATTGCACGTTTAAGTTAGTATTGATTTGAATGCTTGAGTCCTGGCGAGAGTTGGGCAGGCAGCCCGCTAACCCCTCTGGTTAGCCTTAGGGAGAGGTGGGGCTGTTACAGGTGGTATCAGAGTCTAGGTTAGAGATCTATAAAGGCAAATTTTAAAAGTTCTTTTAGAATGGTTTCTTGTACTTTAAGGTTGATATTTTAGCTACCTTGAATATTGTAAAATTCCTAACTTTAAGTTGTGGATTGGTTGTAGGTATGGAAAGTGGTAATGGAGCTACGGGAGCTAATGGGTAAGGGGCCAATGGTCATGAGCCACCTGCTAGACCGGTGCGGTATAGAGTGAGCGGCGACGACCAGACCAGTCTTCTGTACATCCCACGTCGGGGGGGGGAGGTTCGAGGTGCCCGTGTAGGAGTCGGTACTCCTACCCTAATTCCGTGGTATTGTCTATTGACGACGAGCGTCAGGAGCTACTGGATATCAATAGAGACCTGCAGGAGGAGATCATGGTGGCGAGAGGTGTCATGGCTTCTCGTCAGGAGCGGATCCGAGATTTGGAGGATCGGGTCGAGGTAATGGAGAATCGGGTTGACACTAAGAGAGATAGGACTAGGGCCACTCGTGACTAGGTCCAGAGGTTTCAGGCCCGACTCGATAGGATGTCTGACGAGGTCCATGAGCGGACTGCTAGGATTAGGGCTGACCTCACTACCCTGGAGGATATCATGGCTGATGTTAATGCAGAGGCTATGCTTGATAGGTCCATTGAGGAGGACTCATCCGAGGCGGAGCCTTATGAGGATATCTTGATGGGGGACGATCCTTCGGAGGAGGCTGAGCCTGAGGAGGAGGAGGAGGAGGAGGACCCGTCTGAGGGTACCCCTCCTGGTGGTCCTGCTGAGGACTAAAGGAGTAGTACTAGAGTTTTAGGGTTTTTATTAATCTGTTGTAAGGAGACTTTATTAGAGAGATTCTCGTCCCTGGGATGTATGTTTATTTATTGATTTCACTATTATATTTTGTGTGGTAAATTAACCGTGAAAGCACTTTTTGTGTACTCTTTTGTGATAAACAAGCCACTGTAGTGTACTGAATTCCCACGGTTATATGTATGAAAATTCAGATAATTTTAGAAAATTCTCTTGTTTGCTTCTCGGTTTAATTTGTTAAATTATTTATTTCAATTTGTATTATTTCTTTACATTTTCTTTTCTCTTATCTCACTTTACCTTGCTCCATATTATTATGTATTAATTTTATTTTATATTTGTATTTAATTATGTCTACCCATTATAGAAATCATGGACGGTAGGCGAGACCGAGGCCGAGGCCGAGGTAGAGGTCGAGGTCGAGGTCGAGGGCGTTGGGCAGGACAACCCCAAAATGAGGGAGACGACCGAAGGTCAGCAGTTGACCAAGGTCAAGGACGAGGATTGGGACAAGGTCAAGGGGTAGATTTCGGGGAACAAGTGGCAACCGCCATAAACCAGATGACGGGCATCTTGGCTCGTCTGGTGGACCAACAAGGCCAGGGTCCAGTCAATCAGCCTAGAGGCCACGAGGGTGGCGAGAATAGGGCATTAGAGCGCTTCCAAAAGTTCGCCCCATCTAAGTTCTTTGGGGGACCTGATCCGGAGGTCGCTGAGGGGTGGCTAGAGCGTATTACAGATATTTTCAGTACCCTGAACTATACTGAGGAAAGGCTGGTATCTTTTGCCGCTTTCCAGTTTGAAGGAGCAGTCAGATCATGGTGGAACATGATTCGGGCCAAATGGGATAGGGACCAGACTCCTAGGACTTGGGAGAATTTTACTCGGGAGTTCTACGCTAAGTTTCTTCCTCCTTTGGTACAAGAAAAGAGGGAATATGATTTCATTAAGCATCGACAGGGGCTTCTGAGTGTTGCGGATTATGAGGCATAATTTACTAAGTTGTCTAAGTTTGCCCCAAAATTGGTGGCCACGGAGCCAAGAAGAATTAGACGTTTTATCCAGGGCTTGAATTTGGAGATTCAAGAAGGGTTAGCGGCGGCTCAGATTAACAGTTTTAGTGAGGCCATTGAGAAAGCCCAAAGGATCGAGACCGCCAAGACTCAACTGAAGAGCTTTCATGCTAAGAAAAGGAGTGCCCCTTCTAGTAGTCGGGACCCAATTGATTTGAGTGCCCCGCCTTCCAAATTTGGGAGAGGCTCAAGCGGGGCCAGTGCCTCGAGAACATCAAGAGGAACCTTTTCTTGAGGAGGGGCATCTAGAGGGTCTATCAATGGTAGAGGCCTAACAAGGAGCGTTCCACAGGGGAGCCAAGCCTCCAATTCAGGTCTTACGTGTGGTTTTTGTGGAAAACCAAATCACACCGCCAATGAATGTTGGAAGAAGCAAGGAAAATGCCTGAGGTATGGAAGTTCTAACCATCAAATATCTTCTTGTCCCCAAACTCGAGAGCGGAATGGTGCCCAGAAGTTAAATCCGTGCCAAGTTAGTTCGGTGGGAAATAGGACAAAAGTACCAGATCGAGTCTATGCGCTGGACCATCAAGAGGTGCCTGTGTCGACGGAAGTGGTCGAAGGTACCATTCCCCTCTTCCATCGCTTAGCTAGAGTTTTAATTGATCCCGGTGCCACTCATTCTTTTGTTAATCCTACATTTGTTTATGGTATAGATATAAAACCTGTTAGGTTACCTTTTGACCTAGATGTTAGAACACCAACAGGGGACCAAAGTTTGATTATGAGTTTGGTGTATAAAAATTGTGAATTGTGGATAGGAGAGAGAAAATTAATGGTTGATTTGGTAAGTATGGATATTAAGGGGTATGATGTGATTATTGGGATGGATTGCTTAGCTAAACACCGTGCCAAGGTGGACTGTGGATTGAAAGTAGTGGAATTTGATATACCGGGGGAGGCGACGTTGAGATTGGACGTTAAGGGAATGTTGGCTTCATCGGCCCTTATTTCGGGAATTAGGGTTAGAAAACTTCTAAGTAAGAGAGCTCAAGGGTATTTGGCTTTTCTTATAAACCCTCCAAATGATAAGATGAAGTTGGAAGACGGGCCGATTGTTAGGGATTTTCCCGATGTATTTCCTGAGGAATTGGAGTCTTTGCCTCCTGAGCGGGCAGTAGAGTTCAAGGTTGACCTAGTACCTGGAACGGCACCAATTTCTAAGACTCTCTATAGAATGGCTCCGGCTGAACTTAAAGAGTTGAAGATACAGTTACAAGATCTTCTGGAGCGAGGATTTATCAGGGAAAGTGATTCTCCATAGGGAGCACCAGTACTGTTTGTTAAAAAGAAAGATGGTAGTCTAAGGCTGTGTATAGACTATCGGGGGTTGAATGATGTGACGATTAAGAACAAGTAGCCCTTACCCCTCATTGACGAGTTATTTGATCAATTACAAGGGTCAGTGGTATTCTCCAAACTGGATCTTAGACAGGGATACTACCAGTTGAGGATTAGGAAAGAAGATGTATCGAAAATAGCTTTCAATTCAAGATATGGACACTATGAGTTTGTAGTAATGCCTTTTGGGTTAACGAATGCTCTGGCCGCATTCATGGATTTGATGCAACGTGTATTCAAGCCCTACTTGGATTGATTTGTGGTGATCTTTATTGATGATATATTGGTGTATTCCAAAACCCTAGAAGACCATGCCGAACACTTGAAGATTGTATTGCAAACCCTCTGAGAGCACAAGCTGTTTGCCAAGTTTAGTAAGTGTGAATTCTGGTTGGAAGAAGTATCTTTTCTAGGGCATAGAATTTCCAAGGATGGAATTGCAGTTGACCCATCCAAAGTGGATGCTGTTATTCATTGGAAGAGACCTGAAAACCCTACTGAGGTGAGAAGTTTCTTAGGGTTAGCTGGTTATTACCGTCGGTTCATTCAGGATTTTTCAAGAATTACTGGACCTTTGACCGATTTGACTAAGAAATATGGAAAATTCCTTTGGAGTCCTAAATGTGAAGAAATGTTTCAAGAATTGAAGAAACGGTTAACTGAGGCACCGATTTTAACTCTACCTGATGGCAAAGAAGGATTTGTAGTCTATTCAGATGCCTCTAAGGATGGATTAGGTTGTGTTTTGATGCAAAATGGAAAAGTCATAGCATATGCTTCTAGGAAGTTGAAACCCCATGAACAGAACTACCCAACACATGACCTAGAGTTAGCGGCGGTTATTTTTGCTTTGAAGAAGTGGATACATTATTTATATGGGGTGACTTTTGAGGTGTTTACGAACCATAAGAGTTTGAAATACCTGTTTTCTCAAAAGGAGTTGAATTTAAGGCAAAGGAGATGGGTAGAGTTTCTTGAGGACTATGATTGCTCCATAAAATATCATCCTGGAAAAGCGAATGTAGCGGCTGATGCGTTAAGTCACAAGGCTCAAGTAGCGGGATTGGTAGTGAAGGAATGGGAAATGTTGGAGCAAGTAAGCGAGTGGAAACCTTGTCTTGGGACGCAGAAGGTTATTTTTGAAAATGTTGAATTAAGGTCTCCGTTATTGGAACGGATTAAGGAAGCACAGTCAAAAGATCCAGTAGTGCAGAAATTACTGGAAAAAGTTCAGAAAGGGGAGACTCAGGATTTTAAGACGGGACCAGAAGGAGTGTTAAGGTTCTGGGAAGGGATAGTAGTGCCGAATGATGAGGTATTAAAGAGAGAGATTTTAGAAGAAGCACATCGGTCCAAGTATACTATTCACCCTGGAAGTAATAAGATGTACCAAGATTTGAAAGAACTGTACTGGTGGGATGGATTAAAGAGAGATGTAGCCAAATATGTGCAGACTTGTCTTACTTGTCAACAGGTGAAAGTTGAACACTAAAACCCTCAGGACTTCTACAACCCTTAGAAATCCCTGAATGGAAATGGGAACATATTACTATTGATTTCGTCACCGGACTGCCAAGGAGTCAAAAGGGACATGATGCTGTATGGGTAGTCGTAGACCGACTCACTAAATCCGCACATTTTCTACCAGTGAATATGAAGTATTCTTTGGAAAAATTGGCCAAACTCTATTTGGATGATATAGTGAGATTGCATGGAATTCCAGTAAGTATTGTTTCCGACCGAGACCCCAGGTTTGTTTCGAGGTTTTGGTAGAAGTTGCAAGAGACCTTGGGGACAAAATTAAAGTTGAGTACAGCTTACCATCCTCAGACAGATGGCCAGTCTGAGAGGACCATTCAAACCTTGGAGGATATGTTAAGATCGTGTATAATGAATTTTGGTGAAGGTTGGAGTCAGTACATGACATTGGTCGAGTTTGCATATAACAACAGTTATCATGCCACGATTCAAATGGCACCCTATGAGGCACTTTATGGGAGAAGGTGCCGATCACCGATTCATTGGGATGAAGTAGGAGAAAGGAAAGTTCTTAATCCGACTGCTATACCTTGGATTGAAGAAACTTATGAGAAAGTGAAGTTAGTTGCAGAAAGGCTTCAAACGGCTCAGAGTCGGCAAAAGAGCTACTCAGATAATAGAAGAAAAGATTTGGAGTTTGAAGTAGGTGATAAAGTTTTCTTGCGGGTGAAGCCCATGAAGGGTGGTGTAGTGTCTAAAAAGGGGAAGAAATTGAAGCCGAGGTACGTGGGGCCGTTTGAGATACTTAAGCGGGTTGGAAAAGTGGCTTATCAACTAGATTTACCCGCTAGTATGTCCAAGGTTCACAATGTCTTCCATATCTCAATGCTCAAGAAATATCATCCAGATCTGAGCCATGTTTTGCAATTAGAGGAGATTGAGATGGATGAGACACTCTCGTATGAGGAAAGACCTGTAAAGATTCTCGATCGAGAAGTAAAGGATTTAAGGACGAAGAAAATTCTTCTGGTTAAAGTCCTGTGGAGAAACCACGATGTGGAGGAAGCAACTTGGGAAGTGGAAGAGGAAATGCAAAAGAAATATCCATAATTATTTGTCTAACAAGGTGAGAATTTTGAGGACAAAATTCTTTTAAGGAGGGGAGAGTGTAAAGGTCTCGAGAGAAAAAAAAAATTTAATATTAAATTTCAAAAATTGGAAGTTTTATTTATTTATTTATATAGTTATTTCTTTAATTATCTCGTGAAATCCGATTTTTCCTCATTTACAACTTCTCATTTAATTTTAACCCTATTCCTCTGTTAATATCGTCTCGTAGCATTTATTAGCGGTAAAATGTTAAAAGCACGTTTTTCGAGATAAATTCGGACTGTAAGTAAACTAGTGAAGATAAGTATGGATGATCACTGGTAGGTTGGAAGTGTAATTAAATGACTGGAATTGGGTTATTGATGGTGATTAATTAGGGTTTTGAAATTTTAGTTAAGATTTGGATTAACCTCTTTAAGTTTAGAATTTTATCTAACCGTTAATTCTTTCAACTAAATTCCTACCAATCACTTAAAAATTACTTCTTCATCCCCTCTCCTAATCGAGATTTATCCATTAATCTCAAACCAAATGAGGTGATTAATTTTCCCTCCAAGTAGCTAATTAATACCACTATGCAAGATTTGACTTTGGAGGAATAAGATAAGACCCATGTCTTGTCTCCCTTTTTCCCATTAACTCCTCAAGAAAATTGACCAAAAATTTCTTCACCCTTCTCCCTCTCTCACCCTTCTCCCTCTCCTCTTCTCCCCTAAATTTTCAGCAATTTTCTTCACTCAAATTCCCTCCAAAAACCCTACACAACCTCCATTAATCCTTGCTTGGACTTGCACTTGGTGGAGAAGCTTGGAGTAGGTGCACTTGGGAGCTCTAGTCTAGCATTCCTTGGTGAACTCTTGCTTGTTTCTTGGAAGAGGTATGAAACTTGAGATTGAACTTTTGTCTCTTAAATTCCATTTTGAAGCATGATGATAGGTTTGGGAAGTTGAGAGGTTGTTAGAACCTTGTCATTGTGGATGAAATGGATTCATGTGTTGGTTTTTAATTTTGGAAGATTAATCTCAATAAATTGTCTTTCTTGATATTTGGTTGTATAAGTGGGCTCTTGAACTCCCACACTTGTGTTGATTAGAGTTCTAGCATGGTTATTGATGCATTGTATGAATTTGAGTTAAAAATTGTTGTTGGATTTTTGGACAAAACCCTAAGAGGAACCGGTTCACGAAGGAAGAAAAATAAGGAAGAAATTTCTGTTTTTCCTCAAATTTCTGTTGGCTGCAAATTTTGGCAAGTTAAAAGTTGATTGTGAGGCTTGAATGTGAGGGTTAAGCTATTAAAATTGCCCCATACAAAGTCCTTCAAGAATTGAGTGAAGTTGATGGTTAGATGGAATAAGGAAAACTGGAAAAATGAAGCATTATGCTGTCCGAATTTTAGGGGATTATTTCGTGACAATTTTGCTAAAAGATGTGACCATTTTTGATCATCATTAGGTTAAGGGAGACTAATACCAGCTTAGGGTCGAAATTGAAGTTAAATGGCAGTAGTATATGTTGGTTATAAGAGATTAGAAGTGGAGGAGTTGAACTTCATCGGTTTGAAGAGTTTCGATGAACGAACTTTGGGCATATAGAAAACTGCATTCCCATTTGAATTTTTGGTTGAATTTTGGTATGACCTTAGCCTATATATGGAAGTAATAGTGTGCCAAATTTGGTAATTTTAAGACATGAAATCGTCACTCAAACAGGGCTTTAAACTCTGTCCTGTAAGTTCGAAACTCAGAAATTTCATAAATTTGAACCCTCTCTGTTTGAACTGTTATAATTTCATACTCGGGTGTCGGAATTGAGTTCCGTCAGTGGCTGTTGAAACTCCTTATGTAGTACTATATGTGTATGAATTTTAGAGGCTAACTAATTTTCTGTAATTTATGGAGAATTTTCAAAGCAGCCTGGATGGCCAGCCTGATATGTCCTGTCTCAGTACTGTAGCTTTCTGTTGAACGAAAATTTGGGCTAATTCCATCCAGAATTTTAATTGGATGTCTTCTACAAAGTTTTATAGATTTCAAAGAGGTTTCCAACGGTACCAAATGTGCAAAATTCTGACTTGTATAACTTGAGTTATGATTTTTCAAAGTTTTCAACTCGAATTAGGAGATTGTTGAACTTTTTACTTTTTGAAATAAATTTGGTCGGTTAACTAGGAAAACTTATTTTCGTTCTGTTTTAATTATTTTAGGGCAAAGTACTGATTTTGCAACTGATCAAAACTTGGACTCCGACCCCTACTCTGTCGGTGAGTTTTCAATGCCTGTTACATGTTTTCGTTTAAATGCCCTGTGAATGTATGTGTTTCATGAAATGTTGCTTGATTTGACTGTGAAAATGGGAATTTGTTGAACCACTCACCTAAAGGAGAGTATACTTTATTGCTCCCTTTTTGTAGAGTCGGTAATTTATTTGTTTGCATGTATTGAATTTGGGAAACGGAAATTTGTTATACAATCTCTCTTGGCCGAGTGCCTTGAGTGATTTACTGTTTACTATTCACTGTTTAAATATTTGGCGTGCGGGCCCGGTAGGAGGAGTTTGGTGGTTGGAGTTTGGCGTGAAGAGTCGTCTACTTGGATTGAAAGTCGACGGAGTGTCGACTACTATAAATGCTCGGGAAATGTGGAATTTGGCTCCTGAGAGTCCCCGTATCCTCAATATGTGTGAACTTGATTTGTCTATGTGTTTTATTTATTTACTTTTAGTTTTACCGCTTTAAGTGCATGTGCATGAATTTTGGAAACTCACGAGTTTTTTAGCTCACCCCCGTTCCCGTTTGTTTTTCCTTAACAGGTGATGAGAATCCCGAGGCGTAGCTAGGGCTAGTGTCTTGATCTTTTGACTTTTGTCTCGAGTATGAAGTAATATTTTGTATATTTGTTTGGTGTTGAGTACTTTAAACTTATGGAAGTGTATTAGCTTTGGCTCGAGGGTTGTGAATATTTTAAATGGATGATTGTAATTTTAAGTTTCAACGCCCTTTTCAGTTTTAATATTAATTTTGTGGTGGTTGGTGAAATTGCATGTTTAAGTTAGTATTGATTTGAATGCTTGAGTCCTGACGAGAGTTGGGCAGGCAGCCCGCTAACCCCTCTGGTTAGCCTTAGGGGGAGGTGGCGCTGTTACACCTACCTTCCCCAAAGGCGAACCAAAGGGGTTCGGCGGACTGTCTACCTAGGTCTCGCCGAGACTCACTACGAAATCCCAAATATCGATTCAAACATTCATTCGTAAAGTCATCAATAAAAGATATTAAAATTTCTAATAAACTCTCACAAAATACAAACCCCAAAATTTCATCAAAGTTACGTTGATAACAACTCCAAATTATCGTAAACCATCAAATTCATCCATTAATTTCAATCTTACACAAAATGAGAAAATCCTACAAAATACTAACTTCCTCGATGCATATGTCTCACCTCAAAACCTGTTAAGGAAACCAAATTGGGGTGAGCTAATGCTAAGTGAGGTCAAGCGAAACATGCACAGGCAACTCAAAGCAATTAAATAAATTAATAACACAATAAAAGAGCCAAACAGTGAATTTAGCAATAAAACTTTTAAACAATACAATTTAAAGGATACAGTTGCTGGCTCCACATCCACAATTCTCTGCAATCATTTTCTTCACCAGCATCAATTCAAGCCACATGTTGACACTCCGTCAACCACTCACTCTCACAGTCCATATTCATCACTTTTCTCCCTCTCCCGCTTACTTACACCCCCTTGACCGGGCCCGAACTCCTAAATTTGAATAGTGTTTGGCAACCCACTATGAGTATGCCCAGTCGGTGGGCTCATTCCAACCAACGTATTTTAAACAGTAAAAACCCATGGTTCACCCAACCCTTGCCCTAGCCCCTGTTGCCGGACAAGGTGAAGGGATCCCCAATGGGGTTTGGGCGTTCCCACAGTTATAAACAATATAAACAGTTCAATCAAGTCAAGCAGTCAGACAAGTAACCATTTAAATAGTTAAGCTCATTTTGAGACAATTCAAGAAGGTGAGAGCGATAAAGCACAAGCTCACCGAGGAACACAAGCATGCTTTCAATCTATTTACATCATTTAAAGTAATTAAACATGCACTTGAACACTCACCAAGTCAAAAGAGCAAGTAATTGTTCACACGGGCGGATTACACTTCCGCAGGTCCTTCCTCGAGGAAACTTTGATCACCTGAGGACAATTTTTAATCACTAACCATGAAATTTAGATAACTAGTTCCACTAATTGGCACTTTCAAAGAAAATTTATAACTAAAGATTTACACATCGGAATTGGGCAAGGCTTGAGCCGTGGGAAACTAGATTCAACCCTCTAAAAGTCTTGAGAAAACATCAAACACAAATTACCAAAGCAGGGAAGTAAATTTTGGAGATTAAGTGGCTGCTGAGACAAAATCCAGGGAAACAGGCAGAATTTTCAGTCATCTTTCAGGAATCACTGTAGCTCTTAAGAATGGATTTAGTGCGCAAGGGTTATACCGTTAGAAAGCTCTTCGAGTCTATTTTCAAATGCCGCTGGCGACACTTAATTTTTACTCTCGAGCGCGAAATGATAGTCGTTAGAACAGAACAGGACAGGCTGCCTGACAAAGCAGGTTTCCAGATTCACAGGGCCAAATTTGGTAAATCATTTGGAGGCCAAATACACGTTGGATTGACACCAAATTTGGTACACATACTCATCTATATATGGAATATAATCCTGTCACGTTTCAGGCATAGAATCCCATGGGAAGGTCAGTTTCCAAGTGTATAAAATGTGTCTAGGTTTTCAAGTTCAAATCTGGAAATTTGTTCAACTTCCTACTTGGGCAGAAATCTTTGAAAAATCACAAATTGAGTTATATAAGTCCAAATTTCACACACTTCTTACTGTTGGAAACCTCTTTGAACATTATAAAACTTTACAGAAGTCACCCAATTAAAATTCTGGGTAGAAAAATTTTTGAGAAAGAAACTGCTACAGTACCAAAACAGGGCACGTCAGGTTGGTCGACCAGCCCATTTTGAAAATTCACCAAAAATTTCAGAAAATTAATTGGCTTTGAAAATTTATATATTTTAAATTAATATGTAAGAAGTTTCAAACACCACCAACGGCACTCAATTCCGATACTCGAGTAAGAAATTATAATGGTTCAAACATGGTAGGTTCACAAGATTGAATTTTCTGGAATCCGAATTTACAGGGTAGGATTCTAAGCCTTGTTTGAGTGATGGTTTATTGTTCAAATATTACCAAATTTGGTACAATAATACTTCCATATATAGGCTAGGTTCATACCAAATTTAAACCAAAAATTCGAATGGGAAGGCAGTTTTCTACGTGCCCAAATTTCGCTCTTTGAAACTGCTCAAACCAATGAAGTTTAATTCCTCCTCTTCTACTCTGTCATGATCAACATATACTAGTACCATTTGACCTAAATTTCGACCCTAAACTGGTATTAGCATTCCTTAACCTAATGATGATCAAAAATGGTCGCAACTTTTAACAAAATTATCACAAATTAATCCCATAAGTGTTCGGGCAGCATATGCCCCAATTTTCCAGATTTTACTTCCAACTTGGCAACCTTAATTGCAACAACTCTTGAAGGTCTTTTGTGGGGAAAAATAATAGCTTAACAATCAACATTTAAACATCAAATTCAGCCCTTAAACTAGCAAAAAATACAGCCACAAAATTAAACCAAAAATTCAAAAAATTCACCCCCTAAATTTCTTCCTCAAGCCGGTTCTTCCTTGAGGTTTTCCACCAATTCTCAACTACTCAATTTACATATAATCACACACAATACATCACTATCATACTAAGCAACAATATTACATGCTAGTGGGAATCCAAGAGCCCACACAACAACTTAAACCAACAAAACAACTCAATGAAGCTTAGCAAATACAATCTCATAAATAACATAAGTCAAGGTTTCATCAACCTTTCAACAACCCAAAACCTATCTTCATGCTTAGAACCTTCAACAATGTACAAGGAGGAAGTCTCTAAAATTTTACCTCCTCTTAGATGATGACTAGACCCCAAGAATGATGCTAAGCTAGAACTTCCAAGTGTTTCCCCTCAAAGCTCCTCCACCAAGTTCAAGCTCAAGCAAGGATTGATGAAGGTTGTGGGTGATTTTTGTAGAGGATTTGATGGAAGAAAATTGCTGAAAATTTAAGGGAAGAAGGGAAGGGTAGTTCAAGTGAGAGATGGAGAGAGATGACGCAATTTTTGAGCAATTTTCTTGAAGAGTAAATGGGAAAGGAACGACAAGACACAAGTCTTGTCTTTAACCTCAAAAGTCCACCCTTGAATAGTGAACTTAATTAGCAATTTGGAGGGAAAATTAATTGCCTCATTTGGTTTGAGATTAAGGAGTAAAACTAGATTAGAGTGGGAAAGAAAAGAAAAATTTTAACTAAACTGAGGAAATTAGTTGGAAAGAAAATAGTAGTTTGTTAAAATTCTAGATTTGAAAAGGTTAATCCAATTCTTAATCAAGGTTTCAAAACTCTAATTATAATCACTTAGTTTAATTCACCTCTAGTCACCAAATTACATTTCTAACCTTCGGGTGATCATCCTTACATTCCAACCACATCACTCATGCTAATTTTGCCTCAGAAAACGCGTGCCCATATTCGTTTTTCACAATTAAGCGATAGAAAAATCAAATTGATGTTTAAAGTAGTTTTTAAAATAAAATGAGGTAATGTATGGTGTAAATGCAATTAAAATGATTTAAAACAAGTAAAACAAGTATTCAGGGAAATTACATAATTAATTAAATAAATAGGTCAAATAAAAATAAAATTTTCGGGTCCTCACATCCTCCCCTCCTTCAAAGAATTTCGTCCTCGAAATTCATACATCATAGTCTTTATACCTCAAATTAACAATCAAACCTTGGTTTTCCCGTAAACGTTTCAACTTCCAACTTGTAGGGCAACTTATTCGATCTCATGTCTGCCCCACTCATGAAACTAGGGTTTTCAAAGAATCTATTCAACCAAGATTAACTAAAACTCTAACTAGGCATTGGTAAATGGAGGGTTATACCTTTAATAACCTCTGTAGGATTAGGGGTCTGATGTTGGTCCACGGCATAGACCCTGGCAGGCACTCTCGAGCGATTATCCCCTACACTCGACTGTTTAGACGTCGGCCTAGCAGATTGTTGTGATCCACCACCCTCACGACGTGACATGGGACAGTTGATAATTTGATGTTATGTGCTCCCACATCTCAAACATTTTCTAGCTTTCTTCCAACAATCATCCACCACATGATTTGGTTTGCCACAATATTCACATCCCATTTGTGGCGTCGATACCGCACTAGAACCTTCTTGTGAGGTATTCCAGGATTGACCACGTCTACGAGAGCCTTCCTTAGCCATAGATGGGGTTGGCATATTTCTATCAGACGATCCCACTTCACTACTACTCGGAGCATTTCTCTTTTTAGCATGAAAAGCCTTCACTTGCTGCCTAGCACTCTCAACTCTCTGGGCTTTCTCTAAAGTCTCAGTAAAGGTATTGATTTGGGTCGCAGCCAACGCCTCTTGGATCTCAACGTTAAATCCTTGTACAAATCGCCTAATTCTTTTCCGATCGATGACCACAAGCTTGGGTGCAAACTTTGAGAGCTTTGTAAACTGGGTCTCATAGTCGGCCACACTCATAGATCCCTGCCTTAGTCTAATAAAATCATCCTCCCTTTTCCCCTGGATCAATGGAGACGGGAATTTCTCATCAAATTCTCTCTTAAAGTTCACCCAAGTCCAAGGAGTTTGTTCTCGCTCCCACTTAGCTCGGACTACATTCCACCAAGATCTCACCGCGCTCTCAAGTTGAAAAGTGGCAAAGCTCATTTGTCTCTCCTCAGAATAATTTAGAACGGTGAAGATATCAGACATCCTATCCAACCAATTCTCAGTTATCTCGGGATCAGCCCCTCCTATGAACTTAGGTAGCGAGAACTTAAGAAAATGTTCCAAAACCCTATCATCCCCCTAGTCAGGTCCTAAAGGTTGGTTCTGCTGTCCTAGGCCCTGATTATCAGCCAGACGTTCAATATATCAGTCATCCTATTGATGGTCGTAGCCACTTGATCCTCATTAACACCGTCCCTCCCCTTAGACTCATTGAAAGGTGAACACTGGAGGGTTGGGGCTGCATACCCACGCCCCTCGACCTCGACCTCGAGCATCCATTTGTCTTAGTTGCTTCTAAACGTAGAAATAAAGCCATTACGCAAAAGCAAATTGAGTATAAAAATCAATGGTGAAAACATTTAAAATAGAAATACATTTATATTTGCAAGTTCACAAGTAAGTAGCAAACCATTAGGTATTATAAGATAAAACACATACAAATGCCATAGAAATACAAACAGTCATGCAGTCACAATTGTAGGCCTCACTAGCCTCAACCCCAACTAAACCATTTGTAAAACACTCAAAAATTGGAAACTCTAACTTAGTTCACAGCCAAACCGCTGGTCGGGAATCCCTAGATGGGTCCTTGAATGGCTCCTCCTTCAAGGGCTCCTCACGAGCCGTGCTCTCAACTCTCTCTTCTACTTCCTCGCGGGGTCTTGGATAACCTCCAAGTATGGCGAATATCCTCAGTTTTAACATATTTGTAATCAAGCGCTAAAATAAGAACAAAGTCAATCAACACTCAGGTTGGCCACCCCTAAGTGTAAATCAACTCAATCCTCATTTTTGCCCGACATACCATCTGAATTCCTTTAATCACAAATCAAACCTTGACCATATATAGTTCAACATTTTTTTTTTCAAATCAACCACTTAGAATGCTAGTCTTAACCAAATATATACAAGTAATTCCCTTCACTTAACTTTCAAGCTAACCCCACAGTCCACACCCTAAACATCTAGTCTAGGATACACTACAAGGATTTGAAGCCTAAGCTCTGATACCACCTGTGACAGCCCTACCTTTCCCAAAGGCGAACCAAAGGGGTTCGGACCGCCTGCCCAACTCTCGCCGGGACTCACTACGAAATCCCAAATATCGATTCAAACATTCAATCGTATGAAGTAATCAATAAAAGATATTAAAATTTCTAATAAACTCTCACAAAATACAAACCCCAAAATTTCATTAAAGTTACGTTGATAACAACTCCAAAATATCGTAAACCATCAAATTCATCCATTAATTTCAATCTTACACAAAAGGAGGAAATCCTACAAAATACTAAGTTCCTCGATTCACATGTCTCACCTCGAAACCTGTTAAGGAAAACAAATTGGGGTGAGTTAACGCTCAGTGAGGTCAAGCGAAACATGCACAGGCAATTCAAAGCAATTAAATAAATTAATAACACAATAAAAGAGCCAAACAGTGAATTTAGCAATAAAACTTTTAAACAATACAATTTAAAGGATACAGTTGCCGGCTCCACATCCACAATTCTCTGCAATCATTTTCTTCACCAACATCAATTCAAGCCACATGTCGACACTCCATCAACCACTCACTCTCACAGTCCATATTCATCACTTTTCTCTCTCTCCCGTCTACTTACACCCCCTTGACCGGGCCTGAACTCCTAAATTTGAATAGTGTTTGGCAACCCACTATGAGTATGCCCAGTTGGTGGACTCATTTCAACCGATGTATTTTAAACAGTAAAAACCTATGGTTCACCCAACCCTTGCCCTAGCCCCTGTTGCCGGACAAGGTGAAGGGATCCCCGATGGGGTTTGGGCGTCCCCACAGTTATAAACAATATAAACAGTTCAATCAAGTCAAGCAGTCAGACAAGTAACCATTTAAATAGTTAAGCTCATTTTGAGACAATTCAAGAAGGTGAGAGCGATAAAGCACAAGCTCACCGAGGAACACAAGCATGATTTCAATCTATTTACATCATTTAAAGCAATTAAAAATGCACTTGAACACTCACCAGGTCAAAAGAGCAAGTAATTGTTCACACGGGTCGAATTACACTTCCGCAGGTCCTTCCTCGAGGAAACTTTGATCACCTGAGGATAATTTTTAATCACTAACCATGAAATTTAGATAACTAGTTCCACTAATTGGCACTTTCAAAGAAAATTTATAACTAAAGATTTACACATCGGAATTGGGCAAGGCTTGTGCCGTGGGAAAATAGATTCAACCCTCTAAAAGTCTTGAGAAAACATCAAACACAAATTACCAAAGCAGGGAAGTAAATTTTGGAGATTAAGTGGCTGCTGAGACAAAATCCAGGGAAACAGGCAGAATTTTCAGTCATCTTTCAGGAATCACTGTAGCTCTTAAGAATGGATTTAGTGCACAAGGGTTATACCGTTAGAAAGCTCTTCGAGTCTATTTTCAAATGCCGCTGGCGGCACTTAATTTTTACTCTCGAGCGCGAAATGATAGTCGTTAGAACAGAACAGGACAGGCTGCCTGACAAAGCAGGTTTCCAGATTCGCAGGGCCAAATTTGGTAAATCATTTGGAGGCCAAATACACATTGGATTGACACCAAATTTGGTACACATACTCTTCTATATATGGAATATAATCCTGTCACGTTTTAGGCATAGAATCCCACGGGAAGGTCAGTTTCCAAGTGTATAAAATGTGTCTAAGTTTTCAAGTTCAAATTTGGAAATTTGTTCAACTTCCTACTTGGGCAGAAATTTTTGAAAAATCACAACTTGAGTTATATAAGTCCAAATTTCACAAACATTGTACCGTAGGAAACGTCTTTGAACTTTCTAAAACTCTGCAGAAGACACCCAATTAAAATTCTAGGCAGAAATTGCCCAGATTTTCGAGAAAGAAACTGCTACAGTACCAAAACAGGGCACGTCAAGTTGGTCGACCAGCCCATTTTGAAAAATCACCAAAAATTTTAGAAAATTTATATATTTTAAATTAATATGTAGGAAGTTTCAAACACCACCAACGGCACTCAATTCCGATACTCGAGTAAGAAATTATAATGGTTCAAACATGGTAGGTTCACAAGACTGAATTTTCTGGAATCTGAATTTACAGGGTAGGATTCTAAGCCTTGTTTGAATGATGGTTTATTGTTCAAATATTACCAAATTTGGTACAATAATACTTCCATATATAGGCTAGGTCCATACCAAATTTAAACCAAAAATTCGAATGGGAAGGCAATTTTCTACGTGCCCAAATTTCGCTCATTGAAACTGCTCAAACCAATGAAGTTTAATTCCTCCTCTTCTACTCTGTCATGATCAACATATACTAGTACCATTTGACCTAAATTTAGACCCTAAACTGGTATTAGCATTCCTTAACCTAATGATGATCAAAAATGGTCACAACTTTTAACAAAATTATCACAAATTAATCCCATAAGTGTTCGGGCAGCATATGCCCCAATTTTCCAGATTTTACTTCCAACTTGGCAACCCTAATTGCAACAACTCTTGAAGGTCTTTTGTGGGGAAAAATAATAGCTTAACAATCAACATTTAAACATCAAATTCAGCCCTTAAACTAGCAAAAAATACTGCCACAAAATTAAACCAAAAATTCAGAAAATTCACCCCTAAAATTTCTTCCTCAAGCCGGTTCTTCCTTGAGGTTTTCCACCAATTCTCAACTACTCAATTTACATATAATCACACACAATACATCACTATCATGCTAAGCAACAATATTACATGCTAGTGGGAATCCAAGAGCCCACACAACAACTTAAACCAACAAAACAACTCAATGAAGCTTAGCAAATACAATCTCATAAATAACATAAGTCAAGGTTTCATCAACCTTTCAACAACCCAAAACCTATCTTCATGCTTAGAACCTTCAACAATGTACAAGGAGGAAGTCTCTAAAATTTTACCTCCTCTTAGATGATGACTAGACCCCAAGAATGATGCTAAACTAGAGCTTCCAAGTGTTTCCCTTCAAAGCTCCTCCACCAAGTTCAAGCTCAAGCAAGGATTGATGAAGGTTGTGGGTGATTTTTGTAGAGGATTTGATGGAAGAAAATTGCTGAAAATTTAAGGGAAGAAGGGAAGGGGAGTTCAAGTGAGAGATGGAGAGAGATGACGCAATTTTTGAGCAATTTTCTTGAAGAGTAAATGGGAAAGGAACGACAAGACACAAGTCTTGTCTTTAACCTCAAAAGTCCACCCTTGAATAGTGAACTTAATTAGCAATTTGGAGGGAAAATTAATTGCCTCATTTGGTTTGAGATTAAGGAGTAAAACTAGATTAGGAGTGGGGAAAGAAAAGAAAAATTTTAACTAAACTGGAGGAAATTAGTTGGAAAGAAAATAGTAGTTTGTTAAAATTCTAGATTTGAAAAGGTTAATCCAATTCTTAATCAAGGTTTCAAAACTCTAATTATAATCACTTAGTTTAATTCACCTCTAGTCACCAAATTACATTTCTAACCTTCGGGTGATCATCCTTACATTCCAGTGCCACATCACTCACTGCGCGAATTTTGCCTCGTAAAACGTGCCCATATTCGTTTTTCACAATTAAGCGATAGAAAAATCAAATTGATGTTTAAAAGTAGTTTTTAAAATAAAATGAGGTAATGTATGGTGTAAATGCAATTAAAATGATTTAAAACAAGTAAAACAAGTATTCAGGGAAATTACATAATTAATTAAATAAATAGGTCAAATAAAAATAAAATTTTCGGGTCCTCACATCCTCCCCTCCTTCAAAGAATTTCGTCCTCGAAATTCATACATCATAGTCTTTATACCTCAAATTAACAATCAAACCTTGGTTTTCCCGTAAACGTTTCAACTTCCAACTTGTAGGGCAAATTATTCGATCTCATGTCTGCCCCACTCATGAAACTAGGGTTTTCAAAGAATCTATTCAACCAAGATTAATTAAAACTCTAACTAGGCATTGGTAAATGGAGGGTTATACCTTTAATAACCTCTGTAGGATTAGGGGTCTGATGTTGGTCCACGGCATAGACCCTGGCAGGCACTCTCGAGCGATTATCCCCTACACTCGACTGTTTAGACGTCGGCCTAGCAGATTGTTGTGATCCACCACCCTCACGACGTGACATGGGACTGGTGATAATTTGATGTTCTGCGCTCCCACATCTCAAACATTTTCTAGCTTTCTTCCAACAATCATCCACCACATGATTTGGTTTGCCACAATATTCACATCCCATTTGTGGCGTCGATACCGCACTAGAACCTTCTTGTGAGGTATTCCAGGATTGACCACGTCTACGAGAGCCTTCCTTAGCCATAGACTCCCTCGATACTCCTGCAGTCCTTACTCCGCCCGTACCCCTTCCCAGTTTAGGGGTTGGCACATTTCTATCAGACGATCCCACTTCACTACTACTCGGAGCATTTCTCTTTTTAGCATGAAAAGCCTTCACTTGCTGCCTAGCACTCTCAACTCTCTGGGCTTTCTCTAAAGTCTCAGTAAAGGTATTGATTTGGGTCGCAGCCAACGCCTCTTGGATCTCAACGTTAAATCCTTGTACAAATCGCCTAATTCTTTTCCGATCGATGACCACAAGCTCGGGTGCAAACTTTGAGAGCTTTGTAAATTGGGTCTCATAGTCAGCCACACTCATAGATCCCTGCCTTAGTCTAATAAAATCATCCTCCCTTTTCCCCTGGATCAATGGAGGCAGGAATTTCTCATCAAATTCTCTCTTAAAGTTCACCCAAGTCCAAGGAGTTTGTTCTCGCTCCCACTTAGCTCGGACTACATTCCACCAAGATCTCACCGCGCTCTCAAGTTGAAAAGTGGCAAAGCTCATTTGTCTCTCCTCAGAATAATTTAGAACGGTGAAGATATCAGACATCCTATCCAACCAATTCTCAGTTATCTCGGGATCAGCCCCTCCTATGAACTTAGGTAGCGAGAACTTAAGAAAATGTTCCAAAACCCTATCATCCCCCTAGTCAGGTCCTAAAGGTTGGTTCTGCTGTTCTAGGCCCTGATTATCAGCCAGACGTTCAATATATCAGTCATCCTATTGATGGCCGTAGCCACTTGATCCTCATTAACACCGTCCGGTCTCCCCTTAGACTCAGCCCCAGAAAGGTGAACACTCGCGGAGGGTTGGGGCTGTGCATACCCACGTCCTCGACCTCGACCTCGAGCATCCATTTGTCTTAGTTGCTTCTAAACGTAGAAATAAAGCCATTACGCAAAAGCAAATTGAGTATAAAAATCAATGGTGAAAACATTTAAAATAGAAATACATTTATATTTGCAAGTTCACAAGTAAGTAGCAAACCATTAGGTATTATAAGATAAAACACATACAAATGCCATAGAAATACAAACAGTCATGCAGTCACAATTGTAGGCCTCACTAGCCTCAACCCCAACTAAACCATTTGTAAAACACTCAAAAATTGGAAACTCTAACTTAGTTCACAGCCAAACCGCTGGTCGGGAATCCCTAGATGGGTCCTTGAATGGCTCCTCCTTCAAGGGCTCCTCACGAGCCGTGCTCTCAACTCTCTCTTCTACTTCCTCGCGGGGTCTTGGATAACCTCCAAGTATGGCGAATATCCTCAGTTATAACATATTTGTAATCAAGCACTAAAATAAGAACAAAGTCAATCAACACTCAGGTTGGCCACCCCTAAGTGTAAATCAACTCAATCCTCATTTTTGCCCGACATACCATCTGAATTCCTTTAATCACAAATCAAACCTTGACCATATATAGTTCAACATTTTTTTTTTCAAATCAACCACTTAGAATGCTAGTCTTAACCAAATATATACAAGTAATTCCCTTCACTTAACTTTCAAGCTAACCCCACAGTCCGACACCCTAAACATCTAGTCTAGGATACACTACAAGGATTTGAAGCCTAAGCTCTGATACCACCTGTGACAGCCCCACCTTTCCCAAAGGCGAACCAAAGGGGTTCGGCGGACCGCCTGCCCAACTCTCGCCGAGACTCACTACGAAATCCCAAATATCGATTCAAACATTCAATCGTAAAGTAATCAATAAAAGATATTAAAATTTCTAATAAACTCTCACAAAATACAAACCCCAAAATTTCATTAAAGTTACGTTGATAACAACTCCAAAATATCGTAAACCATCAAATTCATCCATTAATTTCAATCTTACACAAAATGAGGAAATCCTACAAAATACTAAGTTCCTCGATTCACATGTCTCACCTCGAAACCTGTTAAGGAAAACAAATTGGGGTGAGTTAACGCTCAGTGAGGTCAAGCGAAACATGCACAGGCAATTCAAAGCAATTAAATAAATTAATAACACAATAAAAGAGCCAAACAGTGAATTTAGCAATAAAACTTTTAAACAATACAATTTAAAGGATACAGTTGCCGGCTCCACATCCACAATTCTCTGCAATCATTTTCTTCACCAGCATCAATTCAAGCCACATGTCGACACTCCGTCAACCACTCACTCTCACAGTCCATATTCATCACTTTTCTCTCTCTCCCGTCTACTTACACCCCCTTGACCGGGCCTGAACTCCTAAATTTGAATAGTGTTTGGCATTCCACTATAAGTATGCCCAGTCGGTGGACTCATTTCAACCGATGTATTTTAAATAGTAAAAACCCATGGTTCACCCAACCCTTGCCCTAGCCCCTGTTGCCGGACAAGGTAAAGGGATCCCCGATGGGATTTGGGCGTCCCCACAGTTATAAACAATATAAACAGTTCAATCAAGTCAAGCAGTCAGACAAGTAACCATTTAAATAGTTAAGCTCATTTTGAGACAATTCAAGAAGGTGAGAGCGATAAAGCACAAGCTCACCGAGGAACACAAGCATGCTTTCAATCTATTTACATCATTTAAAGCAATTAAACATGCACTTGAACACTCACCAAGTCAAAAGAGCAAGTAATTGTTCACACGGGTCGAATTACACTTCCGCAGGTCCTTCCTCGAGGAAACTTTGATCACCTAAGGACAATTTTTAATCACTAACCATGAAATTTAGATAACTAGTTCCACTAATTGGCACTTTCAAAGAAAATTTATAACTAAAGATTTACACATCGGAATTGGGCGAGGCTTGAGCCGTGGGAAACTAGATTCAACCCTCTAAAAGTCGTGAGAAAACATCAAACGCAAATTACCAAAGAAGGGAAGTAAATTTTGGAGATTAAGTGGCTGCTGAGACAAAATCCAGGAAAACAGGCAGAATTTTCAGTCATCTTTCAGGAATCACTGTAGCTCTTAAGAATGGATTTAGTGCGCAAGGGTTATACCGTTAGAAAGCTCTTCGAGTCTATTTTCAAATGCTGCTGGCGGCACTTAATTTTTACTCTCGAGCGCGAAATGATAGTCGTTAGAACAGAACAGGACAGGCTGCCTGACAAAGCAGGTTTCCAGATTCACAGGGCCAAATTTAGTAAATCATTTGGAGGCCAAATACACATTGGATTGACACCAAATTTGGTACACATACTCTTCTATATATGGAATATAATCCTGTAACGTTTTAGGCTTAGAATCCCACGGGAATGTCAGTTTCCAAGTGAATAAAATGTGTCTTGGTTTTCAAGTTCAAATCTGGAAATTTGTTCAACTTCCTACTTGGGCAGAAATCTTTGAAAAATCACAACTTGAGTTGTATAAGTCCAAATTTCACAAACTTGGTACCGTTGGAAACCTCTTTGAACTTTCTAAAACTCTGCAGAAGACACCCAATTAAAATTCTGGGTAGAAATTGCCCAGATTTTCGAGAAAGAAACTGCTACAGTACCAAAACAGGGCACGTCAGGTTGGTCGGCCAGCCCATTTTGAAAATTCACCAAAAATTTCATAAAATTTATATATTTTAAATTAATATGTAGGAAGTTTCAAACACCACCAACGGCACTCAATTCCGATACTCGAGTAAGAAATTATAATGGTTCAAACATGGTAGGTTCACAAGACTGAATTTTCTGGAATCCGAATTTACAGGGTAGGATTCTAAGCCTTGTTTGAGTGATGGTTTATTGTTCAAATATTACCAAATTTGGTACAATAATACTTCCATATATAGGCTAGGTCCATACCAAATTTAAACCAAAAATTCGAATGGGAAGGCAGTTTTCTACGTGCCCAAATTTCGCTCATTGAAACTGCTCAAACCAATGAAGTTTAATTCCTCCTCTTCTACTCTGTCATGATCAACATATACTAGTACCACTTCACCTAAATTTCGACCCTAAACTGGTATTAGCATTCCTTAACCTAATGATGATAAAAAATGGTTGCAACTTTTGACAAAATTATCACAAATTAATCCCATAAGTGTTCGGGCAGCATATGCCCCAATTTTCCAGATTTTACTTCCAACTTGGCAACCCTAATTGCAACAACTCTTGAAGGTCTTTTGTGGGGAAAAATAATAGCTTAATAATCAACATTTAAACATCAAATTCGGCCCTTAAACTAGCAAAAAATACAGCCACAAAATTAAACCAAAAATTCAGAAAATTCACCCCCAAAATTTCTTCCTCAAGCCGGTTCTTCCTTGAGGTTTTCCACCAATTCTCAACTACTCAATTTACATATAATCACACACAATACATCACTATCATGCTAAGCAACAATATTACATGCTAGTGGGAATCCAAGAGCCCACACAACAACTTAAACCAACGAAACAACTCAATGAAGCTTAGCAAATACAATCTCATAAATAACATAAGTCAAGGTTTCATCAACCTTTCAACAACCCAAAACCTATCTTCATGCTTAGAACCTTCAACAATGTACAAGGAGGAAGTCTCTAAAATTTTACCTCCTCTTAGATGATGACTAAACCCCAAGAATGATGCTAAGCTAGAGCTTCCAAGTGTTTCCCCTCAAAGCTCCTCCACCAAGTTCAACCTCAAGCAAGGATTGATGAAGGTTGTGGGTGATTTTTGTAGAGGATTTGATGGAAGAAAATTTCTGAAAATTTAAGGGAAGAAGGGAAGGGGAGTTCGGGTGAGAGAGGGAGAGAGATGACGTAATTTTTGAGCAATTTTCTTGAAGAGTAAATGGGAAAGGAACGACAAGACACAAGTCTTGTCTTTAATCTCAAAAGTCCACCCTTGAATAGTGAACTTAATTAGCAATTTGGAGGGAAAATTAATTGCCTCATTTGGCTTGAGATTAAGGAGTGAAACTCGATTAGGAGTGGGGAAAGAAAAGAAAAATTTTAAGTGAACTGGAGGAAATTAGTTGGAAAGAAAATAGTAGTTAGTTAAAATTCTAAATTTGAAAAGATTAATCCAATTCTTAATCAAGGTTTCAAAACTCTAATTATAATCACTCATTTTAATTCACCTCTAGTCACCAAATTCCATTTCTAACCTTCGGGTGATCATCCTTACATTCCAGTGCCATATCACTCACTGCGCGAATTTTGCCTCGTAAAACGTGTCCATATTCCTTTTTCACAATTAAGTGACAGAAAAATCAAATTGATGTTTAAAAGTAGTTTTTAAAATAAAATGAGGTAATGTGTGGTGTAAATGCAATTAAAATGATTTAAAACAAGTAAAACAAGTATTCAGGGAAATTACATAATTAATTAAATAAATAGGTCAAATAAAAATAAAATTTTCGGGTCCTCACACGTGCCATACTTGCAAAAGAGAAATTAACAAATAATTGCATTGATTTCATTGTGTAACCTTTTGATCCGTTGCATAAGATATTGAATCTATGAGGCTGTCGTCCCCATTCGAACAAGGGTATGGTAGCTGAGAATGCTTTGGTTAAGTTCTCTTCTTTTGAGCCAAGTTTGTTCTTTGACTGTGAGAATTGCTCGGATTGGTTTGAGGTATATTGAATCATAGTTGAAAACACTGTATGGTTGGATTCTACCAACTTGCCTATGGTAATGGATGATTTTTCGGTTGGTCAATAGAATGTATTTGTTTAGCTAAGCTCTGGAATGATGATGCTTTCGGAGGGCTTTGAGTTCTAGAGGATTCATTTCCTTGTAGAAATTCCCTAGTTAAAAAATCAGGTAAAGAATTGTTTTCACCTTTGATATATTCAATATCAAAATCAAAGACTGACAATATGGCTTGCCATCTGACAAATATTTGATTTGAAACAATATTTTTGACATCCTTTTGTAAAACTTCTTTAGCCGCTTGGCAATCAATTCTAAGTAAAAAAGTTTTATTTATCAAATCATCTTGAAATTTTGAAATACAAAGAACAATTGATAAAATTTCTTTTTTAATAGTAGAATATTTTTGCTGTGTAGTATTCCATACTCCTGAATAATATCTAACTAATTGTTCCTTCTGATCTTGGAATCTTTGCTTAAGCTCTCCTCCATATCCCCTTTCTGATGCATCTGTTTGTACTATTAGGAAGGCGTTAGGATGGGGTAAGCCTAAGCAAGGAAGTTCTTTACTTTTTTCTTTTAAATATTTAACTTTTTGAGTATGTTGTTCAGTCCATGGTTGCGGATTCTTTTTTAGTCTTTGATATAATATAGCACATTCTGTTCTAAGATTTGGAAAGAAGTCTGCTACATAATTTAGACATCCTAAAAATCTTTGTAATTGGTTTTTATCTTTTAATTCATCTGGAAATTTACTAGAAAATTCTAATGCTCCAGGAATGGGTCTAATACTCCCTTTGGTAATAATATGTCCTAAAAATCTAACTTCTGTTTGAAATAGTTTCATTTTTGGGGCTGATAGTACTAAACCATTTCTTTTAACAACATCTAGGAATATATTTAAGCGTTTAAAATGTTGATCTATATTCTCCGAATAAATTAATACATCATCAATATAGACTATTATAAAACTACTATATGGATTAAATATATCATTCATTATATTTTGAAATTCTGATGGGGCATTTTTTAGTCCAAATGGCATTACAGTCCATTCATAATGTCCAAATGGGGTTGTGAAGCCAGTTTTATATCTATCTTTTTCTGCTATAATTATTTGCCAATATCCTGATTTTAAATCAAATTTTGAAAATATCTTAGCATTAAATAATCTATTAAGTAGATCTCTTTTATTTGGAATAGGTTACCTTATCCATTGTAACATTTTGTTTAAGGGTTTGTAATTTATTACTAATCTTGGGACTCCTCTTTCTTTTTCAGCTTGATTCATAACATAAAATGCTGCACAACTCCATGGTGACTTTGAAGGGGTTATTAGTTTCTTTTCTAAAAGAGTTTGAATTTCTTGTTTGCAAAATTCTAAATATTCTTTATTCATTTGAATTGGTCTAACCTTAGTAGGAATATCTTTATCTGAATATCCTTTTTCATAAGGTAATTCTACAATATGTTTCTTTCTACTCCAAAATGCATTAGGAATGTCGGCGCATACTTCTCTTTTAATCAAATCTTCTATTTGTTGAATTTTATTTTTAATCTTGACTTCTTGTAATTGTTCTTCAATCCTAACATGTCTTTTTACTTCTTTTAACTCCTAAATATGTCTTTTGTACATGTAATAGTATTAATAGTTTTATATATACTAGAAGATTGCAATACCTTTAAATCTCTTTGTTTTATGGGGCTTAAAAATCTAAACGATACCATTTGTCCCATAAATATTAACATGAATTCCTTCTGTATCTACTGAGAAAGGATAAATTTGAGTAAAAAATGGAGTTCCTAATATCATGTCATTGTTCATGTTATCTACTACTGTAAATGCATGTTTTAAACAATATTTATTATTACATATTATTCCTTGAGTTAATTTATATTTTACTTTCATTGGTTCACCATTTGCAGCTATTAATTCTTCATTTGTTCTTTCTAAGTATTTTAATGGTATTATTCCTTTTTTAATACAACTTTGATCTGCACCACTATCAAATAATGTAATTAAGGTTTCATGGAAATCATCAACTTTTATTGTTACTAATACATACCACTTTTGATAAGTTATTTGGTTTATAACATTTATATAATTTTCTTTTTCTACTATTTGTATTATTTCCAAATTTTCTTTTAGTTTTTCATCCTCAATATTTATCTTAGAAGTAGAAGCCATTTGACTATTTAATAATATTAATTTAGTTTCTAGGCTTAAATCTTTTGTTTGTAATTCTAATACTTCTTCTTGTAGTAATTTTATTTGTGCTTTTAAATCCTTTATTTCCTTTTGAGGGGTATCTTTCTAATAATTTTGAAATACTAAAAGGTTCAGATATCCTAGGTAACTTTTCTTCTTTTATAATTGTTCTTTTTAGTTTTTGTAAATAATCTCTTTTGATTTCTGGATCTTCAATTTTTTCTATTAAATCTAAAAGAAATTCTTTATCTTCTCTTTTTGTAATTACATTTAAATATTTCTTATTTTTACAGTCACATTCTTCTGTAATATATTTTAAATCGTCATTATAATCTTCTTCTTCAGTCGTTTCTTCTTCTTGAATCATCAATGCTGTTATTTTATTCTTTAATTCCTCATCATATTGAAAAAATTCATTTATTTTTTGTTTTACTTTACATTGATTTGCTTTATGACCTATTCTTCCACATTTCCAACAGGTTATTGGGTTTTGTTGTTTTCTTAAATATTTTTTAAATCTTTTTCTGTAATATGGTTCTTTTCCTATTCTCTGAACTAGTTTTCTATAAATTCTATTTTTCTTAAAACGTTTTCTTCTTAATGCCGATGGTGATTTAATTTCTTGAATTCCAAAAGCTTCACAGAATGATCCTACTTCTTGTTTTTCAGATCCATATTTCTTTTGCATTCTTAATTCTGTACATAATGCTAACCCTTCTTTTTTAATAAATGCACATAATTGTCCAAATGTAATTCCTTCAAATGATATGACCTCTGTACCCATTTCTTTTTGTAAACTTGTCATAATTCTTTGAGAAAATAGGGTTGGTAATTCGGTTATGAATTTTTCTTTCCAAAATGATGCATTACAATCTGGTCTTCTTAAAACATTTGTTAAAAACATATCTTTATATCATCTAAAGTCAGTTAAAATTGGGCATCTTAAATTTGTTAAAAATACTTTTGTAAAGTTTAACTCTTCTTTAGGATTCCCTACAAAATACATTGCAATAGTTACAATTAAAAATTCTGCAGCGTCTGACTTTGTTGTAATATCTCCTTGTTCGTCTTCAATGTCTATTGTATGTTCTAATATAGAAGCTTTACTTTCTAATGTTAGTGCATTATCCCACCAATTTTTTAATTGTCCTGTAAATCGAGATACTAATAATGTTGCAATAGTTTTTTCATCTGCATTTCTAATTTTATAGGCTAATCTTGTCATTCCCATTTCTTGTAATGTATTTAATATCTCATATTCTGCTTTTCCGTCTATGTTCCATTCATATAAAGATTTACCATCATACTTTGGAGTTTGAAACTTTGATCTTTCTTCATATTGAATATCAGGAGGAGTTGGCCTAGGATAGTAATTTCTAGTGTCTGCTACTTTCCAATTTTTATGAAATTTTGTTTTTCTAAATCCTCTTCTTATTTTATTTAAATTATTATCTGTTTGGAATTGATTTTCTACTATATGTATTATGTTTTCTTGTTCTGAATCTTCTTCTTCTGTAGTTTCATTTTCTGAATTAGTTTCTGTTTCTTCTGAATTACTTAAGATTTTCCCTTGTTCTAATGTATTAATTCCTGATGAACTTGGTTTATCTAATGTTGTTATATTTTTTGATATTCGTCCCAATATTCCTGATTGGACTAATTCTGTTTCTTGTTTATCTTGCAGATATCTTGGTTTAAAATGTGGTAAAGATATATCATGTGGAAATTTAATTACTCCTGGAATAGTTTCTATTTTCTTTTCTACTTTATTCCCTAAAGTTTGAATTTTTGTTTCTATATTTTCTATATTCTGAGAAATTGTATATAGTAGTTGATTTGAATAATTATTTTGCTGATATACTTTTATAATATCTTCTAAAGCTACTGAAGCACTTTCAGAGGCTTTTCTTCCTTTTTTAAATGGAGAAGCTATTGTATCATCATTTATTTTGATTTCTTGTAAGGGCGGATGTATTGAAGTGACTATTTGATTATTAGCAAGAGTCCATTTTTTGTATAAATTAGTTTGAACATTTAGACTTGGAATGGAATAAGGGTCTTCAGAAATCTTATGTTTTATCATATAATATTCTATCCATTTAAAAAAAGGAAAATCAAATTTTCTTCTTTCTAATTCTTCATACCATAATTCTTTTAATTTCTTTTGACAGCTTTCATCTAATGCTAGGAACCATTTTCTTTGTTGACTATTTTCTTCATCCCATATTTCTTCTTCTAATTTATCATAATTAATCTTTATATCTTTTTTAGTTATGATATTGATTTCTGCTCTCATTTGAGAGTGCGTTGGTGAGTATTCTCCTGAATTACTAACCGTTTCTGGAATAGGACTTTTAAACTTATAAGCTGGACTAGATTTAGAACCTCTAAAACTATGGAAATTTTCTGAAATATCACTTGTAGAATATCTTCTTGCTGAATTAGCAAAAGAATAAGAAGCTGAGGTAGATTGATTATCTTGGAATGATGGAAATTTTACTAATATTGTGCCATCTGGTTCTTCTATAATTGATTCTATTTCATTTTGTTCTATGTTTCTAGGGACTTGGGGAATATTAATTTGAAATTCTTGAGGAATTGTGATTTCATGCCATTTAAGTCTCTTAGGAGTAAAAACATTTGATTTTTCTGCCTGAACTTGTAATAAAACTGTTTCTTCCTTTTTACTTGGAATTAATAAACATTTAGGATCTATTTGAGAAGATAGTAATTTAAAATATACTTTGTATATTACCGCAAAATTTTTACAATTTTTATGAAACTCGTCTCCCTTTAAATGTATATCTAGAATTAATGAATCCATAATTAAAGGATCTGTCATGTGAGGCCCCGTATCGTAAATTTAAATTATAAAAAAATCCCATATTTTCATAAAATTATTTGAGTAATCTTCCATCCTCTTCACTTGGAGCTTGAGGATCATCAAGGGGAGAGATTGAACCAGCTAGGAGCTTGGAAAGGGAGGAATTTAGACACCACAATCTTGAATTTTTCCTTGAGCTACAAGAGGTATAATGGCTCCAACAAAGCCCTAATTCCTTTGCCTTCATTGTTTATTTTTGGAGCTTGTAGTTCTTGATGGTGATTTTGTTAGTTTTGAGTGAATTGGTGGGCTCTATGAACTCCCACCAATCTTGATGATTGGTTTATGAGATACATGTGAGGACCCGAAAATTTATTTTATTCGGCTTATTTATTTAATTATTTATTTATTTTCACTAAATAATTGATTTAGATCATTTTAATTGAAATTACACCATACATTACTTCCTTTTATTTTAAAACCTTGTTTAATCATCAATTTAATTCATAAAATTTCAAAATTCTATATTTTCATAAAAAAATTATTATTACTTCATTAAATTAGTTTGAATTATTTGAATGTCGTTTATCAACTGTAACGGTACGAAAAGTTTTAAAATGCATTTTGTACATTATGTTTTCGATTTAAATTGTTTGAATGTTTAACTTTCGCATTCGGGCCTAGGATCGACTATTCGACGTAAGTTTCGAATATTAGAATGTGTATTCAGGATATATAAATGAGAGAAACCAGGATCGTAATATTTCGTCGTGTGAATTTACTCCGATACGACAAAAGTGATTTTACGTCAAATTACTCATTTTCTCCTCATTTCACCCATATCACACAAAAGCCCCAAAAGTCAAAGAAACTATCACCACTCATTTCTTTCTTCCTTCCATCTCTTGGCCGGTTCCTTCTTCTTCATTTCTTCCCCAATTCCACTCCAAAACAGCCGCCCCTCTCTCTTCATTTTTCCCCTCCATTTCCTCTCCAATAATCAACACAAAACCACCAACACAAAGCCACCATTGAAACCATCAATAGCTTGGGAATTTGGTTGAAACTCTTGGAGATGCATTCGGTCCAGCTAGGAGGGAAGGATATCTGGTTTTGAGCTTGGAAGTTGAGGGTTTTGTGAGCTTGATCATCCACCATAAGCCAAGCTTCTTGTTGGAAGAGAGGTAGTAATGCTCAACACCATCAACTTTGCTCATTGTTTCATTCTTTAGTTAGGAAAACTTATGGTTCTTTGTAGTAGATTTTATTGTTGAATTTGGTTGAATGTGGGCTCTATGAAATCCCACCATATATGAATTGGGGCTGTTGATGATGCATTGTGTATGTGTGAGGTGTTTTTGTGGTGTTTTGATGTCAAAATGAAAGAGGGAAAAGAGAGGAGAAAACTGAGAGGATAGAAACTGCTTGCTACCCTGTTTTTGGTTGCTTTGATCGCAGCCTTTCCTTACGAATTTTTAGCTGAAATTTGGTGAAAACGTAGCCTACATACTGAGATTGTTTTCTGAAAAATTTGGTGTTTTTATAGTACCATTTCATTGCTCAAATAATGTGTCAAAGTTGTTCTTCGAAACTGGAATTTCGGGAAAATCAGGGTTGGTCTTGCAGCCCACTTCCAACTGTTGTAACTTGGTGTAGAAAGGTCTGAATCAAGTTTTGTTTGTTGCATTTAAAATTAGAATCTGATTTCTTTTAGAAGTATAAATTTCAAGGGCTAGTTCAATTTCTGTGAATTTTGGTGAATTTTCAAAATGAACTGAAAATCAAGACTGATAGGCTTCGGTTTCACTGTGACAGCAGTTTTAAGTTGGATTTTGATTGGTTTTCGATTTAAATATGGTATAAGTGCCTTCTTGAGAGTTTTAGTTCATCGAATATATTTTCTAACGGTATAAGATTCATAATTTTTGGACTTATAGAACTCAAGTTATGATTTTTCAAAGAACACTACTCAAAACTGAAATTTCTTCCAAGAAAGTTTAAAATCTGGAATTTGAATGTTCAAAATTACTACTTGTCTTTTGGAGTTATTTTGCCCTGTTTTAACACTATTATTTTGTGATTATTCACTGCTAAGATGATGGTCTAGATGAGGGCTAGACTCTTTGCAAAAATGAGCATTTTGGTGCATGAAAACGTTTAACAAGAGTATGTGAAGATTGATGAACTAAAGTTGAAACTTTGCTGTTTTGTTTTTAAATTCATGGCTGCATTTTTGCAGGATTAAGGGTTGATTGTAATGCTTAAATGTTGAGTGTTAAGTTATTAATTTTCCCCACAAAAAGCCCTACAAAAGTTATAGAAAGAGTGGTAGGAGAAAATCCTGTTTTGGAAGCTTTAGTGATGGCCTAAAATCTTGCTGTCTTATTTTTGTTTTGTGGCTGAGTTTTTGCAAGCTTGAAGACTAAATGTGATGCTTAAATGTTGAAGTTTAAGATGTTAATTTGTCCCACACAAAACCCTTCAAGAGTTGATGCAAAATTGGTTGCTTAGTTGGGACAAAAATCTGGAATTTGGAAGGGGTAGGCTGTCCGAATTTTTGGGCTGAATTAGTGCTATGTTTTAATCTAACCTTGCATCACTCTTGACTTTCATTAGGCCTAGGAAGATTAATACTAGCTTGGTTTGATAAATTAGGGTAATTGGTGGTGATTTGGATAACTTAGAAGCTCATAAATGAAGGGGACAAAACTTCACAGGTTTGGATCAAGTTTGCTGAGTGCACTTTGGGAATTAATAAAACTATCTTCCCATGAGATTTTTTAATTGAATTTTAGTGTGAACATAACCTATATATAGTAGAGTTATTGTACCAAATTTTGTGATTTTTGAGTAAGAATTCGTCATTCAAATGGTGTTCTAAAAATGGCCCTACAAATCTGGAATTCCAGAAATATCAGAAATTCCGACCTGCTCTGTTTGGGCAGCTATATTTTCTTGATCAAGAGTTGGAATTGAGTGCCGTTAGTGGCGTTTAAAACGTCATACATAGGAATTTAAACTGTATAAATTTAAAAGTCCAATTCGTTTTCCATAATATTTGGTGAATTTTCAAAGTTGGCTGAAAAACCAACCTGTTATGTTCTCTTTTGTACTGTAGCAGTTTCTTAATCGAAATTCTGGGCAGTTTTCGTCTAGAATTTTATCTTGGTGCCTTCTACAAAGTTTTATAACTTTTAATAAGGTTTCCAATGGTACCAACCATGTAAATTTTGGACTTATATAACTCAAGTTACAATTTTTCAAAGAATTCTGCCCATAAACCCTGAAAGTTTCTTCATATTGTAATAAACTTGAAAATGACGTGAAAATTTTGCTTGGCCTTGATTGTGCACTTAAATGATCGTGATCATACATGTCCCAGGTAATCACAAGGACTCTGAGGAGCTCATTTAACTACTTGACTTTCTCTCTCACACTCGACCTTTGGTGAGTGTCAAGTGCATGTTAAGTGTTTAAATGAAATGTTTCTTGTATTTGCTAGTTAATGAGGTTAGGGTGTACTTTATCGCCCTTGTCCTCTCTCTCATGTGATTTCTTGCTTGTTAAGTGATAAGTGTTACATGTGAATGCAAATGAAAGTGTTTCTCGTGAGCATTGAGCGGCAGAATGTATCACGCCCTTTTTGGGGTGGGGGGTACCGCTCATACTGTCTCAATGCTATGACCGAATATGTCGATTGGAGCTTTGTCTCATCGACTATAGTGGGGGGGACGCCCCCAACCCATTGGCTAGTCTTGTAACTCGAGTCGGCAAGGGTTTGGTCGAGAAGCTTGGTAAACCATGGGAAGTGTTATAGCTTGATCCAGAATTGGGGTCTTGCTAGGTATACTTGTTAAGTATTACCATTTAAATGCGTGTTTGGTTACGGATCCAAGAGGGTGTCATGGTGGTTGGAGGAAATAAGTGGAGTATTACGGACATGGTTATTCGGGTTGACGGAGAGTCAACTAAAAGTGGATCGAGCGGCCAAGACATGGATTAGCTCCTGAGAGCTCCAGTATCCTTTTATTGTGTTTAAATTCCCTATTTGCTAAATGTTTCGAAATTACTTGTTATTCAAGTTTCTCACTTCATTCCGTGTCCTTTGCTCGTGTGCTTGCATGTTTTTTTGCCCTTGGCCTCACTGAGCGCTAGCTCACCCCAATTTGTTTTCCTTCACAGGCCTTGAAGTGGGGATCGTAGATCAAGGATTTTGTTACTTGGGTAGGATTTTCATACTTTTGTATAGGCTTAATATTAATTTGTGAAGTTAATGGTTATTGTACCCGAAATTGATATTATCAGAATTTTAATAGAATTTATTGAGGATTTACTCTTGTAAGTTAATTATTATGTATTGTTGGACCTCAATTAATGTTTTACGAATGAATGCTGGTATTATTATTTTGGAGATTTTAAATTGTAATTATTTGAGGTCTGTAATATGATTGAGGATTTGTAGTGAGTCCTGGCGAGAGTTGGGCAGACGTTCCGCTAAACCCTTTGGTTCGCCTTAGGGGGAGGTGGGGCTGTCACAATATACATATGTAATGTGTGTGGTTATATGGAAAATGGTTGGCTTGAATGTTGGCAGAAAACCTCAAGGAAGAACCGAATGGAAGTGGTGCAAAATGAGGGTTGAATTTGCTGTTTTCTTTTAAAATTTCATGGCTGTATTTTGGCTGGTTTGAGGGCTGAATTTAATGCTTAAATTTTGAGTGTCAAGATGTTAATTTTTCCCAGAAAAAGCCCTTCAAGAGTTATAGCAAGAATGGGTGCTAAGTTGAGACCAAAATCTGGGAAATTTGGGAATAGCAGGCTGTCCGAATTTTGGGCTGCTTTATGAAAAACTGATATAAGCTTCCATCATTTTTGACCATCGTTAGTCCTAGGACATTTAATGATAGCTTGGTTACAAAAATTAGGTCAATTGGTGGTGAACTGAGGCATGATAGAGGTACTAGAACTAAGGAAATAACATTCACAGTTTTGAATGGAAAAGTTGGGCTCACTTTGGACGTTTTGAAAGCTATCTTCCCGAGGAATTTTTTGGTTGAATTTTGGTATGAACCTATACTTTAGATAGTAGATTTTTTTACCAAATATGGTAATTTTGGGATGAGAAACCATCACTCAAATGAGGCTTAGAAACTTACCCTGCAAATCTGGAAATCAGAAATCACAAGATTTCAAACCTGCCCTGTTTGAACTGCTATAATTTCTTGCTCGAGTGTCAAAATTGAGTGACGTTGGTGGCATTTGAAACTTCTTACATATTAATTTAAACTGTATAAATTTCAGGGTCCAATTCATTTTCTGCAATTTTTGGTGAATTTTCAAAGTAGGCTGGTCGACCAACCTGACGTGCCTTGTTTTGGTACTGTAGCAATTTCTTTCTCGAAAATCTGGGCAATTTCTGCCCATAATTTTAACTGGATGTCTTCTACAAAGTTTTATAACTTTCAAAGAGGTTTCGAAAGGTACCAAGTGTGTGAAATTTGGACTTGTATAACTCAAGTTACGATTTTTCAAAGATTTCAACTCAAATTAAGAAAGTTATCGAACTTACTTTTCCTTGATGTTTCTTGAGTCTAGCGCGCACATATCATTCCAAATATTATACTTGACTTGTGAATCTAATAAACCTTCAACATCTCCTCATTTTGTGATCTTGAGCCTTCCTAGAACTTCCTAGTTTAGAAGCATGAACTAGTTGCACTTATTAAGTTGCTTTCCCTTACTTGGTTAAGTTAATGGTTACATGCATTGTTTGTGCTTAGGAATTGAAGGCGATATCGAAGGTGATCAAGACACGAATGTTTGAGATACTTAACTTTATTTGGTGAGTGTTCCAATGCATGTTTACTTGAATTATTTGCTATTGCTTGAATGAACTGTCACTACTTGATTATAATGTTACGTGCTCGATATTTGGTTGATTCCATGATTGTTTGCTCTTTGTATACCAAGGACCATTTTACTATTTGAAAGCCAATGTGTACTTTATCGCATTGGCCAAATTAAATCTTATAACCTTTGGCTAGAAGCCTGCCCATCGAGCGATCGGTAGGCCAAAAACCTACTTGAGTACGCCACCTCCCTTTAGCGATCGGTAGGTCAAACCTACTTGAGTTCGTTCTAGCGAGGTTGGGTAGGCTGAAAGCCCTATTTTTTCTTTTAAACGAAAACTCCTTGGTCTTATGTGATACTTTACTTGTGCATGACTGTAGGCCATGTGTTCTTTAACACATTGGCTGAACAAGGCCTTTTCCCTTCGTTACCGGCCTATTCGAGCCAGAAGTGGATTCGGTCGGGTAGGTTGGTAACTTAGGGCACTGTACGGTATACTCGAGTATTACCACTGGGAGTTATAAGGAGGAGTAGGGGGTTGACTGATGGATCAGATGGACTGTAACTGCCTTCACTGAATACTGTATCCTTTTACTGAGTGTTTCCTCAGTTTATGTGTTTACACATCTTATGCTTCCCAACTGAATTACATTGTTATACTAAATGCTCGATTGATATTTATATTGTTCCACCGCTATTATGAGACTGCATGTTATTAGGATCACTCACTGGGCTTTTAACTCATGCCTTCCAATTTTGTTTTCCTTAGCAGGGTTCGAGAATGAGAGCCTCTAAGGATTGCACTAGAATGTTAGGTTTGGAGACTATAAGCTGTATTTTGATGTAATTATTGTATTATGGATTGTACTTATGAGATTCTGAAAAGATAGTCTTTTGTATTTGTAACTTTAGTTTGGACAATTACAAGCATCTACTGACGTTTTAAGGTTTAAAGGTTGTTAGATTATTGGACAATAAAGTTATCCTATTATTCGAAATATTTGCTCGTTATTGAATCGTGGATTGTAGTGAGTCCCGGCGAGAGTTGGGCAGGCGGCCAGCTGAACCCTTTGGTTTGCCTTAGGGGAAGGTGGGGCTATCACATGTCATGTCTAATGAGTAATCAGGAGCACAGTTAAAATAAATGGGACCATTACATATATTTGTCTGAATTACTGATAATAAAGATGTTTTATATCTTTTTAATCTTTTGTCTCTTAGTGCTAGGAATATAGGAGCATCTACTCCTAAATGTACTAATGGCTTTACTGCTACTTGTACTAGACCTATATGAATATATCCGAATCCTTGATCTAAGTATTTTCTTAATGATTCTTGATTTAATAAAGTCATAGTTTGAAATTCTTTATCAATTGATTTGGTTTCTTCATGGGTTTTAATTGTCATGGCGACTTTGAAATCAAGTAATCCCACTTTATATATTTCTTCTATATTTCTATCTGGAAGGGTCCAATTTGAATTATTAAGAGTATATTTTATTTCATTGCTAAGTACTGTATCTGAGTTCTTTAAATCAGACCTAACCAACCACCGTCTTAATCTTGTTGCCATTATTAATTATGCATTTATGTCTTCTATCCTATGGGAACACCAAAAACAAATAATCTATCAAGTAGATCTCTTTTATTTGGTATAGGATACCTTATCCATTGTGACATTTTGTTTAAGGGTTTGTAATTTATTACTAATCTTGGGACTCCTCTTTCTTTTTCAACTTGATTCATAACATAAAATGCTGCACAACTCCATGGTGACCTTGTTATTAGTTTCTTTTCTAAAAGAGTTTGAATTTCTTGTTTACAAAATTCTAAATATTCTTTATTCATTTGAATTGGTCTAGCCTTAGTAGGAATATCATTGTCTGAATATCCTTTTTCATAAGGTAATTCTACAATATGTTTCTTTCTACTCCAAAATGCATTAGGAATATCGGCGCATACTTCTCTTTTAATCAAATATTCTATTTGTTGAATTTTATTTTTAATCTTGACTTCTTGTAATTGTTCTTCAATCCTAACATGTCTTTTTACTTCTTTTAACTCCTGAATTTGTCTTTTTGTACATGTAATAGTATTAATAGTTTTATATATACTAGAACATTGCAATACCTTTAAATCTCTTTGTTTTATGGGGCTTAAAAATATTTTGAATAGCTTGTGAATAAGATAAGGCTGGAAATTCTTGTTGAAACAAATCATATCGATTTGAAGTAGTTATAGGACGAGAAGGACTTTGAATGGATTTTGGCATTTCATAATCTTTTGGAGTACGTGCCATACCTGCAAAAGAGAAATTAACAAATAATTGCATTGATTTCATTGTGTAACCTTTTGATCTGTTGCATAAGATATTGAATCTCTGAGGCTGTCGTCTGTAGACACCAAATTTTGACTATTTCAATTGTTTTATTATGTTTTTATCTATTAATTTTTAGTTATTTATTTTTGAATATTCAAACACATTTTTCTTATTTTTGTAGGTTTTTCTAAAAAAAAAAAGAAGAAGTCAAAAACACGGACCAGTTACGCGGATAAGTCCGCGTAACTAGTCCGCGTAACCTGATTAGAAGCAAAAAAAAAAGTCAGAAACACGGACCAGTTACGCGGATAAGTCCGCGTAACTAGTCCGCGTAACCTGATTAGAAGCAAAAAAAAAATACGCGCGCGTTTTTTTCAGCCTTTCATTCCTTATTTCCAGCTGTTTTTTTTTGTGTCTTTGGCATCAAGTAATCGTTTTAGTTAATGCCCAAATCACCCTTGATCCTTAAGACATAAATAAAACGCATCTAATGATCAAGATTAACCCAAGAAAACCCTCAAAGTATCTAAACCTTTGGTTGTAGGTTTTAATGCCTATAAATCACCCATGTTAGGGTTTTCTGAAAAGAGGAACAGAGAGAGCAAAAAAAGAGAGAAGAGGGAGGCTGAGAGTGAGCAGAAAGAGAGAAAAATGATTGAGAATCAAAGAGAAAAAGAAAAAGAGAGAAAAGATAAAAACTAGGGTTTCCTTTTCTTTAGTGAATATTTCTGGAATTTTGGTGATTCCTTCTCGTTATTTTCAAACCTTCGAATCAGGTAGTCTTTCTTTACTCTATCTATTATTTTTCTGGTCGAAAATTGCTGAAAACCAGACCTTTTGGTGGAACCAAGGTCTTAAAAGTGTTTTTTTTTTTTTTAGTTTTATGACATTTGATGATGATTATTGGTTGTTATATGAGCATGTTGTGTTTATAAAGCCTTGGTAAGACTCATAGTCTTGTTCTGACGTTTAAAATCAGACGTTTGATGCTTCTGTGTTGATCTTGTTGTGATTTTTGAAAAATTTCTGGAAAAATGTTCTTCACGTTTTGAAGATGTGAAGAAACGCGGACTACTTGCCCGGCTCACTTCGCGTAACGGTCCGCGTTTCCTCTTGAATGTTTGAAGATGTGAAGAAACGCAGAGCTCTTGCGCGGCTTAGTTCGCGTAACTCTTCGCGTTTCTACTTGACTATTTGAAGATGTGAAGAAACGCTGGGTTGTTACGCAGGCCAGTCTGCATAACATCCCGCGTTTCTAGCCGGACAGTTCTCCCATTTCCCCTTTTTTGTCTATTTGATGATGTTGATGCTTAAGATTTGGCCCTTTTTTCGGTTTTAGCTTGTTGTGACATGATCTGAATGATGATGTTTAATACTTTAAATAGATCCCCCTGCCTCTGAAGATTTTGTTTGTGTTATTGCCTGAAAAACTGGAAGCAATCTTCTTGATATTTTGAAGATGGGAAGAGACGCGGACCGTTACGCGGCAGAGTCCGCGTTTCCTGTCCGCGTTTCCCCTCTGAACTCTATATTTTGCATGTAACGCGGACCTAGTTGCGCGGCTCTGTCCGCGTTTCTACTCCGCGTAATCTCTCTGCTCCTCAGTTTTGTTGCTATTTCCTACTCTTTTGTTCCATAATCTTACTCTATTATTCGTATTTCCTAGTATTGTCCATGTTGTTTGCAGAATCTATTTTGATACCTTTTCTTTGAATTTTTGGTTGATTTTTTCTTTTAAATTGGTACCTTGATCCCTTTTGTTGACATTGACTCTTAGATAACCATTCCCCTCATTTAAGGATTCAATTAAGGCATCACATCAAGGGATGGTAACTTCTTTCCCCTATTATGTGCTCTTATGTGTTTTTGCATGATATTGCATGTTTTAAATTAAGTTTTCCTTTTCTTTTAGTCATGTCTAGTCTTTATTTATGTCATTTAATTTTTGGGTAAATCATTTGGAGGCCTTGGATGCCAAGTTGTAATGGATAGGTTTAATTTTGTAAAAAGTGTATTTATTCTAGAAAATGTAATAGTTAGATTATTTTTTCGAATTTTTACCCCTTAGAATGTATTTAGGTTCCCCCAATGTAATAATTAGGTTTTATATGCTTATTTTGCATGCTTGCATGTTTATGTGTTTACTTGCTTTTCTAGGGTCTTGCATCTAGATATTATGCCTATGTGTTATGTGTTTATGTGTTTTATGTGTTTACTTGCTTTATTATCATGTCTACATGTTTATTGTGTAAATGTGTTGACGTCACCACACTAGTCCAACGCTAGTTGTGGCCTTTCCTTTCGATTTCTCACTAATCCAATGTTAGTGAGAACTTTTAGACGAGGGCTAGTCCAATGCTAGACCCTTAAGGCCGTTCATGCATTAGATACAAATTTCACACACTTTTCACTTTTAGAGTTTCTTTTTCATTTTTTGCATGTTACTATCCGGCCATCCCGGATGCAAAACATCTCATTTAGTTTTCTTTTTCGTCAAAAAATAGATTAGTGCATTTAAGGCATTACCCTTTGAATTAGGAAAAAGAGCGAGTATGGCTTCCTAGCCTTAACACGCTTTTATTTCCTTCTATGAAAAGGAAGATTTAAAGTCACGAATCTAGTCCCCCGCAACCATTATGTTGCATTATCCCTCTTTAGGACATACATGTGCATTATTTTAAATTCTATCAAAATCATTCTTCAAAATCAAGTTTCTTCTTCATGTTTAGCAATTAGAAGTCAAAAATTCATTTTTCTTAAAATTGTATCTTTTGAAAATTCAAGTTCCTCTTTGCACTTAAAATTGATCTTTTCAAAAATTCAATTTCTTTTCCCTTGAGATTTTATAAAAATTGCATTTTGAAAACCCTATTTTCCTGTTTGTTCGAGTCTCATCATTTGCATTTTTTGTGACCTCCTCGAGGGATCAAATTTGGATGACACAACTAATGTGATCAATTTCAATCAAACCTCAAGGAGACATTTTGCCCCTCTCGATCCAACATTAGATTTAGGTTTTGCATCCATATAGATAACATCCAAAGGTGATAAATTTTAAAGTTAGAATTAGGAAATTTTTAACTAAATTACGCAACTAGCTTTGGTTAGGTTAGAAGGGTGCCTTAGAGACGAGTAACATCGAATCTTTGCCTTCCCTTCTTTCAACCGTGACCCCCGAACCTTTTTCTCTAGTTTTTCAAAGACCTGGAGTTGTCTAAAAAAGGGTTTTCTTAGTTTATTTCCATTAATTAAAATTTTTGGGTGACTTGGTACACCTCAACTCTATACCAAGTGGCGACTCCAAACTTTTCTAAAAACCCTTTTCTAGACTTTTGTTTTTGGGTCCAAATCGTCGCATTTTTGTAGTCCCATGACCCATTTCTTTTTTCAAAAATCAAAAATCAATTTTTTAACCAAAAAAGCATTTTCCAACTAAAAACCCGAAACGACGAGGGTTTTTCATTCCCCTCCCTCTCCTTTCCAAAAAATGGGGCGCGACAGCTTGGCGACTCCACTGGGGATCTTCCTAAGAGGGTCCGAGCACTTGATTTAGTTAATTATTTCGTTTTTCTAACTTTCTTATATATCACATTTGGATGTTTTAGGTTGCATTCCTTTTTCCTTTTCTTTTCCTTTTTAGGATTTTTTCCGCCCAATCGCTCCTTACACATCGCGTACATGATGAATGAATTATTGTTTATTTATTTGTATTGATATTTACTTGTACCGCGCCTTGCATTTGGGGTGGGTGTACATCTACCCTAGAGCCTCGAGAATGTTTGGTATTTGAATCCCTCCTCTCAAAGCGAATCACTCTCATACGTGCATATGTATTTTACTTTGACCCTACTTTTTTTTTTTTTTACTTTAGTGGCTTGTCACGCCACTCTTCCCTATTAGGATTAGGATTGATCCACTTGGACATGTGGCCGTGGCACGACGTGCACGTAGTAATGTCCAGGGGATCACTCGAACCACCGACTTGAGGCATTTGGATTGATGACCTTTTGCCTTTTAGTCTGAAGGTTTGGGAGCCTGTAACCTTTGTCAAGTCTAGATGCATTAGTGAGCCCAACCTCATGCATCCGTGTTAGAATTACCTAGGGTAGAGTCCATCTTACCCTATTAAGGATCACTAGACACGAGAGGAGGGATTCCACCCCTCTTTATTTTTGTGCAATTTGTTGCTCCAAAGTGTTATGTGATATCTGTTGATTAAACTAACCTTTTGTTGTCTTCCCTTTTCTTGCATTTCACAAACTCTAGAAAATAAGAGTCTTGGCACTCTTTTAAGACAAGCCATCCTTCTAGATAGGCTATTACACGTTTGAATTTATGTTTATTGCATTTAAGTTGTAATTGCATATCACTTTTAGGCTTACCCCGGCATTCAAATAGGGCTCCTATAGGCCATGTTTCATTTTGCACCCTTACTTGCTTTAATAAAATGGCATCATGCATAAACCATAGAGGGAATGCCATTTAGGGAATCCCACGATAGAAATAAACAACCCTTGTGTCTCGGATATATAATCCAATGAGACTTGCATGTTTATGTTTTCAGTAACATCCAAAGGGGTAGTGCACAAGGTAAGATAGGGTCCGATCCCTTCTATGATGGCATCCAAAGATATGGAGTGACCCTCGTATGCTAGAATATAAGTCTCTAATAATCATTTTTTGGCCATTTTATCAAAATTGGTAAAATCCCATGCATAAGGACACTAAATTGAAAAATTCCCAAATAATTTCTCATTGTTGAGATAATGATTTTATCAAGGCCAAATCTTGATTTTAGAAGGCTTATGAGCTAGTGTGTTGCAAATAAAATTGAGATGTGGAGTTACAGGTTCCGTTTTTTGCATTTGAAACTATAATACAATTTCTTCTTCTGTGAATTTTGGTGAATTTCCAAAATGGACAGAAAATCAAAACTGACATGCTTTGGTTTCACTGTAACAGCAGCTTTATGCTGGAATTTGATTGGTTTTCGATTTAAATCTGGTACAAGTGTCTTCTCGAGAATTTTAGTTCATCGAGTCTATTTTCCAACGGTATAATATTTGTAATTTTTGGACTTATAGAACTCAAGTTATGATTTTCCAAAGAACACTGCTCGAAACTGAAAATTCTTCCATGAAAGCTTAAAATCTAGAATTTGAGTGTTCAAAAATGCCACTTGTCTTATGGGGTTATTTTGCCCTGTTTTAACACTATTATTTTGTGATTATTCACTGCTAAGATAATGGTCTAGATGAGGGCTAGACTCTTTGCAAAAATGAGTATTTTGGTGCATGAAAACGTTTAACAAAAGCATGTGAAGATTGATGAACTAAAGTTGAAACTTTGTTGTTTTTCTTTTAAATTCATAGCTGCATTTTTTTGTGGGCTTAAGGTCTGATTGTAATGATTAAATGATGAGAGTTAGGTTGTTAATGTTTCCCACAAAAAGCTCTTCAAGAGTTGATGCAATTAGGGTTACTAATTTGGAAGTAAAATCTGGAAAATTGAGGCATTATGCTGCCCGAATTTTATGGGACTATTTCGTGATAATTTTTCTAAAAGATGTTACCATTTTTTGATCATCGTTAGGTTAAGGAAGACTAATACCAGTTTAGGGTCAAAATTTAAGTCAAATGGTACTAGCATATGATGATTATAATGGAATAGAAGAAGAGGAATTCAACTTTCCTGGTTTGAGAAGTTTCGATGAGCAAACTTTGGGCGCGTAGAAAACAGCCTTCCCGATCTAATTTTAAGCTACATTTTGGTATGAATCTATTTGATATATGGTATTATTAGTTTACCAAATTTGGTAATTTTTGACTAAGAATTAGCCACTCAAACGAAGCTGTGAATTATGCCCTGTCAAACTGGAAACCAGAAATTTCAGAAATTTGAACCCCCTCTTTTTGAACTGTTATAATTTCATGCTCGGGTGTCAGAATTGAGTTACGTAAGAGGCTGTTGAAACTCATTATGTAGTACTATATTGTATATGAATTTCAGAGGCTAACTAATTTTCTGTAATTTATGACGAATTTTCAAAGTAGCCTGGATGGCCAGCCTGATGTGTTCTGTCTCTGTACTGTAGCTTTATGTTGAACGAAAATCTGGGCAGTTTTCACCCCGAATTTTAACTGGGTGCCTTCTATAAAGTTTTATAACTTTAAAAGAGGTTTCCAACGGTACTAGATGTGTGAAATTCTGACTTGTATAACTTGAGTTACAATTTTTCAAAGATTTCAGCTCAAACTAGGAAATTATCGAACTTTCCATTTTTTGAAATAAATTTGGTCGGTGAACTAGGGAAACTTATTTTCGTTCTCTTTTAATTATTTTAGGGTGAAGTGCTAATTTTGCATCTGATCAAAATTTGGATTCCGACACTTATTTTGTCGGTGAGTTTTCAATACCTATTAAATGTTTTCGTTTAAATGCTTTGTGAATGTATGTGTACCATGACATGTTGCTTGATTTGACTGTGAAAATGGAAATTTGATGAACCACTCACTTAAAGGAGAGTATACTTTATTGCTCCCTTCTGTAGAGTTGGTAATTTAAACATTTTGCATGTGTCAAATTCGGAGATGGAGAAGTGTTACCCCGCCACTCTTGGTCGCGTGCCTTGAGTGGCCTACTGTTACTGTTCACTGTATAAATGTTTGGCGTGCGGGTCCGGTAGGGGGAGTTTGGTGGTTGGAGTTTGGCGTGAAGAGTCGTCTACTTGGATTGAAAGTCGACGGAGTGTCGACTACTATAAATGCTCGCGAAATGTGAAATTTGGCTCCTGAGAGCCCCCGTATCCTCAATGTGTGTGAATTTGATTTGTTTAGGTGTTTTATTTATTTACTTTTAATTTTACCATTTTAAGTGCATGTGCATGAATTTTGGAAACTCACGAGCTTTTTAGCTCACCCTCGTTCCCGTTTATTTTTCCTTAACAGGTGACGAGGATCCCGAGTCGTAGAGAGAGCTAGTGTATCGATCTTTTGACTTTTGACTCGAGTATATGGACACATCTTGTATATTTATGTTGGGTGATGAATGTTTTGAACTTATGGAAGTGTATTAAACTTTGACTCGAGGGTTTTGAGTATTTCGAATGGATGAATGTAATTTTAAGTTTATTCATCTTTTTACAGTTTTAATATTAATGTTATGGTGGTTGATAAAATTGCACGTTTAAGTTAGTCTTTATTTGAATGCTTGAGTCCTGGCAAGAGCTGGGCAGGCAGCCCGCTCACCCCTCTGGTTAGCCTTAGGGGAAGGTGGGGTTATCACAGGTGGTATCAGAGCCTAGGCTTCAGATCCTTGTAGTATATTCTAGACTAGATGTTTAGGATGCCGGACTATGGGATATGATTGAGAGTTAAGTGTGATACGACCTTGGTATTTGATGTTTAATAAGTGATATTAAAGTGTTCGTGTTTCATTTGAGTGTTATAAATATGAAACGATAAGTGTGCTAGTTTTATTGGCAAAGTGTATAAACTCCCCTAAGTGATTGGTTTTCTTTAGCTCTAAGGGTTGAACTTGGAATTGGGTTTAAGTTTTTTCCCTGGTTGTATTGTAGACTCTACTCTATAGGTGATTTCATCCCTTTAAGTCGTCCTTGAGTTGAGAACTTAAAGCAGACTTGATTTCCCAGGTATTCTTGATGATGTAGCACTCCTTTTGGTTTGACTCCTTACCCTAGCTTGTATAGGGTTTTATCTTGAATTGAGTGAAGAAAACTTATATTCATTGGAAGTTTTAGGCTAAGAATTTGGAAATCCGTTTACGTTCTTGGATGGGATCTGGAGTTCGTAATTATTAGAATGATATGGCTTGATATCGTGGAATATTCTAGTTTCGCCCTAACTAGACTTGTGGCTTCCTTCGTTTAGTCCTGCCTAGGATAGTAGGGCTTGAGGAAGACCTTTTGGAGGACTTAAAAATTGTTAACCGACTGTGTAGGCTAATCCCCTTTTGATAAGGTTTATTATGGACATAGTAGGGATGGTGCACGCCGTGAGGCCCTTTTGTATTTTCTTGCATGTGCATGTATACCGGCGGTACTTAGTTGCCTATGTCGTGTACTTGACTTATCTGGCTTGTTTTGTAACCTCTTGACTTGTATTATGACTTTCGGTACATGTAATGAATCATGTTTTAAATTTAAATGTTTTTGCGATTTATATATGCATCAAGTCCTTTTGTGCTCGATTATTGCTTTTCTTATACAAATTGAACTTGTTTTGAGTAAGACTTGGCTAGGATGAGAATAGAGTCATGTGTGTGGGTTTAGGCAACCGTACACTCCTAAGAGAGATGAGGAACCTTGGGAGAAGGTTTGATAGGTGGGTTTGCGTGATGCCATAGAATCCTAGTGATGGATAGGAGTTGGAATTGGAAAGTAAATGACCAATCTCTATATACCATAGGAGTTAATACTTGGAGATGAACGGTGGCAAAGATTTTTGGGTTGAAATTTATGTATAAACAAACTTGCACGACTATCTAACTTTCTTAAGAATATTTGTCTAGGAGGTACATTTTTTCCGAATATAGCTTTTAACCTGAAACTTTGAGGGAATGCTTTTAAGTATTTTCCATGTACATACTATTATACTAAATATGTGTTTTAATATTCATGCCTTGAGTTGCATGATTAACCTTCTTAAACTTATTTGAGGAATTTGAAATCGGTCTCGATGATTGAGGCAAAAAAAAAAAGAATTTGAAGTTTTTTACTAAGAAAATTTAGTTTTGAGCCATGAAGGAAATTTTGTATCTTGACATTTATTTTGAAGTTTTAAATTAGTGTTTTACCATATATACCTCCTATATACATTAAATCCTTCGAATATATTTCGCAAATTATGATTTAACTTGATTTGAACAAAAACATGGATTGGTCCTTTAGGACAAAAGAACTAGGTCATTTCTAACATTGTTCATATTGAAAATCAAAAGCCAATAAATGATCTTGGGCAAATTGAGTTCGAGAATCTTTTTGTAAACTTAGTTCTCTATTGAAAATATATCTTTTTACTCGAGTTTTAAATTGCATGATCGAATCATTTAGTTAGAGTTTTAATTGACCCTAGAGCCACCTAATGTTGGAGTAAACCCTAGTTTCACGAATGATATAGGTATGGAATGTGATCGCTTACTCTACGATATGGACGTTAAGATTTCCTCCAAGGATTAGTGTTTAAGTGTTAGTATAATTCATGCAAATTGTGAATCTTGGGCAAACAAGAGGAGAATGATTGGCCGATACGGTGAACTTAGCAAATAAGGAGTATAAAGTAACCTAAGGAATGGATTGATTAGCTAGATGTGAGAAGTAAGCTAGCATTATCTACTCTTATATCGGGAATTCAAGTTAGAAAACCTATTCATACGGAAACATGAAGATATATGGCCTTTCTTTATAAGGTATACCCGAGAATAAATGAAGTTCAAACGTGCCATTGGGAAAAAGGTTTATTGAGGTAGCACACATACGCTTTATTAGGAATAAGATACATGAAAGAAAGTGAACTGCCATGGAAGGCGCCTATGCTTTTGTTGAGAAAAGGTTGGAAGTATAAAGTTATGCGTGGACTTTCGAGACTCGAATGAAGTGACCATTAAGAGGAAATATTTCAACTAGAAGGATTGCTTGATCAATTATAAGGAATCTTGGTATTTCCTAAGTTGTATAATCTCTAAGAAAGGACTTAAGGTGGACCTAACTAAGAATGGAAGCATTATCTCTATAGAATGACTTTTGAGGGTCTTGCTAATCATAAGAGCATTGCACCGGGTTTGAAAGAACTTAGACCTTATAATTAGGGTTGAAATTTCAAATCAGGATATGCTAATGGAGATATTATGACATATTTGACAAGTTATTACTTAAGGTTCCGTAGAAATAATAGGATGAAGTATAGAAGAGATGTGCGAGAATATGGGGATTCTTCAACAGGAAATAGAATGCCAGAAAGAAACGGCTGACCATTGGAAAGAAAGGTGTGAAAACCTCAGACATTAAGTGAAGAACTGCTCAAGGAACGAGATCCTACCACGGACTCACTGAAGGTCTTAGAGACACTAAGAAATAGCAGTTTCTTTTGGGTGTAGCGTGTCTTGTGAAGATCTTGGATAGTAAGTTGGATCTACTATAAGATTGGAGAGCTTGGAGCTTGAACGGTGAAATGAATTGCTACTCCTTGATGGCTGTTAACTATGATTCTAGGTGATTTACCTGCCTGCATACCATGAGTCAGTGTGAATTTCGAGGACGAAATTCTTTTAAGGAGTGGAGGTTGTGAGGACCCGAAAATTTATTTTATTTGACCTGTTTATTTAATTAATTATTTATTTTCCATGAATAAATAATTTAGATCATTTTAATTGCAAATACGCCATATGTTACTCCAATTTATTTTAAAACCTTGTTTAAGCCTCAATTTAATTTATAAAATTGCAAAATTGCAAATTTCCATAAATTTATTTCATTAAATTAGTTTGATTTATTTGAATGTCGTTTATCAATTGTAACAGCACGAAACGTTTTAAAATGCATTTCTGTACATTTAAAACTATGTTTTCGATTCAAACTATCTGAATGTTTAAATTTCGTACACGGGCCTAGGATAGACACTAGATATAGGTCTCAGATGTTAGAATGGATATTCGAGATGTGTAAATGAGAGAAATCAGGATCGTAATATTTCGTTGTATGAATTTACCTCGACACGACAAAAGTGGCTTTACGCCAAACCACCCAATTTCCTCCCATTCCTTCCATTTTCTAGAAAAGCCCCAAAAGTCAAACTAACCACCACCATTCATTTTTCTTCCTTTCTTCCTTCTTGGCCGGTTCATCTCTTCTCGTTTTCTCCTCCAATTTTACTCCAAAACAGCCACCCCTCTCTCTTCATTTTCCCCTCCATTCCCTCTCCAATAATCAACACAAAACCAGCCACCATTGAAGCCATCAATAGCTTGAGGTTGGTGCTAGTTTCTTGGGGCAAGCTTTGGTCCAGCTAGGAAGGGGAGAAGCCGGTTGTGAGCTTGAAGGTTGAGGGTTGTGTGAGCTAATCCATCCACCAAAAACTAAGCTGATTGTTTAGTAGAGGTAAGTTGGAAAAACCCCAAAACCCTTGCTCATTTCTTTCATTTATTTGGTTAAGAGAGCTTGAAGCTCCTTGTGTTAGATTTTGTTGATGATTGTTGAAAATGGGCTCTATGAAATCCCATTATGTATGAACTTGGGGCTGTTGATGATCTATTGTGTGTGTGTGAGGTGTTTAGGTGGTGTTTAATTGCTAGGAATGGAAGAGGGAAAAGAAGAGGAAAACCAAGAGGAAGGAAAGGCTCGCTGCCCTGTTTTTTTGGTTGTTTTGATCGCAGCCTTTCCATGCGTTTTATTAGCTGAAATTTGGTGTAAAAGTAGCTTACATATTGAGGTTGTTTCCTGCAAAATTTGGTGTTTTTATAGTACAATTTCGTTGCTCAAATAATGTCTCAAAATTGTTCTTCGAAACTGGAATTTCCGGAAATCAGGGTTGGTTTTCCAGCCTACTTACAACTGTTATAACTTGGTGTAGGAAGGTCCAAATTAAGTTCCATTTGTTGCGTTTGAAACTAGAATAAAATTTATTTTTTCAATATAAATTTCAATGTCTAGTTCAATTTCTGTGAATTTTGGTGAATTTCCAAAATGGACTGAAAATCAAAACTGATATGCTTTGGTTTCATTGTAACAGCAGCTTTATGCTGGAATTTGATTGGTTTTCAATTTAAATCTGGTACAATTGTCTTCTTGAGAATTTTAGTTCATCGAGTCTATTTTCCAACGGTATAAGATTTGTAATTTTTGGATTTATAGAACTCAAGTTATGATTTTCCAAAGAACACTGCTCGAAACTGAAAATTCTTCCATGAAAGCTTAAAATCTAGAATTTGAGTATTCAAAAATGCCACTTGTCTTATGGGGTTATTTTGCCCTGTTTTAACACTATTATTTTGTGATTATTCACTGCTAAGATGATGGTCTAGATGAGGGCTAGACTCTTTGCAAAAATGAGTATTTTGGTGCATGAAAACGTTTAACAAAAGCATGTGAAGATTGATGAACTAAAGTTGAAACTTTGCTGTTTTTCTTTTAAATTCATAGCTGCATTTTTTTGCGAGCTTAAGGTCTGATTGTAATGCTTAAATGATGAGAGTTAGGTTGTTAATGTTTCCCACAAAAAGCCCTTCAAGAGTTGATGCAATTAGGGTTACTAATTTGGAAGTAAAATCTGGAAAATTGAGGCATTATGCTGCCCGAATTTTATGGGACTATTTCGTGATAATTTTACCAAAAGATGTGACCATTTTTTGATCATCGTTAGGTTAAGTAAGACTAATACCAGATTTGGGTCGAAATTTAGGTCAAATGGTACTAGCATATGATGATTATAAAAGAATAGAAGAAGAGGAATTCAACTTTCCTGGTTTGAGAAGTTTCGATGAGCGAACTTTGGGCGCGTAGAAGACAGCCTTCCCGATCGAATTTTAAGCTGAATTTTGGTATGAATCTAGTTGATATATGGAAGTATTAGTGCACCAATTCGGTAATTTTTGACTAAAAATTAGCCACTCAAAAGAAGCTGTGAATTATGCCCTATCAAACTGGAAACCAGAAATTTTAGAAATTTGAACCCCCTCTTTTTGAACTGTTATAATTTCATGCTCGGGTGTCGGAATTGAGTTCCATCAGTGGATGTTGAAACTCATTATGTAGTACTATATTGTATTTGAATTTCAGAGGCTAACTAATTTTCTATAATTTATGGCAAATTTTCAAATTAGCCTGGATGGCCAGCCTGATGTGTCCTGTCTCAGTACCGTAACTTTATGTTGAACGAAAATCTGGGCAGTTTTCGGCCCGAATTTTAACTAGGTGCCTTCTACAAAGTTTTATAAATTTAAAAGAGATTTCCAATGGTGCTAAATGTGTGAAATTCCGACTTGTATAACTTGAGTTACAATTTTTTAAAGATTTCAGCTCAAACGTGGAAATTATCGAACTTTCCATTTTTTGAAATAAATTTGGTCGGTGAACTAGGGAAACTTATTTTAGTTCTCTTTTAATTATTTTAGGGTGAAGTACTGATTTTGCATCTGACCAATATTTGGATTCCGACCCCTATTTTGTCGGTGAGTTTTCAATGCCTATTAAATGTTTTCTTTTAAATGCTTTGTGAATGTATGTGTACCATGACATGTTGCTTGATTTGACTGTGAAAATGGAAATTTGATGAACCACTCACTTAAAGGAGAGTATACTTTATTGCTTCCTTTTGTAGAGTTGGTAATTTAAACATTTTGCATGTGTCAAATTTGGATATGGAGAAGTGTTACCCCGCCACTCTTGGCCGCGTGCCTTGAGTGGCCTACTGTTACTGTTCACTGTATAAACGTTTGGCGTGCGAGCCCGGTAGGGGGAGTTTGGTGGTTGGAGTTTGGCGTGAAGAGTCGTCTACTTGGATTGAAAGTCGACGGAGTGTCGACTACTATAAATGGTCGGGAAATGTGGAATTTGGCTCCTGAGAGCCCCTGTATCCTCAATGTGTGTGAATTTGATTTGTTTAGGTTTTTTATTTATTTACTTTTAATTTTACCGTTTTAAGTGCATGTGCATGAATTTTGGAAACTCACGAGCTTTTTAGCTCACCCCTGTTCCCGTTTGTTTTTCCTTAACAGATGACGAGAATCCCGAGTCGTAGATAGACCTAGTGTATCGATCTTTTGACTTTTGACTCAAGTATATGGACACATCTTATATATTTTTGTTGGATGATGAATGTTTTGAACACATGGAAGTGTATTAAACTTTGAGTCGAGGGTTTTGAGTATTTCGAATGGATGAATGTAATTTTAAGTTTAATCATCTTTTTACAATTTTAATATTAATGTTATGGTGGTTGATAAAATTGCACGTTTAAGTTAGTCTTTATTTGAATGCTTGAGTCCTGGCAAGAGTTGGGCAGGCAGCCCGCTAACCCCTCTGGTTAGCCTTAGGGAAGGTGAGGCTGTCACAGTTAGGATGGGGTAATCCTAAGCAAGGAAGTTCTTTAATTTTTTCTTTTAAATATTTAACTTTTTGAGTATGTTGTTCAGTCCATGGTTGCGGATTCCTTTTTACTCTTTGATATAATATAGCTCATTCTGTTCTAAGATTTGGAAAGAAGTCTGCTACATAATTTAGACATCCATAAAATATACTCTTAATAATTCAAATTGGACCCTTCTAGATAGAAATATAGAAGAAATATATAAAGTGGGATTACTTGATTTCAAAGTCGCCATGACAATTAAAACCCATGAAGAAACCAAATCAATTGATAAAGAATTTCAAACTATGACTTTATTAAATCAAGAATCATTAAGCAAATACTTAGATCAAGGATTCAGATATATTCAATAGGTCTAGTACAAGTAGCAGTAAAGCCATTAGTACATTTAGGAATAGATGCTCCTATATTCCTAGCACTAAGAGACAAAAGATTAAAAAGATATAAAACATCTTTATTATCAGTAATTCAGACAAATATATGTAATGGTCCCATTTATTTTAACTGTGCTCCTGATTACTCATTAGACATGACAGATCCTTTAATTATGGATTCATTAATTCTAGATATACATTTAAAGGGAGACGAGTTTCATAAAAATTGTAAAGATTTTGCGGTAATATACAAAGTATATTTTAAATTACTATCTTCTCAAATAGATCCTCAATGTTTATTAATTCCAAGTAAAAAGGAAGAAATAGTTTTATTACAAGTTCAGGCAGAAAAATCAAATGTTTTTACTCCTAAGAGACTTAAATGGCATGAAATCACAATTCCTCAAGAATTTCAGATTAATATTCCCCAAGTCCCCAGAAACATAGAACAAAATGAAATAGAATCAATTATAGAAGAACCAGATGGCACAATATTAGTAAAATTTCCTTCATTCCAAGATAATCAATCTACCTCAGCTTCTTATTCTTTTGCTAATTCAGCAAGAAGATATTCTACAAGTGATATTTCAGAAAATTTCCATAGTTTTAGAGGTTCTGAATCTAGTCCAGTTTATAAGTTTAAAAGTCCTATTCCAGAAACGGTTAGTAATTCAGGAGAATACTCACCAACACACTCTCAAATGAGAGCAGAAATTAATATGATAACTAAAAAAGATATAAAGATTAATTATGATAAATTAGAAGAAGAAATATGGGATGAAGAAAATAGTCAACAAAGAAAATGGTTCCTAGCATTAGAAGAAAGCTGTCAAAAGAAATTAAAAGAATTATGGTACGAAGAATTAGAAAGAAGAAAATTTGATTTTCCTTTTTTAAAGTGGATAGAATGTTATATGATAAAACATAAGATTTCTGAAGACCCTTATTCCATTCCAAGTCTAAATATTCAAACTAATTTATACAAAAATGGACTCTTGCTACTAATCAAATAGTCACTTCAATACATCCGCCCTTACAAGAAATCAAAATAAATGATGATACAATAGCTTCTCCATTTAAAAAAAGGAAGAAAAGCCTCTGAAAGTGCTTCAGTAGCTTTAGAAGATATTATAAATGTATATCAGCAAAATAATTATTCAAATCAAATACTATATACAATTTCCCAGAATATAGAAAATATAGAAACAAAAATTCAAACTTTAGGGAATAAAGTAGAAAAGAAAATAGAAACTATTCCAGGAGTAATTAAATTTCCACATGATATATCTTTACCATATTTTAAACCAAGAAATCTGCAAGATAAACAAGAAACAGAATTAGTCCAATCAGGAATATTGGGACGAATATCAAAAAATTTAACAATATTAGATAAACCAAGTTAATCAGGAATTAATACATTAGAACAAGGGAAAATCTTAAGTAATTCAGAAGAAACAGAAACTAATTCAGAAAATGAAACTACAGAAGAGGAAGATTAAGAACAAGAAAACATAATACATATAGTAGAAAATTAATTCCAAACAGATAATAATTTAAATAAAATAAGAAGAGGATTTCGAAAAACAAAATTTCATAAAAATTGGAAAGTAGCAGACACCAGAAATTACTATCCTAGGGCAACTCCTCCTGATATTCAATATGAAAAAAGATCAAAGTTTCAAACTTCAAAGTATGATGGTAAATCTTTATATGAATGGAACATAGACGAAAAAGCAGAATATGAGATATTAAATACATTACAAGAAATGGGAAAGGCAAGATTAGCCTATAAAATTAGAAATGCAGATGAAAAAACTATTGCAACATTTATTAGTATCAGGATTTACAGGACAATAAAAAAATTGGTGGGATAATGCACTAACATTAGAAAGTAAAGCTTCTATATTAGAACATACAATAGACATTGAAGACGAATAAGGAGACATTACAACAAAGTCAGACGCTGCAGAATTTTTAATTGTAACTACTGCAATGTATTTTGTAGGGAATCCTAAAGAAGGGTTAAATTCTACAAAAATATTTTTAACAAATTTAAGATTGTAAGGCCCAAGTACAACCTAAGAGGGGGGGGTGAATTAGGTTGATTAACAATCAGCCAAGTATTACCTCTTTTTCTGATTTTAATCACAAGTTCTTGAACAGATGATTTATGAAGTAGATAGACAAGTCAAGATTGATAAATATGGATGAAATTTCAAACAATGAATATGATAATGTAAGATAAAACAAGTAATGAAAGATAGCAAACCAAACTTCTTCAAGTCTCCACTTGAGCTTGAAAAGAATTCCTCAAAACAGCCTTCTTCAATTTGGTGAAATTCGATCACACTTGTGTACAATAGAAGGATCACTTCCTCCTTGCCCCAAGCTCCACTTAGTCAAGCTAGGAAGTTTTACACTCTTTACAGAAAACCCTCACACAGCTACACAATTTATGAATTCACTCACAATTGAAAAGCTTCTCAATGAACTATCACTACAAGACTAACAATTCTTACTCAAAATGAGTATTTTCTAGCTAAAATCACTCTTAAGAACTTGTTATCCAAGTGTACAGTTGTGTTTGATATTTGGACAGTTCTTGTATTTATAGGAGACCAAAAAGTGCCTAGAAAATGAGGTCAACGGATAGTACAAGTTGAAATGTCAACTAGCCGTTGGAGCTATCGGACGTCCGACACTCTGTTGTTCGTCCGATGCTAGCGTCCGATAGGCAAGTTTCGAGTCTTATCGGACGGACGATGAATAATTCTGCGTCCGATAGCTTTGCGTCCGACAGTGGCCAGTAGGTTCAGAAAATTTTCATGGAATCGATCGGACGGCCGATACATGTCTTTATGCGTCCAAGGCTTGCGTCCAAAGCGTCCAGTAAGCTCATCAAATTTCTTGGATATCTTCGGACGTCCGATGTAGATGTTATGCGTCCGAAAGAGGTGTCCGATAGATCCCCTGTCTATCGGACGTCCGATACGTCAGGTTGAGCGTCCGATAGGAAGGTTTCGAGTTTTATCGGACGTCCGATACAAGGTATCGTCCGTCCGACAGTCAGCAGTTTCTTCAACAGTTTCCTGCCTCGATATCCTGTTCTGTCAAGAATCTCACTAGAAAACATTAGACCAATTTTCTTCAATTGTTTTGTAATTATCAAAATTCGAGATCACAATTAACATTCTCCCCCTTTTTGATGATGACAAAACAATTGAATGTAATTTAACCAAAATTGAGTTTTTAACAAAAGAATTTCCTCTTACTTGAATAACTCCCCCTTACTCGAATAACTCAAATTTCTTTTTCTTTTTACTCCCCCTTTTTGTCATCACAAAAACATTCAACCCAAATGTAGAAGCAGAATCAGCATAGTGTAGTAATGTAAACAAGCAGTGAAATCTCCAAATTTAGATTTCATCAGATAACATCATCAGATAACTCTAATATCAGATATCAGCAGATAACATCATCCAGTAACATAGTGCAAAATCATGGAAAGGCCAATTGTAAGGCCATCATCATTAACTGAAAAATGTTAAAAGTACTGAAGTGCTGGTTCTACAAAAGTCTTAGATGAAAGCAGTAAAATAGATTAATACACTTTCACATCGAAAGGGAACAAAACAGACTTGTGCATTCTAATGTGAAGTGTAAGTGCATCCTAGAGTGCCTAAAGGGTGAATGTTGATCGAGTTCCGTGTCGCCGACAAGCCGATATGTTGAATCATCTTCTTCGCAGTTTCATCCCCATCATCTTCGCTTTCTTCATCTTCCACAACCACCGGTTCTTTCCCCTTGGTAGATGATGTGGGATCACGTAGATTTTGTGACTCGGTCATCTCTTGGTCATCCAATGAAGGATCAGTGGCTCTTTGGCTTGAGAGGTGTTTTCATCCCTCGGAGGAGGGAACAACAGGTTTCTTTTGTCAAGAAAGTTAGATTTTTGGTCAGATGTCATGGTTAACATAAGACCATGTTCAAGTAGAAGAACATGACTTTTGAGCTCGCTTCAACAAATCCAAGACATCAGATTGAGAGGAAATCCTAGAGGCTGACTTCCTAGGATGAATTGATGGACCTGGAGTAAATCTAAGAGTTCTAGCAAGACTAGGAGAGAGAGGAACATCATGTCCTTTCTTTGAGCGAGATTCGAGAGACAGCCTTGGTGCACCAATTTCCATCAAAGAATTTTAAATTCTTCCTTTCAAAATATTGTTTTGAAAACACGTAAGTGGTTAAGTCCTTGGGACATACACCACTTATAGGAATTTTGAAGTGTTCAAAGATGGGAGTTAAAACTTTCCATAAGAGAGTTTTCTTCTTGTATCGTGGAGAGTTTCATGAAACTTACACATGACAAAGCCAAAATCTATTCAATTCTTTCAACAAAGCAATAAAACAGATATAACTCCATTTTGTTTGCATCTGTCCGATGACCATCAGTTGGAACAAGCAAATTTGAGATGATTGAAAAGGTGATCAGATTTTTAGGGACTTAAATCTTCCAACTTGGCATCAGGAGTTTGAAAAGGAGATTGAAAATAGGCCATTAATTTTTCAGCATTGAAATGATTCAAACTTGTTGGAGTTTCCTCATAGGAAAAGAAGTTTGCAATTTTACTTTTGCACCCAAACTCAATGGTGGTTTTTAGAATTTCATTCACAACATCAGAGTCAAAAACCAAATCAATACCATTCACACGGGATTTAAGCTCATCACGGGAATTACCCTTCCTAAGATTGGCAAAACCGATACATCATGTCGGGTAATAGACATTAGGCATAATAATGATGTGAGACCATTTCTGAAACTCAAACAACTTGAGGACAGACTCTAGATCGATTTTCTTAAACTCGAAGGAATAATGGATGTGAATAATGAAACCTTTTGAGAGAATAAGGCAAACTTAGACTCAAAGATCGAATCTATGAATTTAGGTAAGGGAGCAGGTTCTATTATAACCTAAGAATCAGAAGGAGTAGTACGAGGTGGTTGTTTTGTAGCAGAGCCACGTCTTGTTCTTTTGGAGGTGCGTTTGCCACAGTGGGAGGAAGTATCTTCATCTCTTGGCAACTTCTTGCGTCCGGTAGATGTGAGCTCCACGAGTGCACCATTGTGCTAATGTTGTGTGATTTGGTGATGAGGAAGTGTTTACACGTAATGCAGAGTGACACACTTTTAAATTCAGTGAAGATATATCAATTTTTTTGAGCCAGAAGGGGAGAAAAGGAGAACTTAGGGTTTCTGGTGAGATTTGGGAATGAGAAGAGGAGTGATTTATAGTGCAGATACTTGATGAAGATTGGACCGCAATAGGTGAGAGGTGAAATCAGAACTTTCAATTTTGAGAAATGGTGAAGTTTTGACTGGGAATTTGGAGTTTTGAATTGAGGTGGTTGGGAAGATGCGTCCGAATTAAATGTAGTTGACTGATGGAAATGAAGTGAAATGACTGATTCAAGATCGCTCATGTGTCGGACGTCCGATCGAAGCGTCCGACCCATGCGTCCGATAGCATTTTTGGAAAATGACCAAGAACACTGTCGGACGTCCGTTCATCAGGATCGGACGTCCGATAAGTTTTACCGTAAAGGCTTAAGGCATCTTTTCTAAAATACCCAATTTGAACGAAGATATCTAAATTGTTCTAGGGGTAGTGCTTTTGTGAAAATATCAGCAATTTGATCATCTGAGCAGACATAGTTTACACAAATTTCACCTTTTTGAACAAGATCACGAATGAAATGATGCTTAATGTCTATATGTTTTGTTCTAGAATGTTGAATAGGATTTTTTGTCAAATTAATTGCACTAGTGTTATCACAAAAAATGGGCATGTTATCATATGTCAAACCAAAATCATTCAATGTATGTTTCATCCAAATTAATTGTGCACAACATGCACTAGCAGAACATATTCCGCCGGTTGTTGATAAGGAAATAGCATTTTGTTTCTTACTAAACCAAGAGACTAAACACTTTCCAAGAAAATGACAAGATCCACTAGTACTTTTTCTATCAATTCTACATCCGCCAAAATCAGCGTCCGTATAACCACACAAGGTGAATTCATTACATTTAGAATACCAAATACCAAAATTCATGGTTCCTTTCAAATAACGAAAAATTCTTTTAACGGCATTCAAATGAGATTCTTTTGGGCAAGATTGAAAACGAGCACATAAGCATACAGCAAACATAATATCCGGTCTACTTGCAGTTAAATAAAGAAGGCTTCCGATCATACCTCTATACTTTTTCTCATCTACATTTGTACCTTCTTCGTCCTTTTCAAGCTTGGTGGACGTGCACATTGGTGTTCCCACATGCTTTGAGTCTTCCATGCCGAACCTTTTGAGAAGTTCTTTGGTGTATTTTATTTGGTTGATGAAGGTTCCTTCACGTGTTTGAATGACTTGGAGTCCCAGAAAAAATTCAATTCTCCCATTAAGCTCATCTCAAACTCATTTTGCATAATGGTGGAAAAATCCTTGCACAAATCCTCATTAGTAGCACCAAATATAATATCATCAACGTAGATTTGTACAATAAGAAGATCATTTGATTTTGTTTTGTAAAAGAGTTGTGTCTACTATGCCTCTTTTAAAACCATTTTCAACTAAGAATCCACTTAAACGTTCATACCAAGCCCTAGGGGCTTGTTTTAGACTCATATAATGCTTTTGAGAGTTTAAATACATGATTAGGAAACTTTTCATTTTCAAAGCCGGGTGGTTGATCCACATATACTTCTTGATCAATGAAACCATTTAGAAAAGCACTTTTAACATCCATTTGATACAACTTAAAACCCTTGAAACATGCAAATGCAAGAAACATCCTAATAGACTCTAATCTAGCAACGGAGCAAACGCGTTTCATCATAATCAATACCTTCTTCTTGAGCATACCCTTTAGCTACTAATCTAGCCTTGTTTCTTACAATTTCACCTTTATCATTTAATTTATTTCTAAACACCCATTTAGTGCCAATGATAGGATAATTTTGAGGTCTTTCAATTAAAGTCCAAACATTATTTCTTTCAAATTGATTTAACTCCTCTTGCATGGCCATAATCCAATAATCATCTTTTAAGGCATCATTGATGTTTTTAGGCTCAATATGAGATACAAATGCGAAATTATCAAATAATGTCTTTGATGAAGAACGAGTTCTTACCTCTCGGATGGATCACCAATGATCAAATCCTTTGGATGATTTTGAATGAACTTCCATGCCTTAGAAAATCCTTTAGTGATTCATCAATCTTGTCTTCTTCATCTAGTCTTGAATTTCTTGAGAATCACCATCTTTTGAATTTTCTTCCATATCACAATTGTTCTCCTCTTGAAGTGTGAGCTTCTCAAGATTCTTTTGAACACCTACATCATCATCTACACAAGTGCTATTTGAAGAGTTGCCATTAGATTCATCAAATGAAACATGTATAGCTTCTTCAATCACAAGAGTTCTTCTATTATAAACTCTATATCCTCTTTTATTATCACAATATCCCAAGAAAATACCTTCATCGGTTTTCTTATCAAACTTTCAAGGTGTTCTTTGATATTCAAAATAAAACACTTGCATCCAAAACTTTAAAATAGCCAACAATTGGCTTTTTTATCAAACATCAACTCATATGAAGTTTTGTTCAAAAGGTCTTAGCAATACTCTATTCATTACATAGCAAGCTGTATTTACGGCTTCCGCCCAAAAATATTTTGGTAAATCATTCTCACTTAACATGGTTCTTGCGGCTTCTATAAGTGTTCTATTTTTTCTTTCAACAACACCATTTTGTTGAGGGGTTTTTACAATAGAAAATTCATGAGTTATTCCATTATGATCACAAAAATCTGGAAATCCACAATATTTAAATTTCGAACCATTATCACTTCTAATTTTGATAATATGCAATCCAAGCAAATTTTGCACTTTTGCAAAGAGAGAGACAAAACTTTTAAAGGCATCATCTTTATGAGTAAGAAAAATAGTCCATGTATATCTAGAGTAATCATCAACAATAACGAAACAAAATCTTCTACCACCTAGACTAGCAATAGGTGTAGGACCGAATAGATCAAGATGTAAGAGTTCCAATGGCTTAGATGTAGAAATGATTTTCTTAGGTTTAAAAGATGTTTTGGTTTGTTTTCCAAATTGACATGCATCACAAATCTTATCCTTTTCAAACTTAATTTTAGGAAGTCCTCTAACAAGTTCCCTTTTTGAAATTTCATTTATCACATCCATGTTAAAATGACAAAGTCTTCTATGCCACAACCAAGGATCTTCATTTGAGATTTTAAGGCATTTAAAACTAGAAGAGTCAATTTTTTCAAGAATCACAACATAGATGTCATTGTATCTACTTCCTTTGAAAACAATGTTAAATTTTGAGTCAAGAACCAAACATTCATGTTTTTTGAATACAACAAATAGATCTCTATCACAAAGTTGACTAACACTAAGCAAATTATAACTTAGATTATCCACTAAAAGAACATTATGCACAAATGTTTCACCATTCTTACCCACATCACCTACTCCAATTGTCTTAGCTTTCATGTCGTCTCCAAAAGTCACTTTTCCACTTGACTTTGATTTGAGCTTGATGAATTGTGAAGAATCGCAGGTCATGTGCCTTGAGCATCCACTATCAATGAACCATTTTGATTTCTTCATATCCTTTTCAATTTTTACCTACAAGGAATAGAAAGTTTGGTACCCCTTTTAATTTTTGGGTCCTTGATGGTTAGAGTCAATGTTTGACTAACCACATACATTTCATTCCTTTTTTTATATTTCTTTTTACATAGCACTCATGCTTCAAGTGACCTACTTGGCAGCAAAAATCACACATAATGGTAGAGTCGTTTACATGAACAGGTTTAATGAATCTAACTCCACTTTTTCTATGAATTGTAAATTCATTTGCATTGAATATAATTTTCTTTTCATAGGGGTTAAACACCTTCCTTGTAAAACTGTTTTGTTTCTTGTTTTGAAGCATCACGTCAAGATTATCCATTCTCTTTTTCAAGTCATTTTGTCTTTCTTTGAGCATTTCACAAAGGCTTGTTTTTCTATCAAGTTCATACTGCAATTCCATTTCAGTTTTTAGTAAGCAATCATTGTCATATTTCAACTTCTTGTTATCTTGAAACAAGTTTGCATTATCTTGCAAAAGAAAAGTAATTTTTTGTTTTAGTTCCTTGTTTCTAGAGTAGGACTCTTTCAAGCTTTCATGCAGTTTTGCAACAAATGACTCTAAATCATCATCATCATCATCACTATTGTATTGTGGATGAGAAGTTACCTCATTGTCACCAATTGCCATAAAGGCAATTTGAGCTGTTTCTTCTTCTTCTTCAATTTCTCCTTCCGAGTTGCATTCGTTCCAAGTAATTTGAAAGTTATTAAACTTCGGTTTTCTTTCATTCTTCATATCTTTTTTCTTTTTCATTGGACAGTCCACCGCATAATGCCCGAGCTGTCCACACTCGAAGCACTTATCTCCTTGCTTCTTGTTTGCATCATATCTTGCTTTGTATTTTGTATTGAGTTGATTGTTGTTTTGATTGCTTGGTCCTCCTTTTCTGAATCTTCTTTTGTTGAGTATTCTTTTGAAGCTTTTTGTGATGAGTGCGAGATCACTATCATCACAATCACCATCTTCTTCATCTTGTGAAGCCAAGTCATCCTCATCTTGAGCAGCCTTTAGAGCAATGCTTCGTTTAACTCTAGCTTCATCTTCATCTTGTACTTTGCTTTTGAGCTTTAATTCATAAGATGTTAGAGAGTTAATGAGAGACTCAATAGACATAGAGTTTAAGTCCTTGGCTTCCTCAATTGCAGTCACTTTGTTCTCCCATTCTTTAGGTAGAGCATTCAAAATTTTCCTATTCTTTTCACCAAGAGTGTATTCCTTTTCCAAAACTTCTAGGTCTTTAATAAGGTCATTGAATCTACAGTACATCTTATCAATGTTTTCATGAGGTTCCATTTTGAATGATTCATATTTAGTAACAAGAATGGATTTCTTTTGCTCTCTTACATCCTCACTACCTTCATGAATTTCTCTTAGTTTATCCCAAATTTCTTTGGCAGATTTACACCCTTTTACTCTAATGGATTCATTCGAATCTAGTGCACTATAAAGAACATTCATGGCTTTTGCATTTGATGTGAGTTAGCTCTATCCTCTCGATTCAACTCATATCTAGTTTTTAATCTAGGAACATGAGTGATGGGATCATTTATAATGGCAGTGTAAGGACCTTCACTAACAATAAACCATAAATCAATGTCAATAGATTGCAAGAAAATAACCATACGTTCTTTCCAGCTTACATAGTTTGATCCATTAAACATTGGTGGTCTAGTGATTGATTGACCTTCACGAACATGGCATTGTTGGTTGTCATCTTTACTCTAAGCGGTTAAGCTTGATTTTAGAGACCAAGCTCTGATACCAATTGTAAGGCCCAAGTACAACCTAAGAGGGGGGGGTGAATTAGGTTGATTAACAATCAGCCAAGTATTACCTCTTTTTCTGATTTTAATCACAAGTTCTTGAACAGATGATTTATGAAGTAGATAGACAAGTCAAGATTGATAAATATGGATGAAATTTCAAACAATGAATATGATACGTAAGATAAAAACAAGTAATGAAAGATAGCAAACCAAACTTCTTCAAGTCTCCACTTGAGCTTGAAAAGAATTCCTCAAAACAGCCTTCTTCAATTTGGTGAAATTCGATCACACTTGTGTACAATAGAAGGATCACTTCCTCCTTGCCCCAAGCTCCACTTAGTCAAGCTAGGAAGTTTTACACTCTTTACAGAAAACCCTCACACAGCTACACAATTTATGAATTCACTCACAATTGAAAAGCTTCTCAATGAACTATCACTACAAGACTAACAATTCTTACTCAAAATGAGTATTTTCTAGCTAAAATCACTCTTAAGAACTTGTTATCCAAGTGTACAGTTGTGTTTGATATTTGGACAGTTCTTGTATTTATAGGAGACCAAAAAGTGCCTAGAAAATGAGGTCAACGGATAGTACAAGTTGAAATGTCAACTAGCCGTTGGAGCTATCGGACGTCCGACACTCTGTTGTTCGTCCGATGCTAGCGTCCGATAGGCAAGTTTCGAGTCTTATCGGACGGACGATGAATAATTCTGCGTCCGATAGCTTTGCGTCCGACAGTGGCCAGTAGGCTCAGAAAATTTTCATGGAATCGATCGGACGGCCGATACATGTCTTTGCGTCCGAAGGCTTGCGTCCGAAAGCGTCCAGTAAGCTCATCAAATTTCTTGGATATCTTCGGACGTCCGATGTAGATGTTATGCGTCCGAAAGAGGTGTCCGATAGATCCCCTGTCTATCGGACGTCCGATACGTCAGGTTGAGCGTCCGATAGGAAGGTTTCGAGTTTTATCGGACGTCCGATACAAGGTATCGTCCGTCCGACAGTCAGCAGTTTCTTCAACAGTTTCCTGCCTCGATATCCTGTTCTGTCAAGAATCTCACTAGAAAACATTAGACCAATTTTCTTCAATTGTTTTGTAATTATCAAAATTCGAGATCACAATTAACAAAGATGCCCAACTTTAACTGACTTTAGATGGTATAAAGATATGTTTTTAACAAATGTTTTAAGAAGACCAGATTGTAATGCATCATTTTGGAAAGAAAAATTCATAATCGGATTACCAACCCTATTTTCTCAAAGAATTATGACAAGTTTACAAAAAGAAATGGGTACAGAGGTCATATCATTTGAAGGAATTACATTTGGACAATTATGTGCATTTATTAAAAAAGAAGGGTTAGCATTATATACATTTATGGTTCTATCATTGGTGAACATGGTTTGGATCCCAAAAAGAAATATATCCAATGACGGTTCAAACAGGATTGCAAACATTTGCCAAGAGAATTCAAGGAGAGGAATATGTCAAGCCAATATTATTTCATGCAGAATTCAAAGTTCCATGGATATTTTGTTGGTGTTTCAAAGTTGCTCAAGTTATGGAAGCCCCCTTGCCAATGTCACTTGTCCGAGAATTCAAAATCAAATGGTGGGATGAATTCCATTAAGAGATCTGTTCACCCGACACCATTATCAGATACTTTCAATACGGAGAAAAGCTGAAATGGTCCATGGGTAAAATTATTAAAGTGCAAGCAACTTTTCCAAATAATCCAAAGACTCCAGAACAGAAACCTACCTCTTCAAATGTTCAAAGGCCAATCACTCCCATCAAAGAAAAAGAAGAAGCCAACCCAGCTCATGAATTCTTACTTTAAAAAATGATGTCAGATCCAACTATGGTACAGGAATATGTTAAATTTCTCCAAACACTGCAAAGTAAAGAACCGGAAGTGGTGGGTTCCACAACAGCTGGATCATCGTGAGAATCCACTTCGGCTCCATCTCAAAATACAGACCCTTTTGGAGGACCATGTGCTCAAGATCCATACGACTATTAAAGATATCTGCCACTTTTGTCGGCCATTCAAAACCAAGCCAATCAGATGCCTGAAATAAGATTTCAAAAGGATAAGAGATAAGATTCAGATGAAATTGTATTCGAATATGTGAGGACCCGAAAATTTTTATTTTTATTTGACCTATTTATTTAATTAATTATTTAATTTCTCTGAATATTTGTTTAATTGTTTTAAATCATTTTAATTGCATTTATACCATACATTACCTCATTTTATTTTAAAAACTATTTTTAAACATCAATTTGATTTTTCTGTCACTTAATTGTGAAAAATGAAAATGGGCACGTTTTTTGAGACAAATATTCGTACTGAGAGTGACGTACGTTCGGAGAATAAGAATGATCACCCGAAGGTTAGAAATGTAATCTAGTGACTAGAGGTGAATTATAAAGAGTGATTATCATTAGAGATTCGAAATCATAGTTTAAGTTGAAATAACCTCCTTGAAACTGGAATTTTATTTAGCTATTGTTTCCTCCACTTAATCCACCTTAATTCACTTCAATTTTATTCCTTTCCATCTCTCCCTCCTAATCGAGATTTGCTCCTTAATTCTCAAGCCAAATGAAACAATTAATTTTCCCTCCAAATGGCTGATTAAGTTCACTATTCAAGGGTGGACTTTGGGGTTATAAGACAAAACTTGTGTCTTGTCTTTCTTTTCCTATTTTACTCTTCAAAATTTACTCAAAATTCCTCTCATCTCTCTCCCTTCTCAGCCGACCAGCCCTCCCCCTTCTTCCTCTTGTTTTTCCATCAAATTCTTCTCCATTTTCCTCACTAAAAACCTCAACAATCTAACACTAAACTTGGCAAAAGCTTGGAGCTTGAGCAAGGAGCTTTGAGGGGGAAGTCTTGGGTGCTTAAAGCTTGCATTTTCTTGGTGTTTAACCACCATCTAAGGAGAGGTAAAAATCTAGAAACTCCATCTTTGTACATACATAAGAGCTTCAATCATGAAAGTAGGACTTGGGTGGTTGATAGGTTCTTAGAACCTTGATTGATGTTGATTATGATGCTAAGCTTCATTATTTTGCAATTTGATGATTATGGTGAAAATGTGGGCTCTTGGAATTCCCACAAAAATGTATGAATTTGTCTACTTGTTGGTTAAATGGAGATATATGTGTGTATATGCTTGAGAATTGTTGTATGAAGTGGGAAAATAAACCTTAAGGAAAACCGGCTAGAGGAAGGAAATTGGGGGTGAAATTTTCTAATTTTTTTTTCTATTTTCATGACTGATTTTTTTGGCAAGCATGAAGGCTTAATGTGAGGTATAAATGTTGGAGGTTAGGGTGAGATTGTTTTGTGATTATTTTTGATAAAAGCTATGACCATTTTTGATCATCATTGGGTTAAGGAAGTTTAAAACTACCTTAGGTTCGAAAATGAGGTCTTATGGAGGTGGTTTAGATGTGTTAAAAGCAATGAGAAGTAAAGGAATGAAATTTGGCAGGATTGAATCAATGATATTGCGACCACTTTGGGCGGCTAGAAAACTGTCTTCCTGTGCGAGTTTTTGTGACAGCCCCACTTTCCCCAAAGGCTAACCAGAGGGGTCAGCGGACTGCCTGCCCAGCTCTCGCCAGGACTCAAACGAAAATCATATAACCATAGCAAAAGAAACTGACAAATTCTTATAAATTTACAGTCTCCAAAACACATCAAGGTTACGTTGGAACAACTCAAAAATACTACAAACCATCTAAGGCATCCATTATCTTCCAACTTATACAAAAGGGAAAAGAAAATCCACAAAACTAGAGTCCTCGATTTCCGTGCACCCCTTCCGGACCTGTTAAGGAAAACAAAGCTTATGGGGTGAGCAAAGCTCAGTGAGGCCAAGAAATCATGCACAAGCAGGGTAAAGCAATAACACACATTAACAGAACGATAACAGGAAAATAAAGCAGAAAATACATACAGGCCGGTATAAAATATCATTAGAAAAGGATACAACTTGCCGCTCCATCATTGGTCTTCAGTCCGGACTTTAGTGGAAACGTTGACACTCCGTCAACCACTACCTCACAGACCGAAACCATCACTTTACTCTCACCCGTCTACTTACACCCCCTGTACCGGGCCCACTCGTCAAAATAGTGATATCATTAAACCAAGTCGGGATGAGTGGCACCTCCCGCTCCATAAAGCGTGGTACATACTACCGCTTGGTAAATGAGTCGACGAGACTACGCTCCAATCGACTTAGTCAACAACCGACCCAAACGGGAGGAGAGGTACCTCCCACTCTCTTGAGTGTGGTACATACAACCGTTTGGTTTTAACATGTCAAGAACAAGCACACGTACTAGCATTTTACGATTTCAAATCAAGTAAGTCCAAACAAGGGTGAGCGCGGTAAAGTACACGCTCACCAAGTCAAACAAGCATGCTTTCAAGTGAAATTCATCAAATCAGGCATCCAAGTATGAAAACAACATGCACTTGACACTCACCGTTAGTTGAGCGTAAGCAAGATAATGTAGGGGTCAAACACGCTCGTCAACGTCCCCAGACTCACCTGGAACATGCAAATCAAACCATCAACTCTTTTGGTTTCTATTTAAAGCAATCTTGTTATAAGATTGGAGGAAACTATTTCAAAGGTGAGCCGACGCGACATGCATATGCCCCATGAACTAAGCGCTCATAAATGCTTATAAACACTTAAAATAGCAAAAGAAGTACATACGTGGGCGTTAGACGGAAAACGGACGATGACAACTCGAAAACGGAAAACACACAGTGGAAGGTGAAAAAAACAGTTTTGACACCTTGTACGCCATTGTCCATATCTCAGGCTACAAGTGTCAGATTTGAGCGTACGAGGTACCGTTTCGAAGCTAAGAGAACAACCTACAACTTTCGTGAAGACAACTTCAACCCAGATTTACTCTATCTAGGTCAAAAACGCAGAAAACTGTCTCAGAAGTTTCACCATCAGAATGTTCGACAGGCCAACTTCAAACGGGCATAACTCAGCGCTCACAAATCAAAATCAGGAAATTCCAAATGCGTTGGAAAGCTAGAATAAAGAGCTATAACTTTCGTGTTTTGGCCAAAAGCTAAATCATAAAGGAACAACATCAAAAATGACGCCAAAGTCACTGCCGACAAAATCCTGTTTTTCCGTCCAATGCCCCAAACGAATTTCATGCACTCGAAATGCATTCATGCAACCTCCCTCGACTCGCCTGCGATTACAAACACGCAAAACAACCCCTCACACGCCACCAGACCAGCACGCACATACACACACTACACACACACAAAACACCAAGTGGGAATTCCAAGAGCCCACGTAACCATTTAAACAATGAAGCTAGTGGGAATTCAAGAGCCCACACAACAATTTAACCAACAATGCTTTATCATTACCAACCACAACCATGAACTACAACATGAATCTCACCTAAGGAAACCCTAGCCCTAGTTCTTGGCCAAGCTTCAAATCAAGCTAAACAAGAAAACTAAACCATGGAATCATCTCCTCCACTAACTTTGATCCTCAAGAAGCTAAAACATGAGTAACATCCATCATTTTCATCAACTTAATCAATTTAAAGAAATTTCAGCAATCACCCAATTTGCAAAAGGGTAAAATACCTCAATCAAGTGCTTCCAATCAAGGTTGAGCTTTCACAATCAAGAGCTTCCAACTTCCAAAGAAAGGTTGGATTGGCAAAATTTCCCAAAGTTTTCTTTTTTTTTCCTCTCTTTTCCTCTCTTCCTTCTCTCGGTTTTTCCCTCTATTTTTCCTTCCTTGCTTGGCCGATTGTATTGCTCTAGAAAGAGCTTCAAGATAACTCTCCATAAATATCTTAAGCCTTGGTCAAGTTGGGTCAAAAATGTCATGCCCAAAAACCTAGCAACTTAGGTCTTTTTCCACTCTTTCCCTCATAACTTCTTTTCCTATCAAATTAGTCCATAAGGGCTTAATTTAACCTAGCCCATCCAAACCTAATTACCCCTACTTAGGCTACTAATCACCTAGGAATTGTAATTCCCCCTCTTAATCATGCACTAATACACATAAAATCAAAGAGTTAACAAACTCGTAATTAAACATAAAACTTAGACTCACTTTCAAAACTAGGGTTTTAAGAAATCAAATTGGGGTTTTCCATATTCAAATTAGGGTTTTATCACAATTAGGGTTTTTCGAAACAAATTAGAGTTTTACGTTTCAAGTTAGGGTTTTAAAACGAGTAAAACAGGATTATTAAAACAAAACACTTTTAAAAGTAAAACAAGCATATAAACACCTATAATAAACTTAAACAAAATAAAAAGTCGGTACGGGTCCTCACAGTTTTTAGCTAAATTTTGGTACAAATGTAGCTCATATACTGAGGTGTATGCCTGCAAAATTTGGTATTTTTCCAGTACCGTTTCATTACTCAAATGATATCTCAAAACTGCCTCATCAATCTGGAAAACTTTTCCCAGTTTTGAGCACTGTTTGAATTCATTTCGGTTTGACATTCATTTGTTTGAATTTATTGTTGAATTTTGGTTTTGTGAGGACCCAGAATTTCTTGAATTATACACCTGAAATTTCTCGAATTATTTGCTTATATTTCTTGCGAGAACCCTAAATTTTTCATGAATTATTTGTCATTGTATTCATTTAAGTGCAAATCATTTTCTTTAAACATTGGTAGCATACAATTTTCATTCAGTGCATTTTTTTCCTTAAGTGCACTATTTTGTATGTATTGTATGAAATTAATTTGGAATTGTATTTTACATATTTCATGTAGCCAAATACATAAACTTATATGGTATTAAGTGGATCACATTTTACATTAAGGGATTTGATGGCAATTTGCAAAGATATTCTCCTATTTTTGGCCAAGAAGTTGACACTTGTCAACTAACCAACACAACCCTTGACTTAAGCTTTTCTATTTAAACTCTTGTCTTCAAAAAAATTCAAAAAAATTCCCTCTCTTTTTCTCTCTCTTTGGCCGAACCTCAAGGAGCAAGAAACCATAAAACCCTAAGCTTGATTTAGCCATTTTAGTGGTGGAAAAATTACTCCAAGTGAAACCCTAGTTTGATTACTACTTGGTTATCAAGATTGGTTGGAAGAGTTGAAGCTTGTGGGTGGATTTTTCTCTCTCATCTCCCAAGGTAACTCACCAATTATCCATGCTTTATTGGTCTTTAAAATTCAAAGGGGATGCTAGTTAGATGATATTAAGGTGTTTATGGTTGCTTAGAAGGATTGATGATGGAAGGAAATCTTGTGTTTGATAAATAGAGTTTGGATTTTATTTGTTGGCCACCAAGTGTTTGATGAATTGTTTGTTAATATGTGATGCTTTGATGATGGAGTTAATTTCTGTTTTAGCATGTTAAACACCTTGGCAAAGGATGGAAATGACTTTAAAGGATTAATTGAAGGATTGTGTCAAAGCTGGAAATTTTTGCAGGAAATCAGAAATGGAAATTAGTCCACTTCCCGAGGTTACTTTTCACTGTAGAAAATGAATTAGGGCCCGAGCCTTATACTGTTAGAAAGCCCTATGAACCTAGTTTTAAACGCCGCTGACAGAGCTTGATTTCAATTTTCCTACGTCGAGTTATGACTATTTTCCCGAGACTGTTCGACCAGCCTGAAATTATTCCGATAGTTTTCTTGCTTCTCTGATATTTGCCATTTTGACCTTGAATAAGCATGAATTGATGTCTGACCTCTCCATAAAAGTTATAGGCCTATGTCTTAGCTTCGAAACACCATAAAATGCACCCCAATCCAATAACCACAGCCATAGTTATGATTAAAACACTGAAGGGCAGCAAACCTGTCGATTGTTGTTGTTCTTGCCACAATTGTTTCTTTCATTCCTCTTGACTCGTATGCACCATTGTCGTGACCCGACTTACTTAATTTGTGATTCTAGGACTTGGCTTGAAATGGAGATATCTGTTGTGGACAAGTGAAACGAGCTGTGTTTGGTGAGTATTCATAAAACTGTTTCAAATCGAAAGTTTCTACTGTTAATTGCATCACTTCATGATGACATGTGTGTGCTTGTGTGTACATGGTTTGCACATGATTTGGCTCGGTGAGTATGTGGTGATCTTGTACTTGACACCAATGGCTCCATTTGATTTCCAGTGCAATGACTCGCTTGAGCCAACGGCTCTACTGTTAATGATTAGTGTTCTACTGTTCAGTGATTTGTCTGAGCGTTGGGTGTTTGAGTGCAATGGCTCCACTGGTTCACCAGAGCAAATAAAATCCATTCATTTGATACCTGATCATTGTTCGGTAAACTGAATTACTGAGTTACTTATTTGCCAACTTATTTTCACTGGATACTCACTGAGCTTCTAGCTCACCCCAAAAATATTTTATTTTCCCCCCCACAGGGCTCGAGATGAAGGAAAGCAGGAAGTGATCTTTCTTAGCGTGACTTGCCGGATTATCTCTTGTACTATTGTAATATTGGACTGTTCGACTTTTGGTGTATTTGGACTAGATGGAACTGTAATTACTATTTGGAGATCTTGCGGTGTAATTATTTGAGATTTGTGATACGATTGAGGAACTGTAGTGAGTCCCGGCGAGAGTTGGGCAGGTGGCCCGCCGATACCCTAGGGTTCGCCCTAGGGAGAAGTGGGGTTGTCACAGGTTTGAACCTAGCCTATATATTGTAGAATTGGTGTACCAAATTTGGTAATTTTTGGACAAGAAACCGTCACTCAAACAAGGCCTAGAAGTCTGCCCTGCAAATCTGAAAAATAGAAATTTCAGAATTTCGAAGCCACCCTGTTTGAACTACTATAATTTCTTGGTCGAGTGTTGGAATTGAGTGCCGTTAGTGGCATTTTAAACTCCTTATATAGGACTATATCATGTATGAATTTCAGAGGCTGATTATTTTTTTACAAATTTTGGTGAATTTTCAAAGTGGGTTGGTCGACCAACCTGACGTGCCCTGTTTTAATAATGTAGCAGTTCCTTTCTCGAAAATCTGGGCAATTTCTGCAGAGAATTTTAACTGGGTGTCTTCTAAAAAGTTTTAGAACTTTCAAAGAGGTTTCCAAAGGTACCAAGTGTATGAAATTTGGACTTATGTAGCTCAAGTTACGATTTTTCAAAAATTTCGTAGTGACTTATAGAACTTGATTCCCTTGAACGAGTTTTGGTTGATAAACTAAAAACTCATTTTCATTGCTTTTTAAATATTTTAGGAGGTGGTGCTGAATTACAAAGTGATCCAAACTAGAACTCCGAGACCTACTTTGTCGGTTAGTGTTCAAGTGCATGTTTAACTGCATTAAATGATGTAAATAAATTGAAAGCATGCTTGTGTTCCTCGGTGAGCGTGTACTTTATCGCGCTCACATTCTTGAATTGCCTCAAAATGAGCTTAACTGTTTAAATGGTTTCTTATTCAACTACTTGACTTGATTGAACTGTTTAAATTGTTTATAACTGTGGGGACGCCCAAACCCCATCGGGGATCCCTTCACCTTGTCCGGCAACAGGGGCTAGGGCAAGGGTTGGGTGAACCATGGGTTTTACTGTTTAAAGTACGTCGATTGGAATGAGTCCACCGACTTGGCATACTCACAGTAGGTTGCCAAACACTTTTCAAATTTAGAAGTTCGGGCCCGATCAAGGGGGTGTAAGTAGACGAGAGAGGGAGAAAAGTGATGAATATGGACTGTGAGAGTGAGTGGTTGACGGAGTGTCAGCATATGGCTTGAATTGATACTGGTGAAGAAAATGATTGCAGAGAATTGTGGATGTGGAGCCGGCAACTGTATCCTTTAAATTGTATTGTTTAAAAGCTTTATTGCTGAATTCACTGTTTGGCTCTTTTATTGTCTTATTAATTTATTTAAATGCTTTGAGTTGCCTGTGCATGTTTTCTTGGCCTCACTAAGCTTTAACTCACCCCAATTTGTTTTCCTTAACAGGTTTCGAGGTGAGGCATGTGAATCGAGAAAATTAGTACTTTAGTAGGATTTTCCTCATTTTGTATAAGATTGAAATTAATGGATAAATTTGATGGTTTATGGTACTTTGGAATTGTTAACAATGAGTGATTATCAATGTAATTTTGATGAAATTTTGGGGTTGGTATTTTATAAGAGTTTATTAGTGATTTAATAACTTTGATTGATGACATTACGAATGGATGTTTGGATTGATATTTGAGAATTCGTAGCGAGTCCCGGCGAGAGTTGGGCAGGCAATCCGCCGGACCCTTTGGTTCGCCCTAGGGGGAGGTGGGGCTGTCACAGAATGCAATGAAATTCAAATGCACAAATCTCGTATAAATAAGTTAGTCTTCATTCAGAAGAAGGCATCGAGAGTTTTAGACTCTTAGCCTACTTCTTTCGACTCTTCCCTGTAAAAATTTTCTGTAAAAGTTTTTGTTAATCGTGATCCCGAATTTTGATAATTACAAAACAATTGAAGAAATTGGTCTAATATTTTCTAGTGAGTTCTTTGACAGCACAGGTCATCGAGGTAGGAAACCTGTTGAAGAAACTGTTGACTGTCGGATGGACGATACCTTGTATCGGACGTCCAATAAAACTCAAAACTTTCCTATCAGATGCTCAACCTGACGTATTGGATGTCCGATAGACAGGGGATCTATTGGACACCTCTTTCGGACGCACAACAACTACATCGGACGTCCGAAGATATCCAAGAAATTTTCTGAGCTCACTGGACGCTTTTGGACGCAAGCCTTCGGACCCAAAACATGTATCGGCCGTCCGATCGGTTCCATGAAAATTTCCTGAGTTTACTGGTCGCTGTCGAACGCAAAGCCATCGGACGTAGAATTATCCATCGGCCATCCGATAAAGACATAAAGCAGCCTATCGGACGGTAGCATCGGACGAGCAACAGAGTGTCGGACGTCCGATAGCTCCAACGGCTAGTTGACCTCTCAGCTTCTACTATCCGTTGACCTCAATTTCTAGGCACTTTTTGGTCTCCTATAAATACAAGCACTGTCTAAAAATCAAATAAATTACTGTACACTTGGATAACAAGTTCTTAAGAGTGATTTTAGCTAGAAAATACTCATTTGAGTAAGAATTGTTAGTCTTGTAGTGTGAGTTCATTAAGAAGCTTTTCAATTGTGAGTGAGTTCATCAATTGTGTAGCTGTGTAAAGGTTTTTTGTAAAGAGTGTAAAACTTCCTAGCTTGACTAAGTGGAGCTTGGGACAAGGAGGAAGTGATCCTTCCATTGTACACAAGAGTGATCGAATTTCACCAAATTGAAGAAGCTTGTATTGAGGAATTCTCTTTAAGCTCAAGTGGAGTTTTGAAGAAGTTTGGTTTGCTTTCTATCATTACATTTTTAGCTTGCTTATCAAATTCATTGTTTGAAATCTCATATATACTTTTCGGTCTCAACTTGTCTATTTGCTTGATAAATCATTTGTTGAAGAGCTTGTGATTAAAATTTGAAAAAGGGGCAATATTTGACTAGTTATTAGTAAACCTAATTCACCCCCCCTCTTAGGTTGTATTTAGGCCTTACAATTGGTATCAGAGCATGGTCTCTAGGATCAAGTTTAACCGCTTAGAGTAAAGATGACAACCAACAATGCCATGTTTTATGAAGGTCAATCAATCACTAGACCACCAATGTTTAATGGATCAAACTATGTTAGTTGGAAAGAACGTATGATTATTTTCTTGCAATCTATTGACATTGATTTATGGTTTATTGTTAGTGAAGGTCCTTACACTGCTATTATAAATTATCCCATCACTCATGCTCCTAGATTAAAAACTAGAGATGAGTTGAATCGAGAGGATAGAGCTAATCTCACATCTAACGCAAAAGCCATGAATGTTCTTAATAGTGCACTAGATTCGAATGAATCCATTAGAGTAAAAGGGTATAAATCTGCCAAAGAAATTTGGGATAAACTAAGAGAAATTCATGAAGGCAGTGAGGATGTGAGAGAACAAAAGAAATCCATTCTTGTTATTAGATATGAATCATTCAAAATGGAACCTCATGAAAACATTGATAAGATGTATTGTAGATTCAATGACCTTATTAAAGACTTAGAGGTTTTGGAAAAGGAATACACTCTTGGTGAAAAGAATAGGAAAATTTTGAATGCTCTACCTAAAGAGAGGGAGAACAAAGTGACTGCCATTGAGGAAGCCAAGGACTTGAACTCTATGTCTATTGAGTCTCTCATTAATTCTCTAACATCTTATGAATTAAAGCTCAAAAGCAAAGTACAAGATGAAGAGGAAGCAAGAGCAAAAAGAAGCATTGCTCTAAAGGCTGCTCAAGATGAGGATGACTTGACTTCACAAGATGAAGAAAATGGTGATTGTGATGATAGTGATCTTGCACTCATCACAAAAAGCTTCAAAAGAATACTCAATAAGAGAAGATTCAGAAAAGGAGGACCAAGCAACCAAAACAACAATCAATTCAATACGAAATACAAATCAAGATATGATGCAAACAAGAAGCAAGGAGATAAGTGCTTCGAGTGTGGGCAGCCCGGTCATTATGCGGTGGACTGTCCAATGAAGAAGAAGAAAGATATGAAGAATGAAAGAAAACTGAAGTTCAACAACTTTCAAATTACTTGAAACGATTGCAACTCGGAAGGAGAAATTGAAGAAAAAGAAGAATCGGCTCAAATTGCCTTTATGGCAATTGGTGACAATGAGGTAACTTCTCATCCTCAATACGATAGTGATGATGATGATGATGATTTAGAGTCATTTTTTGCAAAACTGCATGAAAGCTTAAAAGAGTCTTATGCTAGAAACAAAGAACTAAAACAAAAAATTACTTTTCTTTTGCAAGACAATGCAAACCTGTTTCAAGACAACAAGAAGTTAAAATATGACAATGATTGCCCAGTAAAAACTGAAATGGAATTACAATATGAACTTGATAGAAAAACAAGCCTTTGTGAAATGCTTAAAGAAAAACAAAATGACTTGAAGAAGAGAATGGATAATCTTGACATGATCCTTCAAAACAAGAAACAAAATATTTTCACAAGAAATGTATTTAAGTCTCATTCTAATCCTTATGAAAGGAAAATTATATTTAGTGCAAATGAATTTACAATTCATAGAAAAAGTGGAATTAGATTCATTAAACCAATTCATGTAAACAACTCTACCATTATGTGTGATTTTTGCTGCCAAGTAGGTCACTTGAAGCATGATTGCTATGTGAGAAGAAATATGAGAAAAGGAATGAGATGCATGTGGTTAGTCAAACATGATTCTAACCATCAAGAACCCAAAAATTAAAAGGGTACCGAACTTTCTATTTCTTGTAGGTAAAAATTGAAAAAGATATGAAGAAATCAAAATGGTTCATTGATAGTGGAAGCTCAAGGCACATGACCGGTGATCCTTCACAATTCATCAAGCTCAAATCAAAGTCAAGTGGAAAAGTGACTTTTGGAGATGACATGAAAGCTAAAACAATTGGAGTAGGTGATGTGGGTAAGAATGGTGAAACATTTGTGCATAATGTTCTTTTAGTAGACAATCTAAGCTATAATTTGCTTAGTGTTAGTCAACTTTGTGATAAAGATCTATTTGTTTTATTCAAAAAAGCATGAATGTTTGGTTCTTGACTCGAAATTTAATATTGTTTTCAAAGGAAGAAGATACAATGACATCTATGTTGTGATTCTTGAGAAAATTGACTCTTCTAGTTTTAAATGCCTTAAAATCTCAAATGAAGATCCTTGGTTGTGGCATAGAAGACTTTGTCATTTTAACATGGATGTGATAAATGAAATTTCAAAAAAGGAACTTGTTAGAGGACTTCCTAAGATTAAGTTTGAAAATGATAAGATTTGTGATGCATGTCAATTTGGGAAACAAACCAAAACATCTTTTAAACCTAAGAAAAACATTTCTACATCTAAGCCATTGGAACTTTTACATCTTGATCTATTTGGTCATACACCTATTGCTAGTCTAGGTGGTAGAAGATTTTGTTTTGTAATTGTTGATGATTATTCTAGATATACATGGACTATTTTTCTTACTCATAAAGATAATGCCTTTAAAAGTTTTGTCTCTCTCTTTGCAAAAGTGCAAAATTTACTTGGCTTGCATATTATCAAAGTTAGAAGTGATAATGGTTCGGAATTTAAATATTGTGGATTTCCGGAATTTTGTGATCATAATGGAATAACTCATGAATTTTCTATTGTAAAAACTCCTCAACAAAATGGTGTTGTTGAAAGAAAAAATAGAACACTTGTGGAAGCTGCAAGAACCATGTTAAGTGAAAATGATTTACCAAAATATTTTTGGGCGGAAGCCGTAAATACGGCTTGCTATGTAATGAATAGAGTATTATTAAGACCATTTTTGAACAAAACTTCTTATGAGTTGATGTTTGATAAAAAGCCAATTGTCGGTTCTTTTAAAGTTTTTGGATGCAAATGTTTTATCTTAAATATCAAAGAACACCTTGGAAAGTTTGATAAGAAAACCGATGAAGGTATTTTCTTGGGATATTGTGAGAATAAAAGATGATATAGAGTTTATAATAGAAGAACTCTTGTGATTGAAGAAACAATACATGTTTCATTTGATGAATCTAATGGCAATTCTTCAAATAGTACTTGTGTAGATGATGATGTAGGTATTCAAAAGAATCTCGAGAAGCTCACACTTCAAGAAGGAAACAATGGTGATATGGAAGAAAATTCAAAAGATGGTGATTCTCAAGAAATTCGAAGGCTAGATGAAGAAGACAAGAATGATGAAGCACCAAAGGATTTTCCTAAAGCTTGGAAGTTCATTCAAAATCATCCTAAGGATTTGATCAGTGGTGATCCATCCGAGAGGGTAAGAACTCGTTCCTCATCAAAGCCATTATTTGATAATTTCGCATTTGTATCGCATATTGAGCCTAAAAACATCAATGATGCTTTAAAAGATGACTATTGGATTATGGCCATGCAAGAGGAGTTAAATCAATTTGAAAGAAATAATGTTTGGACTTTAGTTGAAAGACCTCAAAATTATCCTATCATTGGCACTAAATGGGTGTTTAGAAATAAATTAAGTGACAAAGGTGAAATTGTAAGAAATAAGGCTAGATTAGTGGCTAAAGGGTATGCTCAAGAAGAATGTATTGATTATGATGAAATGTTTGCTCCCATTGCTAGATTAGAATCTATTAGGATGTTTCTTTCATTTGCTTGTTTCAAAGGTTTTAAGTTGTATCAAATGGATGTTAAAAGTGCTTTTCTAAATGGTTTTATTGATCAAGAAGTCTATGTGGATCAACCACCCGGCTTTGAAAATGAAAAGTTTCCTAATCATGTATTTAAATTTTCAAAAGCATTATATGGTCTAAAACAAGCCCCTAGGGCTTGGTATGAACGTCTAAGTGGTTTCTTAATTGAAAATGGTTTTAAAAGAGGCATAGTAGACACAACTCTTTTTACAAAACAAAAATCAAATGATTTTCTTATTGTACAAATTTATGTTGATGATATTATATTTGGTGCTACTAATGAGGGCTTGTGCAAGGATTTTTCCACCATTATGCAAAATGAGTTTGAAATGAGCTTAATGGGAGAATTGAACTTTTTTCTCGGACTCCAAGTCCTTCAAACAAGTGAAGGAACCTTCATCAACCAAATAAAATACACCAAAGAACTTCTCAAAAGGTTCGGCATGGAAGATTCAAAGCAAGTGGGAACACCAATGTGCACGTCCACCAAGCTTGAAAAGGACGAAGAAGGTACAAATGTAGATGAGAAAAAATATAGAGGTATGATCGGAAGCCTTCTCTATTTAACCGCAAGGAGACCGAATATTATGTTTGCCGTATGTCTATGTGCTCGTTTTCAATCTTGCCCAAAAGAATCTCATTTGAATGCCGTTAAAAGAATTTTTCATTATTTAAAAGGAACCATGAATTTTGGTCTTTGGTATTCTAAATGTAATGAATTTACTTTGTGTGGTTATACGGACGCTGATTTTGGCGGTTGTAGAATTGATAGAAAGAGTACTAGTGGCTCTTGTCATTTTCTTGAAAATTGTTTAGTCTCTTGGTTTAGTAAGAAACAAAATGCTATTTCCTTGTCAACAACTGAAGTGGAATATGTTGTTGCTAGTGCATGTTGTGCACAATTAATTTGGATGAAACACACCTTGAATGATTTTGGTTTGACATATGTTAATATGCCCATATTTTGTGATAATACTAGTGCAATATATTTGACAAAAAATCCAATTCAACATTCTAGAACAAAACATATAGACATTAAGCATCATTTCATTCGTGATCTTGTTCAAAAAGGTGAAATTTGTGTAAACTATGTCTGTTCGAATGATCAAATTGCTGATATTTTCACAAAAGCACTGCCCTTAGAACAATTTGGATATCTTCGTTCGAAATTGGGTATTTTAGAAAAAGAGCCTTAAGATTTTCTGGTAAAAACTTATCGGACGTCCGATCCTGATGAACGGACGTCCGACAGTGTTCTTGGTCATTTTCCAGAAAATGCTATCGGACGCATGGGTCGGACGCTTCACGACGTTCGGACGTCCGACACATGAACAGTCGCACTGTATCAGGTCATTTCACTTCACTTCCATCAGTCTACCACATTTAATTCGGATGCACCTTCCCCAACCACCTCAATTCAAAACTCCAAATTCCCAGCAAAACTTTCACCATTTCTCAAAATTGAAAGCTCAAACTTCACCACTCACCTATTGCGGTCCAATCTTCATCAATCATCTTCACTATAAATCACTCCTCTTCTCACCCCCAAATCACACCCGAAACCCTACGTTCTCTTTTCTCCTCTTTCTGGCTTGAAAAATCGATACATCTCCACCTAATTTAATAGTTTATCACTTTGCATTACGCGTAGACAACTCCCCATCACTCAAATCACACACACAAGCAAGATGGTACGCACTTGTGGAGCTCTATCATCTACCGGACGCAAGAAGATGCCAAGAGATGAAGATACTTCTTCTCCAAAGGGCAAACGAACTTCCAAAAGGACAAGACATGGCTCTGCTACAAATCAACCAACTCATACGACTCCTTCTGATCCTCAGGTTATAAGAGAACCTGTTCCTTTACCCAAGTTCATAGATTCTGATGCTGAGTCTAAGTTTGCCTTATTTTCTCAAAAAGGTTTCATTATTCAGCGATCCATTGTCCCATCTGAGTTTAAGAAAATCGATCTAGAGTCTGTCCTTAGGTTGTTTGAATTTCAGAAATGGTCTCACATCATTGTTATGCCTAATATCTATTACCCTAACATGATGTATCAGTTCTTTGCTAATCTTAGGAAGGGTAATTCTCGTGATGAGCTTAAATCCCGTGTCAATGGAGTTGATTTGGTATTTGATTCTGATGTTGTGAATGAAATTTTAAAAACCACCATTGAGTTTGGGTGCAAAAGTAAGATTGCAAACTTCTTTTCTTATGAGAAAAATCCAACAAGTTTGAATCATTTCAATGCTGAAAAATTAATGGCTTATTTTCAATCCCCTTTTCAAACCCCTGTTGATGCCAAGTTGGAAGACTTGAGTCCTAAAATCTGATCACCTTTTCAATCATCTCAAATTTGCTTGTTCCAACTGATGGTCATCGGATAGATGCAAACAAAATGGAGTTATATCTGTTTTATTGCTTTGTTGAAAGAATCCGAATAGATTTTGGCTTTGTCATGTGTAAGTTTCTGATGAAACTCTCCACTGATACAAGAAGAAAACTCTCTTATGGGAAGTTTTTAACTCCCATCTTCGAACATTTCAAAGTCCCTATAAGTGGTGTATGTCCTAAGGACTTAGTCACCTCTGTGTTTTCAAAACAATATTTTGAAAGAAAGAATTTAAAATTCTTTGATAGTAATTGGTGCACCAAGGAAGCTGCCTCTGAGTCACGTTCAAAGAAAACACATGATGCTCCTCTCTCTCCTAGTATTACTAGAACTCTTAGATTTACTCCAAGTCCATCAATTCATCCTAGGAAGTCAGTTTCTAGGATTTCTCCTCAATCTGAAGTCATAGATTTGTTAAATGAGCTCAAAAGTCATGTTCTTCTCCTCGAACATGGTCTTATGTTAACCATGACATCTGACCAAAAATCTAATATTCTTGACAAAAGAAACCTGTTACTTCCTCCTCTTAGGGATGAAAACACCTCCCAAGCCAAAGAGCCACGAACTGATCCTCTATTGGAAGATCAAGAGATGACTGAATCGCAAACTCCACAGCGTGATCCCTCATCATCTGAAAAGGGAAAAAAACCAGTGGTTGTGGAAGATGAAGGAAATGAGGATGATGGGGAAGAGACTGCAGAAGAGGATGATTCAGCATATCGGTTTGTCAGAAGACGACCTGGAACTCGATCAACAGTCACCCTTTAGGCACACTAGGATGCACCTACACTTCACATTAGAATGCACAAATCTCCTTTTGTTCCCTTTTGCTGATGTGAAAGTGTATCAAACTATCTTACTACTTTCATCTAAGTCTTTTGTAATTCCTTCGGAAAATCAGCACTTCAGTACTCTTGTTGATATTATTTTCAGTTAATGATGATAAATGTGACTTTCTCTTATATTTGTGAGTTGAGAGATGTTGACACTCTCTCTTGCTTAAGTAAAGCTTAATTGACTTGTGATGGTAAATACCCTTAAATGGTTTTGGATTATGTTACTGGGATATTGTATATTGAAGATTATATTGGATGATGTTACCTGATGTAATGGAATTCTACTTGGAGATTTCACTGCTTGCTTATATTGCTGCATGTTGCTGATGTTATCTGAATCTACTTGGATTGCATTATGCTGAGATTGCTACATATTGCTGCAAACACATTTGGCATTGAAGATTTCACTGCTTGCTTCGTACATTTTGTGTTGAAAATTTTTGTGATGACAAAAAGGGGGAGAAAAAGCTTGAGCTTGTTATTCATCTATTTAGATAGGCATTAGAGTAAGGGGGAGTTTTTTAAACTCAATATTGGTTAAATCACATTCAATTGTTTTGTCATCATCAAAAAGGGGGAGAATGTTAATCGTGATCCCGAATTTTGATAATTACAAAACAATTGAAGAAATTGGTCTAATATTTTCTAGTGAGTTCTTTGACAGCATAGGTCATCGAGGCAGGAAACCTGTTGAAGAAACTGTTGACTGTCGGACGGATGATACCTTGTATCGGACGTCCGATAAATCGAAACTTTCCTATCGGACGCTCAACCTGACGTATCGGACGTCCGATAGACAGGGGATCTATTGGACACCTCTTTCGGATGCACAACAACTACATCGGACGTCCGAAGATATTCAAGAAATTTTCTGAGCTCACTGGATGCTTTCAGACGCAAGCCTTCGGACGCAAAACATGTATCGGCCGTCCGATCGGTTCCATGAAAATTTCCTAAGCTTACTGGTCAGAGAATTATCCATCGGCCGTCCGATAAAGACATAAAGCAGCCTATCGGACGCTAGCATCGGACGAGCAACAGAGTGTCGGATGTCCGATAGCTCCAACGGCTAGTTGACCTCTCAGCTTTTACTATCCGTTGACCTCAATTTCTAGGCACTTTTTGGTCTCCTATAAATACAAGCACTGTCTAAAAATCAAAGAAATAACTGTATACTTGGATAACAAGTTCTTAAGAGTGATTTTAGTTAGAAAATACTCATTTGAGTAAGAATTGTTAGTCTTGTAGTGTGAGTTCATTGAGAAGCTTTTCAATTGTGAGTGAGTTCATCAATTGTGTAGCTGTGTGAGGGTTTTCTGTAAAGAGTGTAAAACTTCCTAGCTTGACTAAGTGGAGCTTGGGACAAGGAGGAAGTGATCCTTCTATTGTACACAAGAGTGATCGAATTTCACTAAATTGAAGAAGCTTGTATTGAGGAATTCTCTTTAAGCTCAAGTGGAGCTTTGAAGAAGTTTGGTTTGCTTTCTATAATTACATTTTTAGCTTGCTTATCAAATTCATTGTTTGAAATCTCATCTATACTTTTCGGTCTCAACTTGTCTATTTGCTTGATAAATCATTTGTTGAAGAGCTTGTGATTAAAATTTGAAAAAGGGGCAATATTTGACTAGTTATTAGCCAACCTAATTCACCCCCCTTCTTAGGTTGTATTTGGGCATTACAGTTTTCATTTTAAGAGCTTCTTCAAATAAAGAGTTTGCAGATTTCAATTCAAGTCCTATCTGCCTTATTACAAGTAAGAAATGTTTCCTTTCCCGCTATATTTTAATTTTATTTCATTATTAATGCCTGGGCTGGTTCTGGTATCAGAGCAGAAATTCATTTCTTTTAACTACATCTAGGAATATATTTAAGTGTTTAAAATGTTGATCTATATTCTCCGAATAAATTAATACATCATCAATATAGACTATTATAAAACTACTATATGGATTAAATATATCATTCATTATATTTTGAAATTCTGATGGGGCATTTTTTAGTCCAAATGGCATTACAGTCCATTCATAATGTCCAAATGGGGTTGTGAAGGCAATTTTATATCTATCTTTTTCTGCTATAATTATTTGTCAATATCTTGATTTTAAATCAAATTTTGAAAATATCTTAGCATTAAATAATCTATTAAGTAGATCTCTTTTATTTGGAATAGGATACCTTATCCATTGTAACATTTTGTTTAAGGGTTTGTAATTTATTACTAATCTTGGGACTCCTCTTTCTTTTTCAGCTTGATTCATAACATAAAATGCTGCACAACTCCATGGTGACTTTGAAGGGGTTATTAGTTTCTTTTCTAAAAGAGTTTGAATTTCTTGTTTACAAAATTCTAAATATTCTTTATTCATTTGAATTGGTCTAGTCTTAGTAGAAATATCTTTATCTGAATATCCTTTTTCATAAGCTAATTCTACAATATGTTTCTTTCTACTCCAAAATGCATTAGGAATGTCGGCGGATACTTCTCTTTTAATCAAATCTTCTATTTGTTGAATTTTATTTTTAATCTTGACTTCTTGTAATTGTTCTTCAATCCTAACATGTCTTTTTACTTCTTTTAACTCCTGAATATGTCTTTTTGTACATGTAATAGTATTAATAGTTTCATATATACTAGAAGATTGCAATACCTTTAAATCTCTTTGTTTTATGGGGCTTAAAAATCTAAACGATACCATTTGTCCCATAATATTAACATGAATTCCTTCTGTATCTACCGAGAAAGGATAAATTTGAGTAAAAAATGGAGTTCCTAATATCATGTCATTGTTCATATTATCTACTACTGTAAATGCATGTTTTAAACAATATTTATTATTACATATTATTCCTTGAGTTAATCTATATTTTACTTTCATTGGTTCACCATTTGCAGCTATTAATTCTTCATTTGTTCTTTCTAAGTATTTTAATGATATTATTCCGTTTTTAATACAACTTTGATCTGCACCACTATCAAATAATGTAATTAAGGTTTCTTGGAAATCATCAACTTTTATTGTTATTAATCCATACCACTTTTGATAAGTTATTTGGTTTATAACATTTATATAATTTTCTTTTTCTCCTATTTGTATTATTTCCAAATTTTCTTTTAGTTTTTCATCCTCAATATTTATCTTAGAAGTAGAAGCCATTTGACTATTTAAAAATATTAATTTAGTTTCTAGCCTTAAATCTTTTGTTTGTAATTCTAATACTTCTTCTTGTAGTAATTTTATTTGTGCTTTTAAATCCTTTATTTTCTTTTGAATTGATTGAGTGTTATCCTTTTTAATTATTCCTTGTGAAGGGTATCTATCTAATAATTTTGAAATACTAAAAGGTTCAGATATCCTTGGTAACTTTTCTTCTTTTATAATTATTCTTTTTAGTTTTTGTAAATAATCTCTTTTGATTTCTGGATCTTCAATTTTTTCTATTAAATCTAAAAGAAATTCTTTATCTTCTCTTTTTGTAATTACATTTAAATATTTCTTATTTTTACATTCACATTCTTCTGTACTATATTTTAAATCGTCATTATAATCTTCTTCTTCAGTCGTTTCTTCTTCTTGAATCATCAATGCTGTTATTTTATTCTTTAATTCCTCATCATATTGAAATAATTCATTTATTTTTTCTTTTACTTTACATTGATTTGCTTTATGACCTATTCTTCCACATTTCCAACAGGTTATTGGGTTTTGTTGTTTTCTTAAATATTTTTTAAATCTTTTTCTGTAATATGGTTCATTTCCTATTCTCTGAACTGGTTTTCTATAAATTCTATTTTTCTTAAAACCTTTTCTTCTTAATGCCGATGGTGATTTAATTCCTTGAATTCCAAAAGCTTCACAGAATGATCCTACTTCTTGTTTTTGAGATCCATATTTCTTTTGCATTCTTAATTCTGTACATAATGCTAACCCTTCTTTTTTAATAAATGCACATAATTGTTCAAATGTAATTCCTTCAAATGATATGACCTCTGTACCCATTTCTTTTTGTAAAATTGTCATAATTCTTTGAGAAAATAGGGTTGGTAATCCGGTTATGAATTTTTCTTTCCAAAATGATGCATTACAATCTGGTCTTCTTAAAACATTTGTTAAAAACATATCTTTATACCATCTAAAGTCAGTTAAAGTTGGGCATCTTAAATTTGTTAAAAATACTTTTGTAGAATTTAACTCTTCTTTAGGATTCCCTACAAAATACATTGCAATAGTTACAATTAAAAATTCTACAGCGTCTGACTTTGTTGTAATGTCTCCTTGTTCGTCTTCAATGTTTATTGTATGTTCTAATATAGAAGCTTTACTTTCTAATGTTAGTGCATTATCCCACCAATTTTTTAATTGTCCTGTAAATCCTGATACTAATAATGTTGCAATAGTTTTTTCACCTGCATTTCTAATTTTATAGGCTAATCTTGCCATTCCCATTTCTTGTAATGTATTTAATATCTCATAGTCTACTTTTCCGTCTATGTTCCATTCATATAAAGATTTACCATCATACTTTGAAGTTTGAAACTTTGATCTTTCTTCATGTTGAATATCAGGAGGAGTTGGCCTAGGATAGTAATTTCTGGTGTCTGCTACTTTCTAGTTTTTATGAAATTTTGTTTTTCTAAATCCTCTTCTTATTTTATTTAAATTATTATCTGTTTGGAATTGATTTTCTACTATATGTATTATGTTTTCTTGTTCTGAATCTTCTTTCTAATTGTGAGGACCCAAAAATTTATTTTATTCGACCTGTTTATTTAATTAATTATTTATTTTTCCTAAATAAATAATTTAGATCGTTTTAATTGCAAATACGCCATACGTTACTCCATTTTATTTTAAAACCTTGTTTAAGCCTCAATTTAATTTATAAAATTGCAAAATTGCAAATTTCCATAAATTTATTTCATTAAATTAGTTTGAATTATTTGAATGTCGTTTATCAATTGTAACAGCACGAAACGTTTTAAAATGCATTTCTATACGCTTAAAACTATGTTTTCGATTCAAACTATCTGAATGTTTAAATTTCGTGCACGGGCCTAGGATAGACACTAGATATAGGTCTCGGATGTTAGAATAGATATTCGAGATGTATAAATGAGAGAAATCAGGATCGTAATATTTCGTTGTGTGAATTTTCCTCGACGCGACAAAAGTGGCTTTATGCCAAATCACCAATTTCCTCCCATTCCTTCCATTTTCTACAAAAGCCCAAAAAGTCAAAGTAACCAACACCATTCATTTTTCTTCCTTTCTTCCTTCTTGGCCGGTTCATCTCTTCTCATTTTCTCCTCCAATTTTACTCCAAAACAGCCGCCCCTCTCTCTTCATTTTCCACTCCATTCCCTCTCCAATAATCAACACAAAACCAGCCACCATTGAAGCCATCAATAGCTTGAGGTTGGTGCTAGTTTCTTGGGGCAAGCTTTGGTCTAGCTAGGAAGGGGAGAAGCCGGTTGTGAGCTTGAAGGTTGAGGGTTGTGTGAGCTAATCCATCCACCAAAAACTAAGCTGATTGTTGAGTAGAGGTAAGTTGGCAAAACCCCAAAACCCTTGCTCATTTCTTTCATTTATTTGGTTAAGAGAGCTTGAAGCTCCTTGTGTTAGATTTTGTTGATGATTGTTGAAAATGGGCTCTATGAAATCCCATTATGTATGAACTTGGGGCTGTTGATGATCTATTGTGTGTGTGTGAGGTGTTTAGGTGGTGTTTAATTGCTAGAAATGGAAGAGGGAAAAGAAGAGGAAAACCAAGAGGAAGGAAAGGCTCGCTGCCCTGTTTTGGTTGCTTTGATCGCAGCCTTTCCATGCGTTTTTTTAGCTGAAATTTGGTGTAAAAGTAGCTTACATATTGAGGTTGTTGTCTGAAAAATTTGGTGTTTTTATAGTACAATTTCGTTGCTCAAATAATGTCTCAAAGTTGTTCTTCGAAACTGGAATTTCCGGAAATCAGGGTTGGTTTTCCAGCCTACTTACAACTGCTGTAACTTGGTGTAGGAAGGTCCAAATTAAGTTCTGTTTGTTGCGTTTGAAACTAGAATACAATTTATTTTTGTAGTATAAATTTCAAGGGCTAGTTCAATTTCTGTGAATTTTGGTGAATTTCCAAAATGGACTGAAAATCAAAACTGATATGCTTTGGTTTCACTATAACAGCAACTTTATGCTGGAATTTGATTGGTTTTCAATTTAAATCTGGTACAATTGTCTTCTCTAGAATTTTAGTTCATCGAGTCTATTTTCTAACGGTATAAGATTTGTAATTTTTGGACTTATACAACTCAAGTTATGATTTTCCAAAGAACACTGCTCGAAACTGAAAATTCTTCCATGAAAGCTTAAAATCTAGAATTTGAGTGTTCAAAAATGCCACTTGTCTTATGGGGTTATTTTGCCCTGTTTTAACACTATTATTTTGTGATTATTCACTGCTAAGATGATGGTCTAGATGAGGGCTAGACTCTTTGCAAAAATGAGTATTTTGGTGCATGAAAACGTTTAACAAAAGCATGTGAAGATTGATGAACTAAAGTTGAAACTTTGCTGTTTTTCTTTTAATTTCATAGCTGCATTTTTTTGTGGGCTTAAGTTCTGATTGTAATTCTTAAATGCTGAGAGTTAGGTTGTTAATGTTTCCCACAAAAAGCCCTTCAAGAGTTGATACAATTAGGGTTACTAATTTGGAAGTAAAATCTGGAAAATTGAGGCATTATGCTGCCCGAATTTTATGGGACTATTTCGTGATAATTTTGCTAAAAGATGTGACCATTTTTTGATCATCATTAGGTTACGGAAGACTAATACCAGCTTAGGGTCGAAATTTAGGTCAAATGGTACTAGCATATGATGATTATAAAAGAATAGAAGAAGAGGAATTCAACTTTCCTGGTTTGAGAAGTTTCGATGAGCGAACTTTGGGCTCATAGAAAACAGCTTTCCCGATCGAATTTTAAGCTGAATTTTGGTATGAATCTAGTTGATATATGTAATTATTAGTGTACCAAATTTGGTAATTTTTGACTAAGAATTAGCCACTGAAACAAAGCTGTGAATTATGCCCTCTCAAACTGGAAACCAGAAATTTCAGAAATTTGAACCCCCTCTTTTTGAATTGTTATAATTTCATGCTCGGGTGTCGGAATTGAGTTCCGTCAGTGGTTGTTGAAACTCATTATGTAGTACTATATTTTTTATGAATTTCAGAGGCTAAATAATTTTCTGTAATTTATGCCGAATTTTCAAAGTAGCCTGGATGGCCAGCCTGATGTGTCCTGTCTCAGTACTGTAGCTTTATGTTGAACGAAAATCTGGATAGTTTTTGCCCCGAATTTTTACTGGGTGCCTTCTACAAATTTTTATAACTTTAAAAGAGGTTTCCAACGGTACAAAATGTGTGAAATTCTGATTTGTATAACATGAGTTACAATTTTTCAAAAATTTCAGCTCAAACTAGGAAATTATCGAACTTTCCATTTTTTGAAATAAATTTGGTCGGTGAACTAGGGAAACTTATTTTCGTTCTCTTTTAATTATTTTAGGGTGAAGTACTGATTTTGCATCTGATCAAAATTTGGATTCCAACCTCTATTTTGTCGATGAGCTTTCAATGCCTGTTAAATGCTTTCGTTTAAATGCTTTGTGAATGTATGTGTACCATGACATGTTGCTTGATTTGACTGTGAAAATGGAAATTTGATGAACCACTCACTTAAAGGAGAGTATACTTTATTGCTCCCTTCTGTAGAGTTGGTAATTTAAACATATTGCATATGTCAAATTTGGAGATGAAGAAGTGTTACCCCGCCACTCTTGGCCGTGTGCCTTGAGTGGCCTACTGTTACTGTTCACTGTATAAACGTTTGGCGTGCGGGCCCAGTAGGGGGAGTTTGGTGGTTGGAGTTTGGCGTGAAGAGTCGTCTACTTGGATTGAAAGTCGACGGAGTGTCGACTACTATAAATGCTCAGGAAATGTGGAATTTGGCTCCTGAGAGCCCCCGTATCCTCAATGTGTGTGAATTTGATTTGTTTAGGTGTTTTATTTATTTACTTTTAATTTTACCGTTTTAAGTGCATGTGCATGAATTTTGGAAACTCACGAGCTTTTTAACTCACCCCCATTCCCGTTTGTTTTTCCTTAACAGGTGACGAGGATCCCGAGTCGTAGATAGAGCTAGTGTATCGATCTTTTGACTTTTGACTCGAGTATATGGACACATCTTGTATATTTATGTTGGGTGATGAATGTTTTGAACTTATGGAAGTGTATTAAACTTTGACTCGAGGGTTTTGAGTATTTCGAATTGATGAATGTAATTTTAAATTTAATCGTCTTTTTACAGTTTTAATATTAATGTTATGGTGGTTGATAAAATTGCACGTTTAAGTTAGTCTTTATTTGAATGCTTGAGTCCTGGCAAGAGTTGGGCAGGCAGCCCGCTAACCCCTCTGGTTAGCCTTAGGGGAAGGTGGGGCTGTCACAGGTGGTATCAGAGCCTAGGTTTCAGATCCTTGTAGTGTATTCTAGACTAGATGTTTAGGATGCCGGACTGTGGGATATGATTGAGAGTTAAGTGTGATATGACCTTGGTATTTGATGTTTAATAAGTGATATTGAAGTGTTCGTGTTTCATTTGAGTGTTATAAATATGAAACGATAAGTGTGCTAGTTTTATTGGCAAAGTGTAAACTCCCCTAAGTGATTGGTTTTCTTTAGCTCTAAGAGTTGAACTTGGAATTGAGTTTAAGTTTTTTCCCTGGTTGTATTGTAGACTCTACTCTATAGGTGATTTCATCTCTTTAAGTCGTCCTTGAGTTGAGAACTTAAAGCAGAATTGCATGATCGAATCATTTAATTAGAGTTTTAATTGACCCTAGAGCCACCTAATGTTGGAGTAAACCCTAGTTTCACGAATGATATAGGTATGGAATGTGATCGCTTACTCTACGACATGGACGTTAAGATTTCCTCCAAGGATTAGTGTTTAAGTGTTAGTATAATTCATGCAAATTGTGAATCTTGGGCAAACAAGAGGAGAATGATTGGCCGATACGGTGAACTTAGCAAATAAGGAGTATAAAGTAACCTAAGGAATGGATTGATTAGCTAGATGTGAGAAGTAAGTTAGCATTATCTACTCTTATATCGGGAATTCAAGTTAGAAAACCTATTCATACGAAAACATGAAGATATATGGCCTTTCTTTATAAGGTATACCCGAGAATAAATGAAGTTCAAACGTGCCATTGGGAAAAAGGTTTATTGAGGTAGCACATATACGTTTTATTAGGAATAAGATACATGAAAGAAAGTGAACCGCCGTGGAAGGCGCCTATGTTTTTGTTGAGAAAAGGTTGGAAGTATAAAGTTATGCGTGGACTTTCGAGACTCGAATGAAGTGACCATTAAGAGGAAATATTTCACCTAGAAGGATTGCTTGATCAATTATAAGGAATCTTCGTATTTCCTAAGTTGTATAATCTCTAAGAAAGGACTTAAGGTGGACCTAACTAAGAATGGAAGCATTATCTCTATAGAATGACTTTTGAGGGTCTTGCTAATCATAAGAGCATTGCACCGGGTTTGAAAGAACTTAGACCTTATAATTAGGGTTGAAATTTCAAATCAGGATATGCTAGTGGAGATATTATGACATATTTGACAAGTTATTACTTAAGGTTCCGTGGAAATAATAGGATGAAGTATAGAAGAGATGTGCGAGAATATGGGGATTCTTCAACAGGAAATAGAATGCCAAAAAGAAACGGCTGACCATTGGAAAGAAAGGTGTGAAAACCTCAGACATTAAGTGAAGAACTGCTCAAGGAAAGAGATCCTACCACGGACTCACTGAAGGTCTTAGAGACACTAAGAAATAGCAGTTTCTTTTGGGTGCAGCATGTCTTGTGAAGATCTTGGATAGTAAGTTGGATCTACTATAAGATTGGAGAGCTTGGAGCTCGAACGGTGAAATGAATTGCTACTCCTTGATGGCTGTTAACTATGATTCTAGGTGATTTACCTGCCTGCATACCATGAGTCAGTGTGAATTTCGAGGACGAAATTCTTTTAAGGAGGGGAGGTTGTGAGGACCCGAAAATTTATTTTATTCGACCTATTTATTTAATTATTTATTTATTTTCCCTGAATAAATAATTTAGATCGTTTTAATTGCAAATACACCATACGTTACTCCAATTTATTTTAAAACCTTGTTTAAGCCTCAATTTAATTTATAAAATTGCAAAATTGCAAATTTCCATAAATTTATTTCATTAAATTAGTTTGAATTATTTGAATGTCGTTTATCAATTGTAACAGCACGAAACGTTTTAAAATGCATTTCTATATGTTTAAAACTATGTTTTCGATTCAAACTATCTGAATGTTTAAATTTCATACACGGGCCTAGGATAGACACTAGATATAGGTCTCGGATGTTAGAATAGATATTCGAGATGTATAAATGAGAGAAATCAGGATCGTAATATTTCGTTGTGTGAATTTACCTCGACGCGACAAAAGTGGCTTTATGCCAAATCACCCAATTTCCTCTCATCATCAATAGACATCACGATGGCGTTCGGATAATCATATCCTCTAGAGCCCCTTCGTCGTGGGATGAACAAGATCCGAGTCCCATCATCTCCCACTCTATAACGTACAGGCCTAGCTGGCGGCTCATGTCCGTTAGCGCTCAGTCCATTAGCTCCCGAGGTACTACTACCACTTGCCATGCCTACAAACAATTCACCACTTAAAGTTATGAATTTAAAAGTAACTTTCAACTTTACTAAAATATCAAACTTAAAGTACAAGAAATCATTCTAATAAGAACTTTAATATTTCTTTTATAATCCTCTAACCTAGGCTCTGATACCACCTGTGACAGCCCCACTTCCCCCTAAGGCTAACCAAAGGGTTGGCGGGCTGCCTGCCCAACTCTCGCCAGGACTCAAGCATTCAAAAAAACTATCTTAATAGGATAAACACCCAACCATACCCATGATAAAAAAAAAATATCAAGACTGTAAATTAAGGATTAAGATTAAAGTACAAACATCCACTCAAAATGCTTAAAACCTCGAGTGATGGTATAATATATATCCATAAGTTCAAAGCATCCGAAACCAAAAGTTTATACAATTTGAGTTATCCATACTCGAGACAGGATACCAAAAGTTGTTCTAGACCTAGCTAGTCCTCCGGGTTCTCGTCACCTGTTAAGAAAAAATAAAGGGGAACGGGGGTGAGCTAAATCTCATGAATTTCCAAAAAGGCATGCACATACATAAAGTGAAGTAAACCACATAATTAAAACAATTATATATCACAAATACACACATGTAGGATACGGGAGCTCTCAGGAGCTCAATCCACAGTTCACGAACATTTTTAAGTAGTCGACACTCCGTCGACTTTCAATCTAAGTAGACGACTCTTCACGCCACACTCCTTCCACCAAACTCCCCCTACCGGGCCCGCACGCCAAACACTTAAACATTTAAGCACTTAACTACTGAAGGGACGCGGCCAAGAGTAGTTATATAACACTTTTCATCTCCATTTTGAAATACAAGCACACACACATAAATTCACCAACTCTACTTAGACGGGAGCAATAAATTATACTCTCCTTTAAGCGATTTCAAGTTTCAACATAAACACGTAACAAGTCACATAACACATTCACGCACAAAGTTCGTAAATTGAAGCAATAAACATGCATTGGAAACTCACCGATAAAGTGCGGGTCGGAATCCAAATTTTGGCCAAGTGGCAAATCAACACTTCTCCCTAAAATAATGAAAAGAGAGCGAAAATAAGTTTTCCTAGTTCACTGGCCAAATTTCATTCGAAAGAAAGTAAACTCGATAACTTCCCATTTTGAGCTGAAAACTTTGAAAAATCGTAAGTTGAGTTATACAAATCAAAATTTCACGAATTTGGTGCCATTGGAAACCTCTTTTAATGTTCTAAAACTTTGTAAAAGGCACCCAATTAGAATTCTGGGTGAATTTTGCCTTGTAAAACGTGTTTTTCACATTTTCGAACTAATTAATACAAAAATGGCGAACTTTGATATGGTAAATGAGAAGTCAAAAATTTTCAGGAAAATATGAGTAAAATAAAATTGAGTCACTCCAAAATAAAATAAATAAATAAATCAATAAATAGATAAATTTAAATTTCCATTTAAATTTTCCCGAAAAATATGCTTAAGAACGACCTTAAAATATTCAAACAAATTAAAGGGCAATATTAGCAATATTTAAAATAATAAATATTTACAATATTAAAAATAAATTTTGAGGCCCTCACATCCTTCCCCCCTTAACAGAATTTTGTTCTCAAAATTCTCACCTTACTTAAACAAATAATTCTGTGTGCTTCTTTTGCATTTCATCTTCTACTTCCCAAGTCACCTCCTCGATGTCATGATTTCTCCATAGGACCTTCACCAAAGGGATTTTCTTCGTCCTCAAGTCCTTTACTCCTCGATCGAGTATCTTTACAGGCTTTTCCTCATAAGAGAGCGTTTCATCCACCTCAAGCTCATCCAACTGCAGCACATGACTAGGATCTGGGTAATACTTCTTGAGCATCGAAACATGAAAGACGTTGTGTATTTTTGACATACTAGCGGGTAGTTCCAATTGATAAGCCACTTTTCCAATCTGTTGGAGAATCTCAAAGGGTCCAATGTACCTTGGTTTCAACTTCTTCCCCTTTTTCGACACCACACCACTCTTTACTGGCTTAACCCGCAAGAAAACCCTATCACCCACTTCGAATTCCAAATCTTTCCTCCTATTATCCGTGTAACTCTTCTGGCGGCTCGGGGCTCTTAGAAGCCTTTCCTTAACCAATCTCACTTTCTCATATGCCTCCTCAATCCAAGGTATAACAGTTGGGTTAAGAGCCGTTTTCTCACCCACTTCATCCCAATTAATCGGCGATCGACATCTCCTCCCATAAAGTGCCTCGTAAGGTGCCATTTGTATCGAGGCATGATAACTATTGTTGTAAGCAAATTCGACCAACGTCATGTACTGACTCCAACTTTCACCAAAATCCATTATACACGATTTTAACATAATTCAAATTGGACCCTTCTAGATAGAAATATAGAAGAAATATATAAAGTGGGATTACTTGATTTCAAAGTCGCCATGACAATTAAAACCCATGAAGAAACCAAATCAATTGATAAAGAATTTCAAACATGACTTTATTAAATCAAGAATCATTAAGCAAATACTTGGATCAAGGATTCAAATATATTCATATAGGTTTAGTACAAGTAGCAGTAAAGCCATTAGTACATTTAGGAGTAGATGCTCCTATATTCCTAGCACTAAGAGACAAAAGATTTAAAAGATATAAAACATCTTTATTATCAGTAATTCAGACAAATATATGTAATGGTCCCATTTATTTTAACTGTGCTCCTGATTACTCATTAGACATGACAGATCCTTTAATTATGGATTCAGTAATTCTAGATATACATTTAAAGGGAGACGAGTTTCATAAAAATTGTAAAATTTTGCTGTAATATACAAAGTATATTTTAAATTACTATCTTCTCAAATAGATCCTAAATGTTTATTAATTCCAAGTAAAAAGGAAGAAACAGTTTTATTACAAGTTCAGGCAGAAAATCAAATGTTTTTACTCCTAAGAGACTTAAATGGCATGAAATCACAATTCCTCAAGAATTTCAGATTAATATTCCCCAAGTCCCTAGAAAAATAGAACAAAATGAAATAGAATCAATTATAGAAGAACCAGATGGCACAATATTAGTAAAATTTCCATCATTCCAAGATAATCAATCTACCTCAGCTTCTTATTCTTTTGCTAATTCAGCAAGAAGATATTCTACAAGTGATATTTCAGAAAATTTCCATAGTTTTAGAGGTTCTGAATCTAGTCTAGCTTATAAGTTTAAAAGTCCTATTCCAGAAACGGTTAGTAATTCAGGAGAATACTCACCAACACACTCTCAAATGAGAGCAGAAATTAATATGATAACTAAAAAAGATATAAAGATTAATTATGATAAATTAGAAGAAGAAATATGGGATGAAGAAAATAGTCAACAAAGAAAATGGTTCCTAGCATTAGAAGAAAGCTGTCAAAAGAAATTAAAAGAATTATGGTACGAAGAATTAGAAAGGAGAAAATTTGATTTTCTTTTTTTTAAATGTATAGAATTTTATATGATAAAACATAAGATTTCTGAAGACCCTTATTCCATTCCAAGTCTAAATGTTCAAACTAATTTATACAAAAAATGGACTCTTGCTAATAATCAAATAGTCACTTCAATACATCCGCCCTTACAAGAAATCAAAATAAATGATGATACAATAGCTTCTCCATTTAAAAAAGGAAGAAAAGCCTTTGAAAGTGCTTCAGTAGCTTCAGAAGATATTATAAAAGTATATCAGCAAAATAATTATTCAAATCAAATACTATATACAATTTCCCAGAATATAGAAAATATAGAAACAAAAATTCAAACTTTAGGTAATAAAGTAGAAAAGAAAATAGAAACTATTCCAGGAGTAATTAAATTTCCACATGATATATCTTTACCACATTTTAAACCAAGAAATCTGCAAGATAAACAAGAAACAGAATTAGTCCAATCAAGAATATTGGGACAAATATCAAAAAATTTAACAATATTAGATAAACCAAGTTCATCAGGAATTAATACATTAGAACAAGAGAAAATCTTAAGTAATTCAGAAGAAACAGAAACTAATTCAGAAAATGAAACTACAGAAGAAGAAGATTCAAAACAAGAAAACATAATACATATAGTAGAAAATCAATTCCAAACAGATAATAATTTAAATAAAATAAGAAGAGGATTTAGAAAAACAAAATTTCATAAAAATTGGAAAGTAGCAGACACCAGAAATTACTATCCTAGGCCAACTCCTCCTGATATTCAACATGAAGAAAGATCAAAGTTTCAAACTTCAAAGTATGATGGTAAATCTTTATATGAATGGAACATAGACGGAAAAGCAGACTATGAGATATTAAATACATTACAAGAAATGGGAATGGCAAGATTAGCCTATAAAATTAGAAATGCAGGTGAAAAAACTATTGCAACATTATTAGTATCAGGATTTACAGGACAATTAAAAAATTGGTGGGATAATGCACTAACATTAGAAAGTAAAGCTTCTATATTAGAACATACAATAAACATTGAAGACGAACAAGGAGACATTACAACAAAGTCAGACGCTGCAGAATTTTTAATTGTAACTATTGCAATGTATTTTGTAGGGAATCCTAAAGAAGAGTTAAATTCTACAAAAGTATTTTTAACAAATTTAAGATGCCCAACTTTAACTGACTTTAGATGGTATAAAGATATGTTTTTAACAAATGTTTTAAGAAGACAAGATTGTAATGCATCATTTTGGAAAGAAAAATTCATAACCGGATTACCAACCCTATTTTCTCAAAGAATTATGACAATTTTACAAAAAGAAATGGGTACAGAGGTCATATCATTTGAAGGAATTACATTTGAACAATTATGTGCATTTATTAAAAAAGAAGGGTTAGCATTATGTACAGAATTAAGAATGCAAAAGAAATATGGATCTCAAAAACAAGAAGTAGGATCATTCTGTGAAGCTTTTGGAATTCAAGGAATTAAATCACCATCGGCATTAAGAAGAAAAGGTTTTAAGAAAAATAGAATTTATAGAAAACTAGTTCAGAGAATAGGAAATGAACCATATTACAGAAAAAGATTTAAAAAATATTTAAGAAAACAATAAAACCCAATAACCTGTTGGAAATGTGGAAGAATAGGTCATAAAACAAATCAATGTAAAGTAAAAGAAAAATAAATGAATTATTTAAATATGATGAGGAATTAAAGAATAAAATAACAGCATTGATGATTTAAGAAGAAGAAACGACTGAAGAAGAAGATTATAATGACGATTTAAAATGTAGTACAGAAGAATGTGAATGTAAAAATAAGAAATATTTAAATGTAATTACAAAAAGAGAAGATAAAGAATTTCTTTTAGATTTAATAGAAAAAATTGAAGATCCAGAAATCAAAAGAGATTATTTACAAAAACTAAAAAGAATAATTATAAAAGAAGAAAAGTTACCTAGGATATCTGAACCTTTTAGTATTTCAAAATTATTAGATAGATACCCCTCACAAGGAATAATTAAAAAGGATAACACTCAATCAATTCAAAAGGAAATAAAGGATTTAAAAGCACAAATAAAATTACTACAAGAAGAAGTATTAGAATTACAAACAAAAGATTTAAACCTAGAAACTAAATTAATATTATTAAATAGTCAAATGGCTTCTACTTCTAAGATAAATATTGAGGATGAAAAACTAAAAGAAAATTTGGAAATAATACAAATAGGAGAAAAAGAAAATTATATAAATGTTATAAACCAAATAACTTATCAAAAGTGGTATGGATTAGTAACAATTGTGAGATCCCGATTTTTCCCAATTTTTGGAAAATATTAAATAATGTTAATTATAGTAATTATTGTTTGCAAATGTGTTTATATGGTTTGTTTCACTTCTTAAAGTGTTTGGTTTTAACTATTTTGTTTTACAAGTTTGAAAACCCTAATTTGTTTACACCCTAATTGTAAATTAAACCCTAAATGTACCAACCCTAATATATTTTTTTGAAACCCTAATTACATATAAAAATCAAATGTTTGTTATTTCATGAATTTTCGGTGTGAACTTGCATGCTCACGAGAGTTAATTACGGTAATTGGGTGATTAGTGACCTAACTAGGTGTAATTAAGTATTATTGGATTAAGTTGGATTTACAACTTATGGACTTAATTGATAGGAAAAGAAATCATTTAGGCAAGAGTGCAAACCAAAATAAGTTGTTAGGTTGCATTGGCTTGAGATAATTGACTTGGACTTGGACCAAATTTTGACTAAGTTAAGTAAATATCTAAGACTGAAAAAAAAAAACAGACAAGAGGATCGGGTGCAAGGCTGGAAAAAGAGGAAGGAAAACCGTGGGAAAAGAGAAGGAAAAGAAAGAGAGACAAGAGAGGAACTTGAGGGGTGTTCTTCCATGGTGACCTAAGGAAAGTTTGAGGAATCATTGAAGGGCTTTGTTCCATCTTGGGATGAAAATGCAGCCAAGAGAGGGAGGAAGGACAAGATGACTGCTGGCTGCTTCCTTGTCCAGTTTGCAGCTTGGTTTCTTGAAGGTTTTAGAGGTAACCTAGCTTGCACAACCCTTGAATCTTGTAGTATAACTTGTGGTTGATGTTTAGAATGGGTTAGGATAGCTGAGGACAGATTTTGGATGGTTGGAATCACTTGGTAAATTCGTTTAATGAAGTAGGGTAAAATAGCACACCAACTGTTTGAACTTAAACTCCAGATTTTTGTGTCCAGTTCCTCTGCGAATTTGACCATGCTAGAGTCCAAACCAGCTATTTCTCAAAACATAAACATTGTAGGTAATTGAGTTAACTATCTACTGATAAAATTTCAGATCAATCGGAGAACTGTAACCTGAGAAATGTCCAAAATACCCCTAACTGCTCTGCTCCCCTGTTTTACCTAACAGTCTCCAGTTTCAGCCAACTTGTCGGATTTTCTGGTATCAATTGGAAACGAACTAGAGTCTGATTTTTATACCATTGAAATCCCTATGAATCTAGTTTTAAATTCCACTGACAGCACACAATTTTGATATTTTTACATTGAGTTATGGATTTTCTCCCAAAACTGCTCCTGCTTTCCTGACGTAACCCGACAGTTTTCTTAAGTCTCTGTAATTGCCATTTTTGACTATGAAAATGCATGAAGTGAATTTAGATGGTTTCATAAAAATTGTAGAGCTATGTCTTAGGTTCGAAATGGTATAAGATCCATCTCAGTCCAATAAGTATAGCTCTAGTTATGATCAAAACACCAAGAGATGATAGAAACTTGATAGTTTGCCAAGTGTTTGATAAAATGTTTGTGTGAAACTAGTGGTTATGCACATCTAGTGTTTGATGAAATGTTTGGTATGAAACTTGTGATTCTAGGACTTGGCTTGAAATGGAGATATCTATTGCAGAAAAGTGAAGCACGCTGTGGTTGGTGAGTGTTCCAACTTGTTTTAACTAAATGTTTATCGTTGGTTTAAGGAAACAAATTGTGAAATGTTTTAACTCCTATACTATTTTGGATTTATTGTTGCTTTACAAAAGAAATGTTTATCATTAAAATGACTTCTAAAGGCATTGAACTGTTTTATCATTGATATCCTATATTGTGGTTTATTGTAGATTATGCGAGAAACAATTTAATCTCTTAAATTGCTAATATTGAGGTGATGGTTCTAATTTGTTTCGTCTTGTTTTGAATCTGTTTAACTTATTCTCAAACTGGTTCCACTTAATCTTCAATTGAAATATTTGACTATTACTCTTTGCAAATAATATGATTTTCTACTAAATTAAAAGTGTTTTAAGCTATTTACAAATGCTATGATTTACTATTGTTTTGAAATTAAATGATTTATTAAATGAGTATCAAATGATCTACTATAATTTATATATGAATTCTAAATTTCGACTTGTGAGGGTTCTTTGAACTTTTCCCTACATATTTTAATCTTGTTTTCCAACTTATTTTCACATGTACTATTTTGCTACTACTCTTTATAAATGTAAATGTTTTCAATTAGTTGTGAGTATTTTAAACCGTATTTCAAAATACTTATAAACCGATTCACTTGTTTATAAACTTATTTGTGATGTGCTTGTTTTACATATTGATTTATTAATATGCACAAGTGAAATAATTACTGTGAAATTAACTTCCATTTAACTTGCTATTACATGTGAGTATTCCTTGTATGTTATGTGAATTACATGCTTATGTGATTAATACTTGATGTTACTTGATTTCATAAGTGTTAAAGACTTGTTTTTAGGCGAGTGTGTACTTTATCGCACTCGACCTAACTGTCTATAACTGTTCAACTGTTTACTTTTCCACTGCTTGTATATTACTTGCGCATGACTGTAGGCCATGTGTACTTTACCACATTGGCTGAACAAGGCCTTTCCTCCTTCGTTATCGGCCTATTCGAGCTAGAAGCGGACTCAGTCGGGTAGGTTGGTACTTAGGGCACTGTACGGTATACTCGAGTATTACCACTGGAGGGATAAGGTGATGGCCAGATGAACTGAGGGGATTGTTCAGGAATTATAAGGTGAAGTGGACTAGTGACATAGCTCCAAGTGAGCACTGTATCCTTTTATAACTGATTTAATGTTTATTAAGCACTGTTCTCCTAGTTGAGACAATCCGAGCAAGTCTCCAAGTCTCCTCGTGAGCACTGATCTCCGAGTCGAAGTGGCCCGAGTATCGTTCCTTCCTAGTTGAAAAGCGTCCTGTGAGTGTGCTTGATTATTTGTCAAAGTGCTCGTGTGATGAATTAAATTATTTCGTGAATTGTTTTCGTCTTGCAAATTTCTAGTGAAAAGTACTTTCTCATGTGATTTCAAAGATTTGAATATTCCAATGTTTTCGTGCTCTGATAAAACAGTTAAATTCTAAAATACTTGTTTTCTCAAAACCTCACTGAGTTTTAGCTCACCCCAAAAATATTTATTTTCCCTCCACAGGAATCGAGGTGATCGGAAGCATGTGTAGTGGCCTTATTAGTAATTTTGGAGTATTTCTTGTACAACTGTATTTTTGGTTGAGTTGTAATTTATATTTTGGAGAACTTGGGTTGTATTTACTACTGGGACGTACTTGTGGATTTTTGCATTTTTGTACTTTTGGAGTTTTAGAATTGTAATTATTATTTATTGGAGTTTTAATTTGTAATTAATTGAGGACTGTAGTGAGTCCCAGCGAGAGTTGGGCAGGTGGTCAGCTAACCACTCTGGTTCGCCTTAGGGGAAAGTGTGGCTGTCACAGGTGGTATCAGAGCTAATTATTTAATTTTTGGAAAATATTAAATAATGTTAATTATAGTAATTATTGTTTGCCAAGGTGTTTATATGGTTTGTTTTACTTCTTAAAGTGTTTGGCTTTAACTATTTTGTTTTACAAGTTTGAAAATCCTAATTTGTTTACACCCTAATTGTAAATTAAACCCTAAATGTACCAACCCTAATATATTTTTTTGAAACCCTAATTATATGTAAAAGTCAAATGTTTGTTATTTCAAGAATTTTAGGTGTGAACTTGCATGCTCATGAGAGTTAATTATGGTAATTGGGTGATTTGTGACCTAGTTAGGTGTAATTAAGTATTATTGGATTAAGTTGGATTTACAACTTATGAACTTAATTGATAGGAAAAGAAATCATTTAGGCAAGAGTGCAAACCAACATAAGTTGCCAGGTTGCATTGGCTTGAAATAATTGACTTGGACTTGGACCAAATTTTGACTAAGTTAAGTAAATATCTAAGACTAAAAAAAAAAACAAACAAGAGGATCGGGTGCAAGGTTGGAAAAAGAGGAAGGAAAATCGTGGGAAAAGAGAAGGAAAAGATGTGACAGCTTCACTTCCCCCCAAGGCTAACCAAAGGGTTGGCGGGCTGCCTGCCCAACTCTTGCCAGGACTCAAGCATTAAAATAAACTATCTTAATAGGATAAACACCCAACCATACCCATGATAAAAAAAAATATCAAGATTGTAAATTAAGGATTAAGCTTAAAGTACAAACATCCACTCAAAATACTTAAAACCTCGAGTGATGGTATAATACATATCCATAAGTTCAAAACATCTGAAACCAAAAGTTTATACAATTTGAGTTATCCATACTTGAGACAGGATACCAAAAGTTGTTCTAGACGTAGCTAGTCCTTTGCGTTCTCGTCACCTGTTAAGGAAAAACAAAGGGGAACGGGGGTGAGTTAAAGCTCGTGAATTTCCAAAAAGGCATGCACATACATAAAGCGAGGTAAACCAGATAATTAAAACAATTATATATCACAAATACACACATGTAGGATACGGGAGCTCTCAGGAGCTCAATCCACAGTTCACGAACATTTTTAAGTAGTCGACATTCCGTCGACTTTCAATCCAAGTAGACGACTCTTCACGCCACACTCCTTCCACCAAACTCCCCCTACCGGGCCCGCACGCCAAACACTTAAACATTTAAGCACTTAACTATTGAAGGGACGCGGCCAAGAGTAGTTATATAACACTTTTCATCTCCACTTTGAAATTTAAGCACACACACATAAATTCACCAACTCTACTTAGAAGGGAGCAATAAAGTATACTCTCCTTTAAGTGAGCGGTTCAGCAATTTCAAGTTTCAGCATAAACACGTTACAAGTCACATAACACATTCACGCACAAAGTTCGTAAATTAAAGCAATAAACATGCATTGGAAACTCACCGATAAAGTGCGGGTCAGAATCCAAATTTTGGCCAAGTGGCAAATCAACACTTCGCCCTAAAATAATGAAAAGAGAGCGAAAATAAGTTTTCCTAGTTCGTTAGCCAAATTTCATTCGAAAGAAAGTAAACTCGATAACCTCCCATTTTGAGCTGAAAACTTTGAAAAATCGTAACTTGAGTTATACAAATTGAAATTTCACAAATTTGGTACCATTGGAAACCTATTTTAAATTTATAAAACTTTGTAGAAGGCACCCAGTTAAAATTGTGGGCGAAAACTGCCCAGATTTTCGTTGAACGTAAAGCTACAGTATTGAGACAGGACACATCAGGCTGGCCGACCAGGCTACTTTGAAAATTCGTCATAAATTACAGAAAATTAGTTAGCCTCTGAAATTCGTACACAATATAGTACTACATAAGGAATTTCAACAGCCACTGACGGAACTCAATTCCAACACTCGAGCATGAAATGATAACAGTTCAAACAGAGGGGGGTAAAATTTCTGAAATTTCTGATTTCCAGTTTGGCAGATCATAATTCACGGCTTCGTTTGAGTGGCTAATTCTTAGTCAAAAATTACCAAATTTGGCACACCAATACTTCCATATATAGGCTAAGTTCATACCAAAATTTAACCAAAAATTTGAATGGGAAGGCAGTTTTCTACCTGCCCAAAGTTCGCTCATCGAAACTTCTCAAACCAGGAAAGTTGAATTCCTCTTCTTCTATTCTTTCATAATCATCATATGCTAGTACCATTTGACCTAAATTTCGACCCTAAGCTGGAATTAGTCTTCCTTAACCTAATGATGATCAAAAATGGTCACCAATTTTTTCAAGAATTATCACAAAATAATCCCATAAAATCGGGCCGCATGCTGCCTTAATTTTCTAGTTTTTCCTTATTTCAACTAACCATCAACTTTACTCAATTCCTGAAGGAATTTGTATGGGGTAATTTAACAGCTTAACCCTCACATTCAAGCCTCACTATCAACGTTTAAACTTGCCAAAATTTACAGCCACAAAATTAGATGAAAAACAGAAATTTCTTCCTTATTTTTTCTTCCTTCATCAACCGGTTCTTCTTGTGGGTTTTGTCCAAAAGTCCAACAACAATTTTCAACTCAAATTCATACAATGCATCAATAATCATGCTAGAACTCTAATTATCACAAGTGTGGGAGTCCAAGAGCCCACTCATACAACCAAAAATCAAGAAAGACAATTTAGTGGAATTAATCATCCAAAATTAAAAACTAACACATGAATCCATTTCACCAACAAATGTCAAGGTTCTAACAACCTCTCAACTTCCCAAACCTATCATCATGCTTAAAAATGGAATTTAAGAGACAAAAGTTCAAGCTCTAGTTTCATACCTCTTCCAAGAAACAAGCAAAAGTTCACCAAGGAATGCTAGACTAAAGCTTCCAAGTGCACCTATTCCAAGCTTCTCCACCGAGTTCAAGTTCAAGCAAGGATTAATGGAGGTTGAGAGTGGGTTTTAGAGGGGATTTGAGGGAAGAAAATTGCTGAAAATTTAAGGGAAGAAGGGAAGGGGAGTTCGGGTGAGAGAGAGAGGAAGATGAAGCAAATTTGAGCAATTTTTTTTTTGAAGAGTAAATGGGAAAAGGAAGACAAGACACAAGTCTTGTCTTATGCCCCAAAAGTCCAACCTTGAATAGTAACCTTAATTAGCTATTTGGAGGGAAATTTAATTGCCTCATTTGGCTTGAGATTAAGGAGTAAATCTCAATTAGGAGTGGGGAAAGAAAAGAAAAATTTTAAGTGAACTGGAGGAAATTAGTTGGAAGAAATAATGGCTAGTTAAAATTCTAAATTTGAAGAGGTTAATCTAATTCTTAATCAAGATTTCAAAATCCTAATTATAATCACTCATTTTAATTCACCCCTAGTCCCCAAATTACATTTCTAACCTTCAGGTGATCATCCTTACATTCCAGTGCCACAACACTCACTGCGCAAATTTTACCTCGTAAAACGTGTTTTTCACATTTTCGAACTAATTAATACAAAAATGGTGAACTTTGATATGGTAAATGAGAAGTCAAAAAATTTCAAGAAAATATGAGTAAAATAAAATTGAGTCACTCCAAAATAAAATAAATAAATAAATCAATAAATAGATAAATTTAAATTTCCATTTAAAATTTCCCAAAAAATATGCTTAAGAACGACCTTAAAATACTCAAACAAATTAAAGGGCAATATTAGCAATATTTAAAATAATAAATATTTACAATATTAAAAATAAATTTTGAGGCCCTCACAATTTATTTATCTCATTATTGGGTAACTATTCATCAAATATAAAGTTTCTTTTTTTGTTTGATAAAGGATTAATATTTAATACCTTTACAAGTGTCCAAACAAGAAAGGATACTTGAAATTTAAGGGATAGAAAATAAAATGAAAGCACAAAAAAAAAGGGGACTGTTCTGTTCATGCTCATTTCATGAGTTCCTTGATTGAGCAGCATTACTAATGAATGAAATCAATGCTTGATTGATTACATCTAAATGATGTAACAATGAGACATAGTATATTGGCAATTTTTACCTCGCAAGTAAAGTCTTGGGATTGAAGTATATATTTAAATAATTTCCTCCAATATTGTTTAAGCACCATATTAATTATAGTATGGATGGAAATCCGTTTAATGTATAATGTTCAGTTTTGTGAGGATAATTAACCTACACATAAAGAAGTTGAACAAAAGAAACAAGGCTATCTTGTTAACTCCAAGAAATTTAGATGCTTTTACACTTCAAAAATTATTAGAACTGGAGATTTGAATTTCTTAAGGATGTGAAGTAAGTGGGAGTGTTTTGACTTAAGAATGGAGTTTGAAAAGGTAAAGGAATTATATTTGACTCCTCTACATACGGAAAAATTGATGGCTTTTCTCAAAATAATTATATAAATTATTTTGAATAAGCAATCAATTGAAAAACTCCTTGTCAAATGAACACATGAAGTTAAATCCACTCTATACCTACTATCTTTGAAATAGTGAGAGGATCTATAAAAAGAAATTCAAATTCGCTAGTGACTGTGTTGTATATCTTCAAGAATTTTAAGGATAATGTTTTCATAAAGTACAAATGGAGAAGACTCCATATTTTTGAATAGTGTCATAGAAAATATATTAATTACCATAAAATCTCTATTAAATTTTAAGAGACTTTATTTAGGGTAATTATGGCACTAGTAACTCACTATTAGAGTTACATTAGAAAAATGTTAAAAACTAATATCCTTACTATATCTTATTAAATAGATATACACGTGTGTCACCATAACTTTAAGAGAATGTAATTTAAACTAAATTATTACTTCTCAATAGTATATTAATTTATTGATTCTTCATTTGATCTTAGAAGAATATTTTCTAGTAAATTAATATACATCAAGGTTGTTGAGAGTAATACTATGAGAGTTTTCTCAACAACTCAATCATGATATTTGTGAAACCCTTCTATCATTGGTATTCACAAAATGGAATGCAAAAGATAGTTGATCTATCTTAAGACATTCATGCAAGAATTCTTACGGACTTTCACGCAATAATAGTGAACAATTGCAAAGATTCACATCATGCATTGGAATGAATATAAATTTTTCAAAGATGCTATGAAATTATATCACAAGCATTGAATGTTTAGCCTAAAGTTTGTTGATGTTACGTTTTTGGCCACTATTGATATTCGACTTGACTATACGCTTTCATTATGTATGTGTGAAAGAGTGGGGGTCAAGGCAAGTAAATTGATATAAGATATTTAGTGGTTGAAGATGACATTTAAAAAGCAAAAGATAACTATTGAGTGTACAGTAAGGAGTTATTATTATTGATCTAACAACTAAAGGTTGCCGGCTAAGTTGTTAGTGATCAAATAACTCATACGGAACTCAATAGTTTATCTAGTATTTGCTGTTATTTTCAAACTATTATTGTTGTCTAGACACTCGAGATACTCATGTTTACATGATTTTGTGCACATTGTTGTTCATGTATAAAGTGAGGATTATTTGATCCATAAAGGTGGACCCTAAATAACTTATATAAAGTTATTCATAAAGTTCTTTTAAAGCACTTAATTAGGAAGTGTGATATATTGTAATACATGGAAGGAAGTGTTCGTGCTAAGAATATAACCACCATGATTCGAATATTATCACTTTCTAATTAAGCAACTGTTACATAACTGTTAAATTTATTGAGTGACAATGAAGATTTATGGCCATTTTAAATATCTAGTCACTCATAAAGTTATTTGACTATTACATGTGGGCTAAGTGGGAGAATGTAAGACTAGCTTCTTTTAGAGGCAATTATGACCCACATGGTTGATTGATTAATTGATTGATATCTTGATTAGTTGATTGATATTTTGTCAATCATTAATTAAATATCTCCCATTTAATGGTAATTGATTGGTATATTCTGTTGATTGATATTTCACTTAATCAAATCACCAATCAAATCAATCAAATAGTCAAAGATATTATTTTCAGTTATGAATTATCATATGATTTCCTTGATGGAAGGAAACCCTAGGGATATTGATATTTGCCAGTAAGGGTCCCTAACCTAGCCTATAAATAGCTTGTGGTATTCCATCAAACAAAGGTCTTTTGGTTAGGTATAGGTTAGAAAATCCCTTACTCCAAATCTCTCTTCTACGTATTTTCTTCTTTTACATATTTTGACACTTTAGCAAATAAGAGGAAGAAGACAAAGGAAACCTGGTATTAATCTCTACTTGACAACAATGGATGGAGAAAAGAAGGCACATAGGATACATGTGGTGCTTGCCAACAATGGTTAGAGATAAGTCTTTTAGTTTTCCGCTGCGTAGTACATTTAAATGTACATATATAGTTTAGCATCCTTACCCTATAAAGTTGTACAACCTATTGCTGAAAAGATTGCAATGCCCGATTCCAAGTGTGTGTCCACCTGCAGATCACATCAATGCTCAACTTTAAGAAAAGATTAAATCAACACATGCACTGACTTGCAGATTTACTGGGACTGAGCACAAATTAATTAGTTCATCATGCATGGTATAGGCCTAACTGATAATACCACAAGGTCAAGGACACTAAGTCCTTTGCTAGAAAATTTTTGTTTTGAGGGTTGAGTAACTGGACAAAGGAGATGGAAGATTTGCCAAAGCTTCTCTATCTCGAGATATTTAGTCATCTTTTCTGCCTGTTTTCCCATCCCACATTGACTTTCCGAACTGCAGCAGGAAAATATAGTCAAGCACACCATGCCATAGGAGCCACTTGATCTCATTTTTCATGAGATAATGAAGTCCTATTATATGATATATCAGGCAGCTAATAATTGCAAAAATATAAACAAGGAAACAAAGGACAAAAGGGTTCTTCTGAGATTTTGAAGTACTTGATAAGAAACAGCATCCCTTGCAGCCAGAGCCAAAATATCCGCACGAGACACAGTTTTTGGACATTTTGATTCGAGCTCTGTTTTGATTTCGTTAATGACATCAGAACCTGCAGTGATAGATTTGGAATTGCGTCCTTTTCTGCAGTATTGGTAGCAGTCGAGTCCAGTAATACCGAGCCATTACATCCCTGAAAAGTAAGTGTCTAAGGTCAATGGTCTATATACAAATGCATGCATGCATGTCTTAGAATTTGGTTTCTTGGGTTTGAATCAATTAGGAAAACAGCAAAACTGATGGAATAACGTAAAGCAGTGATAATAGCAGTAATTAGTAACTAATTACCCTGACAAAACAATAGTGAAAGTGCACTCTGAGAAGCTTTGCGGCCAAGGCAGGATTAGAGAATGTGCGTTCCCAGGTGGTTTCTCTTACAATCGTCTGTGGACCCACATCGAATCCTCTGTCCAAGTTCCCTATCCAAATTTCATATCTAACTTGAAAGCGACGTTGTTTTATTTAATGAAATTGCTGGCATGTTTACTTACTAAAACTGCTAATTTAATAAAACAAAGTCATTTCAAGTTAGACACGGAACTTGAATAGGAAATCTGGACAAAGAATCTGAATTGATAATGACCACCTCCTAAAATAAAAGAAATTGCTCCCACAACAGAAGAAACTAGGCCACCTCCTAAAAGAGATGAAGGTAGAAATGCCACCAAGAACATCAAAATATGGAAGAGCTTCATTCTCATGGAAGGCTTAATAACAATACAAGAATAGTACTTGTTTTGATTTATTTGCCTGTAATTAAATTGGTGGCTAACTACACTTAAATAGGCCTCCTTTTATATGCGTCTAATGGCTTCACCTCCATCTACTTGATCTAGTAAAGAGATTTTCTTGGTTAGACACATAGCTGGACGGATCATGAGAACAGGATCAGAGAATTCCACGTGCCACTATGTTTAATCTCTATAATTTTCCATTAAGGAATGTAACTAACAAGGTTAATTAAGAATAAGCCGCTCAAAAAAAAAAAAAAAAGAATAAGCTACTACCTAAGAGGACAATGTGCTGCTATTCGGAGCTGTCCATAAAGATTTCACCAAATGTCGACAAGGTTGAGAATGATGCATCGTTGACTTCTAAAACCCTTTGCTTACCCCAAATCGACCAACCGGTTGGCCCACAAAACCACCTTGAAGTATCACTAGTTGAAGATAGCTTCGCTGCTAAGGACAAACTATTTTTTTAACCGATTTGTAAGAACCCTTATAAACGATTCACGGTATCAAAGTTATATTCCGACCTATGATAGTGACAAGAATCAAATTTACCCAAACTCTTTTCTTACTAAAAGAAAAAAATAATTGGTCTGAGATTAACTTCGTGGAAAATATTTTATTTAGCTATCCTGATTTCATTTTTCCTTCCATGAAACTAGGGGAAGTTGTTTGGTAAAAATCATAATATTCGTTTGCAGGAAGTTGGAAAATGATGATTAGCAGCATATTGTAACATCGTTGAATGGCATTAATTATCTTTCAAGAGGACTTTATTTGATGCAACTTCTACAATAACCCAAAAAGAAAAAATTGATATTTGCATTAACATTCACGACAAAGGTTCATTGTATATTTTCCATATGCCAGTCTCTAGCACTTATAATCAATGGCGAAATTATGGCCCAAGCAATTACTTTGGTGTGCACAATACAGTGCGATTGAGGCAAAAAATTTCGTCAAAACCTCACTTAATGAGTATGATAATTGTGTGAATAGAGTTTTAAAACAATAACAATATTGAAATGACAAAAAAGATTTTTTCGTAAAATAGACAACAAAATCTTTACTTTCATTTTTATGTATCAAAAATTTTAAAATTCTTTCTTTTTATTTTTATTTTCAACTAGTTCTTGGTTTCGATTTCGAACATGCTATCATTCATGAAGTATGTGATAAATGAAGACTTAAGGAAATTAAAAGGGCAAAGTAAAAGAACATGAGAAATATCAGAAAATTTTGGGGTACAATTGTAAGACAAGAAGTCTTAAAAATTTTACAAGCCAATTTTGAAAATTCTTCAAAATTCTGACGGAGAGAGGAAGGGAGTCGAAAACTCATCACCCTCACTTGAATGTGGCTCCGCCATTTCTTGCAATTGAAATCTATCAAGTTAAACCAGAACGTCAATGACCCGTTGAGGAATTTGATAAATGGCAGAAATCCAAGAAAATCCAACAAATAAGTGATCAGTGGTGGACCTTCTTCAGTTTAGTATACCATGTTAGTTAAGGATAAACTAATCCTCGTTTTCCTAAAGGAACCAATTATTTATCAAATATGTGATCCTCAAACGATTGATCTCTCAAATACTTAAGATATATTATAGTTTGTTGGTTGCATGATCGTGCCCTGATGCTCTACACGATCCTCGTCACTAAATGATCTCAATAATATCTTAATATGATTTTCAGTCTGAACTTGAGAGCCTAAACTGATATGGTATTAACATGACTAGCTATATATATATCTGTCTAAAACAAGGGAAAAAGAAAGAAAGAAAGAAAGACTAGCTCTATATGGTGCAAAGCCCGATATGTCCAGTGTCCAAAATATAAAATTTAGAGTTACTTATGAGGGGATAAAAAAAAAAAGAATAAGAACTCAGAAAGATAATTTGAGAACGAATTCAGATATGCCTCTGCTGATTTAAATGTATTACCTCATAGGGACGAGAATGAAGCATCCCCATTTTCTGCCCCATAAACTCAACCTGCATCCATTGAACCTTTTTTTTTTTTGGCTGTCTATAATTCTTGTGTGCGAGCACAAATTTCTTTTCGAAGATTAATAATGGCTGAAAAAAATTATAAATAATTGGAAACAAAATAAGCTGGTGTATTTTATGTTAATATGGACTTTGAAGACAAATACATTAGACAAGTAATGCGATACAAACACAAAATCCAAAGTGATGGCTTTTGAATATCTCCCATAATTATATGAAGAAAACGAACGAAGGGCATTATGTAATAAAATAAGCTTATACGTTTCGCCCCTTGGTAACCCTTTTTTGAGGTTCTTATTCAATATGCATTTGACTACTTCGTTTGTTTAGCTATTTCACAATTAGGAGGAAATATACACGGAACACAATGTTATGTAGAATGGTTTAACTCGAAAGATAACAATCAAAATTATGAAACTAAAGGAATGAATACTTGATGTAATATTGTTGTAATTAAATGAAGGTTAAAATTTTCATTTTCCTTTTTCTCCTGAGCAAAATGGAAGCTTGAAGTTGGGGATTACTTCACTATTACCTTGGTTTGGTATGTAGGTATAGCATGGATAGAAAAGATTTTTCTACCTTATCGTTTCATTCTAATTTTTGGTATATGAATTATTTAAATAGGATCACCCTTCTCTAACTCCCTTTCATTTTTATTCTAGAATATCAAAATAGTAGGATGTCAATTTTATCCTTGTATATCTTTATATTGCATTAACATATCTTAGCCTATTTATAAGGTCAATTAATATTTGAATATAATTTTTCATAGCAAATAATATTTTCCTATGGTTAAAATAATTTTTTCTTTTTTATTGGGAAACAAATGTTTTCAAATACTTTATTCTTTGACTTTTGAATAATTGTGCAAGATTTTCTTTTGAATTTTATGTCAGAATTGGAAATAAAATGAACATAATTATAACTGTTTGACTTCATGTAGTTCATATTTAACATTACTATTTCTATTGCTAAAGAATGCAGTATTTTACCATAAAAACTATAAGTTAGAGGGAATCAAGTATTACAATTGAAGAATTTTGATATCAATTCTGATTTATTATTGTGGTAAAAAATGTCAACATTTCACATAACTAGACAAATACTATTGTAGAACAAATAAAACAAAAGATAATAAAATATATTATGTTCTATAAACTAATCCAAAGCAAATGAGTCAAATTTGTATTTACTATTATGACATCTAAATATTAATTAAAAGAAACATTCAAAACTAATGAGCATTCCATTTTGTCTTGTGTATGATTTGCTGGAATAATAAAATTTTCTCCTTACCATTCTATGTGGAAAGGTATTTTCATTTTGGCATTCCAGCATGCCAATGAGAGTTTATTGAAAACAAAGAAAATAAAGTAGAAAACAATTTAACAAGAAATGGATAGAGCTGAGAGGTGAATCAAGCTTACTTGAATCTCAACAAGAGTTCGTTCGAGTTTGGTTCACCAATTAATCAAACTAAACTTGAACAGTAATTTATGTTTGATAAACTTTTAAATTCAACTCGGGTTTAACCTGATTAGTATATAAGTAAAATTATATCCTATCAAAAAAAGTAAAATTATATATAAAAAGTTCAAAGTACTCAAATTTGACTTGAGTTTGACTCGATAAAAACTCGTTCGACCTCGACTCGAGAAGTAAGCAAGCCAAGCTCGAATAAAATTTCAAATTCGTCAAAACAATTTAATAAGTTTTGAACACTAGAGTATTTGGTTTATTTAAACTCATTTACACTCCTAGAAATTGAGGACACAATTAAAACAGTACAGTATTATTTATTTCAATGAGTACTCAATAATGAAAGAGAAAAAGAAAGTGAAGGAGAAGCTGTCCGAGGAAAAGCCATTGACTTTAATGACTTGGCTCCGTTGTGAATTCCACTTTTTCTTATGAAGGAGTTGTTTCTCTTCTGCCTACTTTCCCCTTCTTGCATATCCTACTTTTGTTTTTGGATAAATTATACTTTATCTTCCTATGGTTTACTACTTTTGTTTTCACATAATCTTTTTTTATTGTGATTTTAAAAACTATACATAAACCCTTCATATTTAGATTAAAGTGTTGAAATGAAAGTTGTCGTCCTCTATAATAGAATCAATAGAAATATCAAGATTATTCTCTTTTGGAAACTAAAATGATGTGCTCAATATGTATAAATATAGTATGCATAACACTTTAACCCCCTCTAGTTTAATTCTTTTTCACGTAATGCTCTTCTAATTTTGAAAATTTATACTTAACCCCTCTTTGGTTAATTAACAAATGATTTTTATCTTGATATAGGAGTACATTTGATATTTTAATAAGTTTGGTTACGTAAAATAAATTCCATCACTTTAATACTTTTGTCCAAATCATGAAGAGGTTATGCATATTTTTTTTTAAATTATAGGAGGGCTGTGTGTAAAAGTATTAAGCCACAAGAGGGTAAAGTATCATTTAAGTTTGGGAGGGGGCATGGGTTGGATGGTATCAGGGAGAAGAAGTGTAAGTAAGAGATTTTGGATTTGAAACCCTCCACCTACACTTAAAAGGTATCATTTATCCTTTGATTTTCATAATAATTGCTTATGTAGACCTCAGACAAAAATTTTTAATTAATTGCCTTTTTTACACATATATCTCCATAATCAAGGCAATTTATAAAAGACAACCAGCAACACAAGTTGATACTTGATAGGATAACGTTTTGCTTTTCTTCAAAGAGCATGACAGCAAGATTCACTATGAAAGACACAAGTCATATAAAATGATTCAAAATTACAATAAAATCTTGAAGTTTATTTTTCTCCTCTCTATTACAATTTTAAAATAATCAGCAAGGGGGAAAAAAGAAACATACTGTGAGCACTTGGAGAAAGTACGAGAAAAACAAAAAAAGATGACTGCTACATACACGTCAATGTACAAGGCATCTTGATCAGGAATTGATGACGCTACATTTCAGCCTAATCTCTCCAGCATTTCCTGTGAGTACGCCAATGGCTCCCATCTTTGACATGGACTTGGCAAATTCTTCAGTAAACACGTCAGGATCAACAAGGAGATCCACATACTGACTTGCCTCGGCATCAGTTAGGAGCGCGGCATCAGATTGAAACATCCCCATGTTCTGTTTGAGGGTGACAAAGTAATGGGGATCAAAATTTTGAGCACTTCCAGGATCCATATCCACCTGGGATGTGGCTGCAAGGTCGGGGCATTTAGTTTTCAAGATTGAAGCGTATGTGGAGTTCAAGGAAGGGTCCTGGTCTCCTTTCCCAGTAAAGTTGTACAACCTGTTGCTGAACAGATTGCAATGCCCCACTCCAAGCGTGTGTCCGCCTGCAGAACATATCATTACCTAACCTTGAGAAAATATTAAATTCATGCACGCATTGAACTACTGATCTGTGAGACTGAGCAGAAATCAATTAGTTCATCATGCATGGTATTGACCTAACCTGATAATACCACAAGGTCACGGACACTAAGTCCTTTATTAGAAAAATTTTGTTTCAGGGTTGAGAAACTGGAGAAAGGGGATGGAAGGTTTGCCAAACCTTCTGTATCTCGAGAAATTTTGCCATCTCTTCTGCCTGTTTTGACTTCCCACATTGACTTTCCAAACTGCAGCAGGAAATATAGACAAAGCTAAATGATATATCGGACAGCTAATTGCTGAATCCGAACCAGAAAAAGCAAGAAGGAAGAAAGGTTTTTCCAGAATTTTTACGTACTTGATACGAAACAGCATCCCTTGCTGCCAGAGCCAAAATATCCGCACAAGACACAGTTTTTTCACATTGTGATTCGAGCTTTGCCTTGATTTCGTCAATAACATCAAAACCTGCAAGCGATAAATTTGGAATTGCGTCCTTCTCTGCTGTGTTACTTGGGGTCGAGTCCAGTAATACCGAGCCATCACATCCCTGAACAGAAAATGTTACGGTTAATGGTCTATATACAAAGGCAAAAAAAAAAAAATCCAGTCTTGTTATATGCAGTAATGCTAGTCTATATTTGTCGATATAGATATTTACTTATGATGGGAACTTATAATGCAAAAGTTGGCAATTTTGTTATAGATTGGGTTAAGAATGGCCAGGGTTCTCCTTTGAACTGTCACAAATGTGGAATTGTAGAATCACAATCGTGAGGGTAACAACAGATAAATATTTCAGTTCTGGATCTTATATGGAACCAAAATAGAGACAGCAGTTCTGATTCCGGTTCGCACAGCCATATATATACATAGATTCAGCATGCATGCTAGGGATGCAAATGCATGCATATCTAAGAATTTAGATTCATGTGTTTGAATCATTTAGGAGAACAACAACGCTCTGATGCATAACAACACAGAAATAATAATAGCTGTAATGGGTAAATAGTTACCCACTTACCCTGACGAAACAGTCGTGGAAATGCATTCTCAGAAGCTTAGCAGCCAAGGCAGGATTCTTCGACGTATGGTTCCACGTAATTTCTCTCACAATCTCTTGGGCTTGAGGACATGAATCCTTGTAGCAATTGTCAAGCAGAAGATCTTCTAAAACAGAAGAAACTGCTCCTAAAACAGAAGAAACTAGATCATCTCGACCTCCTAAAACACATAAGGGTAGAAACGCCACCAAGAATATCAAAACATGGCAGAGCTTCATTTTTAGGAAAGCTTAATAACCAGTTAACCACACGATAATAATATTTCTTTTGTTAAAGTTGCTTGTGACCTGGGTGCAAACTGCGATTGAGTATGTCCCTTTTTATACGCGTCTAACGGCTTCATTTGGATCTAAGATTTGTTTGTTTAGAAATGAAGCTGGATCACATCCATATTCTTAACAAAATTAGTACGTAGAGTCTACCAATCATAATCATTTGAATAACAACCAAGGTAATAAACAAGGATAATTAAGAGTAAGCTACATGTGCTGAGATATTCTGAGCTGTCCATAGGATTTCATCAAATTTCGACTGGGTTGAAAATGATGTATCATTGACTTCTAACTCCTTTGCTCACCCCCAACCCAACCATCAGATCGGCCAAGAAAACCATCATGAAGTGTCACTGGTTGAAGAAAAATTCGTGGAAAGTAATTTATGTAGCTATCCGAATTCTACATTTCCTTCCAGGAAACTGGGGGAAACTCTTTGGTAAGCATCATGAAATTCGTTTTCAATAAGTTGGACAATGCTAATCAGCAGCATACTATTACCTCGTTGGATATCGTTATTTATTTTTCTAAAGGGCATTTTTTGAAAGTTAGAAATTGAACTTGTCAAATCCGCGGCATATTTGGACTAGAAACCTTTCATGCAAATGAGTGATTACGGATGGAGCTTTGTTCACTTTACTATCTATATATGTCTAATATAGTTTAATCCCCGTTTTTCATGTGACTACCAATAATTTATCTGATACAAGATCCTTGATTGGTTGCTCCCTCAAATAATTGATTAGGAATGTTATATAGCTTGTTGGTTACAAGATCGTGCTTCAATTATCCTCAGTCAACTTGAAAACGAAAGATGATCAGTGACAGTTGTTGCACATATTTACTGCCAGATGTTTCCTCCGATCGACTCTAAGCTTTGCCAAAATGAGATGCTAAGCTTCTTGTGTTATAGCAAGTCTTGCCAAATGTTTTCTCCGACCAACTCTAATCTTTGCCAAAATGAGATGCTAAGCTTGTTATGTTATAGCAAGTTTTGGTTTTGTTTAGTTGAGTTTGTATTGGGACTTATTTTAGTATACTCCCTTTATTGGGTCGCTAAGGAAATCATGTGGTCCGTACGTGTTGAAAAAATGGAACATAGGTGACAGTCTGTTAAAAGTGATAAAAAGAGCAAAAGGTTGCCATTACGACGACATCATATATTGTCTATTCCATTAATTTTGTAAACGATATTATCAATAGGATTTAAGTGAGACAAATCTGAAAAATTCAAGCGCAAAGTGTATAAAATTAAAATTAAGATACAAATGAGACTAATGTACAAGTTCGGATAGAAAAAGTGGAATTAATCCTTAGGTATATATAAAAACTGTAGAACCCAAATTTTAGGGTTCTAATAATGATTATGCATACAACCTAGCAAGGTTGCAAATTGAAGGATTATACAATCACTCAAAATATATGTATGTGAGAGAGAAGAAAATAAATAATTCATAATATTATTATATCTCAAAACAATGGAAGAAAGCCATCACACCACAATAAAAGTTTACATACTATTCTTGACTCTCTTGATTCTCTTAACAAAATACTCTAACTAATATTCTATTTATAACGTACCAAACTTGTTAGGTAAGAAATCACTCGCATAAGTAATTACCAAATAAAATACAAAATCCTAAATCACACAACTACTAAAAATTTGACTCCAATAAAACTAGGAAATAATAAATAAACAATTCAAAACTTGATTTATTTTGCCAACATTGCCTCCGTTAAACCAAACTCTCCATTAAATAAGATCCAATTTCATTTCGAGCAAAAATCTCCATTGAAAATTCAGTCATCGAATAGACGATATGCAACTCTATCTTATTGCCAGTTATCAGCGCACTTTATACTTTACAAACAATTTTTCAACAATTTTTTCTTGATCAAAATAGTCATTGATGCATACCCATTCATCACCATAGTCACCATATTTCTTACCAATATAAGTGCCCAAAAATACAAAATTATAATTATCTCTTTTACCAAGATAATCACTACCAAATTATTCAAAAATTCCACTGTCACAGTTACAAAAAAATTTTACCTTCTCAATTAACTCTTTAGGAGCAAAATATTTTTCAACTCCAATGAAATCCATATCAATCAAATCAAACTTTTTTACATCACTTTGAAAATAGTCCAAACCAATAAATTTTTCAACAACAATTTCTTTTTCTTTACTTGCTATATCAAAATTTTCCGTTTCTTCCTCTATCACATTAACACCTTCTTTTCCTTCAACAAAATCATCACTTCCAATTTCTCTGAATATGGCATGCAAATCAAAATTATCAACCAATCCCATGTTATCAATAAATCTATCATTCTCAAAATCAACTAACCATATCCAACAACCAGACTTTTGTTTAAAAGTTTCATTCAGCTCAATAGTCTACAAAACACAATAAATATCCAACCAAAATCTCCAAGGGGCTTTAGTCCAACGAACAAATATTTTGAAAAGACAATCAGATATGGTTTTATGCATGACTTGAAAAAAATAATCTAACCTTCTTCTTAAAACATGTTTTGGTAATTCACTTGCATCAACACAGATAATATTATTTAAATTGCATTGTTCGAGATATTTTTCTACTCTTACAAAGCCAAAAATAATATGATTCTTGACTTTTATATCTAGGAATTAGTATGCTATACCTTTAACTATTACGTAGATCCCAAGATATATCCATCATTGATAAATCACGTATATCAACCAATTCTTCCATTTTTTGTCAAGTTTCTTGGTCCGCTTGACTAATTAACCAATTAAATTCTTCAATCTGACAACCTATAGTGATCAATAAATTTAGCAAAATTCTTCTTTAATCTCTATCATAACACCCACAATAATCTAACAACTTCCGGACCAATTTTATGGTCGATTTCTGACAGGTGTCGAGCCTGTGCAATAATAATCAATAAACCTAACTGCCAACAAATATAGACAAAATCCAATTCCAGGTACTGGAGCAGGGACTTCGTGTGATAGCCCCACCTCCCCCTAAGACTAACCAGAGGGGTTAGTGGGCTGCCTGCTCAACTCTCGCCAGGACTCAAGCATTCAAATAAAGACTAACTTAAACGTGCAATTTTATCAACCACTATAACATTAATATTAAAACTGTAAAAAGACGATTAAACTTAAAATTACATTCATCCATTCGAAATACCCAAAACCCTAGAGTCAAAGTTTAATACGCTTTCATAAGTTCAAAACATTCATCACCCAACATAAATATACAAGATGTGCCCATATACTCGAGTCAAAAGTCAAAAGAATGATACACTAGCTCTATCTACGACTCGGGATCCTCATCACCTATTAAGGAAAAACAAACGGGAACGGGGGTGAGCTAAAAAGCTCGTGAGTTTTCAAAATTCATGCACATGCACTTAAAACGGTAAAATTAAAAGTAAATAAATAAAGCACTTAAACAAATCAAATTCACACACATTGAGGATATGGGTGCTCTCAGGAGCCAAATCCCACATTTTCCCGAGCATTTATAGTAGTCGACACTCCGTCGACTTTCAATCCAAATAGATGACTCTTCACGCCAAACTCCAACCACCAAACTCCCCCTACCAGGCCCGCACGCCAAACATTTAAACAGTGAACAGTAAACAGTAGGCCACTCAAGGCACGCGGCCAAGAGTGGCGGGGTAACACTTCTCCATTTCCAAATTTGACAAATGCAAAATATTTAAATTACCAACTCTACAAAAAGGGAGCAATAAAGTATACTCTCCTTTAAGTGAGTGGTTCATCAAATTTCCATTTTCACAGTCAAATCAAGCAACATGTCATGGTACACATACATTCACAAAGCATTTAACCAAAAACATTTAACAGGCATTGAAAACTCACCGAAAAAATAGGGGTCGGAATCCAAATTTTGATCAAATGCAAAATCAGCACTCCATCCTAAAATAATTAAAAGAGAACAAAAATAAGTTTCCCTAGTTCACTGGCCAAATTTCATTCGAAAGAAAGTAAACTCGATAACTTTCCATTTTGAGCTGAAAACTTTGAAAAATCATAACTTGAGTTATACAAATCAAAATTTCACGAATTTGGTGCCGTTGGAAACCTCTTTTAAAGTTATAAAACTTTGTAGAAGGCACCAAGTTAAAATTTTGGGCGAAAACTGCCCAGATTTTAGTTCAACAGAAAGCTACAGTACTGAGACAGGACACATCAGGCTGGCCATCCAGGCTGCTTTGAAAATTCACCATAAATTACAGAAAATTATTTAACCTCTGAAATTCAGACACAATATAGTAATACATAAGGAGTTTCAACAGCGACTGACGGAACTCAATTACGACACCCGAACATGAAATTATAACAGTTCAAACAGAGGGGGTTCAAATTTCTGAAATTTCTGGGTTTTAGTTTGACAGGGCATAATTCACAGTTTCGTTTGAGTGGCTAATTCTTAGCCAAAAATCACCAAATTTGGTACACTAATACTTACATATATAGGCTAAGTTCATACCAAAATTCAACCAAAAATTCGAATGGGAAGACAGTTTCTATGTGCCCAAAGTTCGCTCATCGAAACTTCTCGAACCAATGAAGTTTAATTCCTTTTCTTCTACTCTCTCATAATCAACATATACTAGTACCATTTGACCTAAATTTTGACCCTATGCTGGTATTAGTCTTCGTTAACCTAATGATGATAAAAAATGGTCACATCTTTTAGCAAAATTATCACGAAACAGTCTCATAAAATTCGGGCAGCATAGTGCCTCAATTTTCCAGATTTTTCTTCCAAATTAGTAACCCTAATTGCATCAACTCTTGAAGGGCTTTTTGTGGGGAAAAATAACAGCTTAACATTCAACATTTAAACATCAAATTCAGCCCTTAATCTAGCCAAAAATACAGCCACAAAATTTGACCCAAAAATCAGAAAATTCACCCCCAATTTCTTCTTCCTCTAGCCGGTTTTTCCTTAAGGTTTTCTTCCAACTTTTAACAACCAACATTAAACATAATGCACTTATATAACACCATTTAACCATCTAGCAAACAAATACACATATTTAGTGGGAATCCAAGAGCCCACTCACAACTTAAACCAACAAAACAACTTTATGAAGCTTAGCAATACACATTCATCTACCACATAAGTCAAGGTTTCATCAACCTCTCAACAACCCAAACATGCTTGAAACTTTCAAAAATGTACAAGGATGAAGTCCTTGAGATTTTACCTCCTCTTAGATGATGACTAAACCCCAAGAATGATGCTAAGCTAAGGCTTCCAAGTGCCTCCCCTTCAAGCTCTTCACCAAGTGCAAGCTCAAGCAAGGATTGATGATGGTTGTGGGTGATTTTGTAGAGAATTTGATGGAAGAAAATGGCTGAAAATTTAAGGGAGAAGAGATGAGGGAGTTCGAGTAAGAGAGAGGGAGAAAGATGAAGCAATTTTTGATCAATTTTCTTTAAAGAGTAAATGGAAAAGAAAGACAAGACACAAGTCTTGTCTTATACCCCAAAGTCAAACCTTGCATAGTAACATTAATTAGCTATTTGGAGGGAAAATTAATCACCTCATTTGGCTTGAGATTAAGAGATAAATCTCGGTTAGGAGAGGGGATGAAAAAGTAATTTTTAAGTGATTGGTAGGAATTTAGTGGAAAGAATTAACGGTTAGATAAAATTCTATACTTAAAGAGGTTAATCCAAATCTTAACTAAAATTTTCAAAACCCTAATTAATCAGCTTCAATAACCCAATTCCAGTCATTTAATTACACTTCTAACCTACCAGTGATCATCCGTACTTATCTTCACTAATCTACTCACAGCCCGAATTTACCTCGAAAAACGTGCTTTTAACATTTTGCCGCTAATAAATGCTACGAGACGATATTAACAGATAAATAGGGCTAAAATTAAATGAAAAGTTGTAAATGAGGAAAAATTGAATTTCATGAGATAATGAAATAAAGAGATAAATAAATAAACAAGAATTTCAAAATTTTTTTTTTCGAAAACAAAATTATCACATTAATAATATAAAATAAATAAAAGAATAATCAAACGAATTATTAAAGGAAATAATAATAATAATAATAATATCTAATTTATTAAATTTTGAGGCCTTTACACTTCGGATGTGCAATGGGTTACTTGCTGCACCCTGATTCCAAAGAGTATGCTTGATGCGATATACCATAATCAATTAACTTGTGTATAATAGCAAATAGGGTCGTCCCCATAGAGATTGGGAAAAATTCATTTCTTCTCAAGCACAGAGAATGGGGGGATTTTTTAGATAATAAGGAAATAATTAAAGATTAAATAACAAAGCCAATTAACTAAAATAAAAGAGAATTAAATATATGAGAAATGAGTTCTAGCCAAAGATTCAACTACTCAAACACAGTCCATATACCTCATCATTGATGCATGGTTAATTCCTTTAATTCATTAGTAGGCTGGTTATAGCCACCAAAAGACCTCTCAAACGACCAACTCTTCCTTAGATTTTAGGTAATTAAGGTACGCCCGTTAACTACCCCTAATTAAGAAATAACTTTAGGTTCACACGTAGGATTTAATTTCTCAATTTGTGATGACCCCACCTCTCCTTAGGGTGTACTCTAAGGTATCAGCGGATCGCCTGCCCAACTCTCGCTGAGACTCACTACATTCTACAAATTCTTTGTAGGAAAATACTTAAAAGTCTATTTGAGACAACATAACTTTGAAGGTATTTCACAATAACATTTACATATCTCCAAAAGTAATTACATAAACTTGTGTACCAAAAAATCAAATTTGAAATTCAACTTAAGCACATCCCAAAAATACAAGAATTACATCAGGATACAAGCTTAAAGTCTCCAAACAAACAACCTAGTGCAATCCTTCGAGACTCTTGTTCTCAAACCTTGCTAAGAAAAAACAAAATTGGAAGGAATGAGCTAAAAACCCAGTGAACGATCCCAATAACATGCAATCTCATAGTAGCAGTGAAACAATATATATATCAGTTAAACACTTAATAATTCAATATAATTCAGTTTGGGAGCATAAAATTTACAAAACATCTAAAATGAGAAAACACTCAATGAAAGGATACGAGGTTCACAGGAAGCAGTTGCAGTCCATCTTCTCCTTCACTCAACCCCTTACTCCTCCTTTTAACTCCCAGTGGTAATACTCAAGTACACCATATAGTTCCCTAAATTACCAACCTACCTAACCAAGTTCACTTCTGGCTCGAATAGGCCGATAAAGAAGGGGGAAAGGCCTTGTTCAGCCAATGTGTTAAAGTACACGTGGCCTACAGTCATGCACAAATAATATACAAATAGTGGAATACTAAACAGTTGAACAGTATAATGAAAGTTAGGTCGAATGTGATAAAGTACATACTCACCTAAGAACAAGTTTTTAACACCCATGAGAACAAATAGCATCAAGTATTAACCACATAAGCATGTACGTCACACAACATACAAGGAACACTCACCTTGATTCAATTAAACGGGTGAGCAAGCAAAAAGGCTAAACTTCGTTAGTTGGTTCGCCCTCGGCAAAGTCTTGGCCACCTGAGCCAAAGTTCAACTATCAAACACTAGTCAAAATAACTAAAACTCAAAGTTTTAACTCAACTACTTAGAATCACCAAAACCTCACTGCCATAGTTTCTTGTTTGAACCATATCTAAGGCTACACTCATCGAAATTAGGCAAGGCCTACGGCTATGGAAACTAGACTCGAAGTACTACAATTCATTAGGAGACTTTGCTTTCAAATTCATTTTTCAAGATGAGTCAAATCAAGCCGCAAGATTCAGCAGTAGTCAAAGCACAGTGTTATCAGTTTGCAAAATTAGTCAACTTCCCAAGATTTGTACGACTTGTAGAAAATGAACTAGCACACGAATTTTATACCATTGGAAATCCCTTGAAGTCTAGTTTCAAATGCCATAAACGGCGCTCAATTTTGACTCCCGAGCAATAAAATATAGTCATTTGAACAGAGGGCGTAAAGCTGTCCTGACAGCAGAATTTTCCAGGTTTAAAGAGTATCTTTGGGGCATCATTTGAGCAACAAAATGATACTAGAAAAACACCAATTTTTCACACATAAACCTCAGTATGTGAGCTATGTTTTTACCAAAATTTAGCTAAAAACACATACGAGAAGGCAGTGATCAAAGCGACCAAAGTTGACTGAAATTTTTTAATTCATTTCTGCCAAACAGAAATCCTTTTCTTTTGTAACATTTGGTTCATCCAAAACAGCCCTCATTCCATTCCATTTTCAAAATCAAGACTCTAACAACATTTCTTGATCAAATGATGATAAAATGATAGCAAAAATTTGGATCTAAACACCTGCAAAACAGGGCAGCAAAGTTCAGGTAGAATAGAAGCAGAATTTCTAGATTTTTTGTCATCTTTTCATGAACTTTTGAAGCACCAATTGAGAGAGTTTCTTTGTTAGAAAAATATCCACTTAAATCTCAACATTTTAGCTCTCAAAATAGCCAAGAAATTCATGAAATTCAGTAGCTAAAACAGTGCAGAAAAATTGGAAAAGAAACCGGCAGCATAGCTCCCCTTTTTCTCTCAGTTTTGCCTCTTCCTTTTCTTTCTAGTCTTCTAACTCCAAAAGTCCTCACAATCACTCCATCACATTCATATATATAATAACAGCAAACCATCAAGAATTGTGGGAATTCATAGAGCCCACACAACCATCCAAATTCAACACAATGACAAACAAGAAGCTACAAGCTCCAAAACCATTCAATAGAAGCAAAGAAACTAGAGTTTGATGAAGCCATTTTACCTCTAGTAGCTCAAGGGAAATTTTATAGCTTGCGGTGTCTAAGCTCCCTCTCTTTCCAAGCTCCTAGCTTGCTCTATCCCTCTCCTTGTTGATCCTCAAGCCCCAAGTGAGAAGGGTGGAAGATTACTCAAGTTTTCTTGGTTGATTGATGAAGCTTTGAAGTAGATTTTGAAGGTGAAATGAAGGGGGAAATGGGGGAGGGAGTTTGGCCATCAAGAGGAAGAAGAAGAGAAGAATGGGTAGTTGTGGTTGTGTTGACTTTTGGGACTTTGTTGGGAAAATGAAGGATATGAAAGAAAATGTACCGATTTGACATAAAGTCTCTTTTTGTCGCGTCGGGGTAAATTCACACGACGCGACACTACGATCTCGAATGCATATCCTAACACTCAAAACTTATGTCTAATAGTCAATCCTAGACTCATATGTGAATTTTTAAACATTCAAATAATACAATTAACAACATAATTTAAACGTGCGAAATGCATTTTTAAAAATTTTTGTGCCAATACAATTGACTTAATAAAGTTAAATAATTCTAAATAAAATAAATAAAAATTAATATGGGAATTTGCAATATATAAATTAAAAATGATGATATGGGTCCTTACACAATTGCACTAAGAACTAGAAAAGCCCAAACTCTAACCAACAAACACACTACCAGGGTTCATTTAGATTAGATCACACGTTCCCCTAACATGTATACACATTAGTTGCCACTAATATTAATCTACTAAACAATTACGGATTCAACAACTTAAACTGCGGTAGATTATCAAGTTAATATGAATATCGGGCACCCTTGACATCCAACTAACAAAATAATCTTACGAACATAAAACAAAGAACGCACAAATACCAAAGAATCAAACGAAGAAAAGATAAATCGATTAGATCTTACAGATATTTTGGACTATGTCGTTGAGTTGATTTTTGACTAGACGAGAAAATTAGCCACGCATCGCGTGAGAAATTCCACAAGAGATATCAATGAAAATTGTCAAAACCATTTGTTTTCTTCTCAAAAGCAAAAATAGCGAAAGAAAGGAACCAAAGAAAAGCTATCGTTTAGCTTCTTCTTTTTCGTCCGAAGTGCCGAGAGATTCACCAATGGAGTATGCGACAAAAAACTACTAGTAGTTCCCTTCCTATTTGCTAATTTCTCTGGAGCAATCTACTAATCAATTAGGGAATCCAAGTCGGGGAATCTCCCCTCAATCCATGTCTGCCACGGAAAAAGGAAACTCCTAATACTAATCAAATAGGAAAGTTCTAAAAAGAGTCAAACTCCTAATTTCCTAATACAAATATTAAAGTAGTTTCCTAATAAAAATAAACTACTAAATAGGAAAACAGAATAATTAGCTGTAGCACATCTTCAAATTTGGAATTCTCAAGTCTTGGAAATTGCCCACGTGCACCTGGAATCCTAACGACCAGGACTTGGACATTTGACATAGGCGCGCCCACGCCTAACCTTCAAGAAACCTTCTGGAATTAAACTTTTCAACACCATTTCACCAATTCCTGCAATTAAACACCAAATACACAAACTCAGTAGAATCCACCAAATAGTGCAATTTTTAGTCTAAATAATTAGGAAATATTAACACAATAAACACTAAAATTGCACCCTATCAATCTCCCCCACACCTAAATGATGCTTGTTCTCAAGCATATCCCAACTCAGAAACGTAATCGAAATGTCAAGTCATACCAACCAAGGAATCCCACATTTCCCAACAATTTCATCAAAATTAGAATATATCAATTTGATAAACCTCACAAAGAATTTGGCACTCAATCACTCCAAAGTGTATAAGGTATAAAATAACACTCAAATTGATAAAATGGAATGAAATTACCATAGGCTTGCTCATATATCATATCTCCACCACTCAATCATGAATCGAATGCAAAAATCAATGGGACTTTCACAAGGTTGTAATTGGGTTCAGGTAAAGGTAGGATAAAAAGGTCAATTTAGGTGTAAACATGCCAAAGAAGATGCCAAAAGTTCAATGCAAGAGTTTCTTACAAATTTTGAACTTCCAAGGCAAAATAGCACTTCATCAACCCAACAAGTGGCACCAAGTATTGGTACTTGCCATAATCACAACATAAGAACTTTACATGAGAACATGTCGGAACACTTTTTTCTTCTTTTCCATTTTTTCATTTTTTTCCTCTTTTTTCATTCTTTTCATCATGTTTTTTCTTTTTTCTCCTTTTTCTATTTTTTCTTTTTCTCTTTTTTTTCTAAAACTGAAATAAACAACTCAAAAAGCATTTAACTTGCTACTCTTGCTTTTCTCATTTATTGCTTTGCAAATAATACACCAAATTCTCATACAATGAAATTCAAGCATTTCTTTAACATATGGGTTCAAAAAGAAAGTCTAAAAAGAGGTCTTAGGCTAATAGATGTGGTTATCAAACAAGGAAATGGGTTAAAGGCTCAACTTGATTCACTAAGGGTAAATAAAATAAAGGCAAGATTTTTTCGAAAGTCAAAAATGGCTAATCCTAGGTGCCCTTATCATTTTAATACACCAAATTTATTTACATGTGGTCTTAACATGCATAACAGAGCAAGTTTTAGAATGACAAAACTATGTGCAATACCACTCAACAAATGAAAAATAGAGCAAATTCAGAAAAATTGCTCACAATCAAGCCCAAAAATCTAACAAGTGGAAAAGAATTGATGTCAAATTCAACATATTCATTAATTAATTCCATCATCAAGAAAAGTAGGAAACCCCAATTGGTATGAACTCACTATGTATACTCACATCTTGATTACATTCATCATTGTTTAAAGAAAAGCACTAATAAGGAAAAGAAAATGCAAAAGAAAGAACTAAAGCACAGCTAACCCTCCCCCACACCTAAATCTTACATTGTCTCCAATGTAACAAATAAAGAATAGGGAAAAGAAGCAAAAAGGAACAATGAAACTTCCCTGAATCATGGAGGAGGGTACCAATTAACTATGACTCAGGGGGGAAAAAGGTGGCACAGTGGATTAATAATAGTAGAGCGGTGGGATAGCAACGGTTGGGGGGGCAACAACAGCAACACAGCGATAGTAGATGAAGCACAAATGTGGCAGTGACTCAGCGGAGGAAAGGATGAATGACGGCGAGGCAACTGCAATTGGATGGGGAAGAAAAAAGGAAACAAAAGAAAGTAAAATAAAAAGAAACGAAAGAGAAAATGAAAGAAAGTGAAACGGGAAAAAAGATAAGAAAAGAACAGGAATAGAGTTTCAAAGAATCCTTTTTTTATTTTTTATTTTTTATTTTTTTGCAGCCGCTCTGTTAGATGTGGGCATTAGGCGTGGGCATGCCTAACTAGTACTGAGTCTTGTGCCGGGCGATGAAAATTCATTTCTTAAGTGTGACCACTTGGCGTGGGCACGCCTAACTAGTATGGAGTCTTCTGCCCGCAGATTGAAATTGCATTCCTTAGGCATGGCTGGTTGGCGTGGGCACGCCTAACTGACTGCTACCTATCACAAGAGAATTTAATCATTCAAATGCACCTACTTATTTAACAAAAACATAAAATAACTAAAATAATAAATCCTTAGGTTGCCTCCCAAACAGCGCTTTTCTTTAATGTCTTTGGCTAGACATAACTGTCTTTACTCAAGGAGGATAAAATCTCGTAACTCGTTTCACTGCTTTCTTCTCTACATAATCTTCATACCCTTCATAAGTAGAGTAATCTTTATGCATATGAGCTCTTTTTTTCCATTGACTGGTGGATGGCGCTAAGCAATCAAACAAATACTTCAATTCTTCACTCACTCCTCCATCGTGACCAATTAACAATTTAATAGTCATCATGACTCCTAAATTATTCCTGCCATGATACTCAAATTCTTCTGGTATAATAAAGTCAATTTCATCAACAGAAGATATAGAATGAAATTCAAGAACACATTGGCTAGAGAATGGAGAAGATGTCACCATAATTGGAGGTTGTTATTCGCTGGACTCTTCCATTGGAGAAATTTGAGGCTGAGATCCTTCATTTTCAAGTTCCTCTTCGACTGCATCTATGGCACTAATATTCTTTGAGTTCACTTCCGGCTGAGATGGCAACTTCCCATTCACTTGAGACTCCAATCGGTTGACTGCTGTTGCCAATTGACTCATTTGAGTCTCCAAATTGTGCATACCAGCTCTCGTCTCTTGTTGAAATTGAGTCATGCTTTGCTGGAATTGGGTCGTGCTCTACTGGAGTTGAGCAGTACTTGTGGCCAAACTCTTAATAAGATCTTCCAAGAAATTCCCTCCATCAGAAGATAAGGGTTGAGATATTGGCCTCACTGCATAGCTATAATTAGGGTAGTCCCACCATCCTTGACTATACATATTTGAATAAGGATCAAACATTGGTGGAGATGGATTTTGGAATACCCTAATATAACAAAATTGGGCATTCATGTCATCTTGAAGTAGTGGGCACATGTCAGTTAGATGATCCAACTGACATATTCCACAAGTGTTGATTTGTTGCTTCTGTCCATGACTCAACTTTTGCATAAGAGAGGCCAAATCATCTGAATGAGGATCACTAATAGAAGAGCTCTCGTTAACCCAATTAGGAACAAAGTTCAATCTATCATCAAAATATTGAAAATTAGTAGCCATCAACTAGTAAGAAAAATAGAGGAGAAATAAAGAAAAAAATTGTGAAAAATAAATCAAAAAGGCACTAAAGAAATAGAACAAAGCAAAACGAAATAAAATAAAAAATAAACGAACTCAAAAAGAAACAAATAATTCAGACACCAGTCCCAGGCAACGGTGCCAAAAATTGACAGATGTCGAGTCTGTACAATAATAATCAATAAACCTAACTGCCAACAAAAATAGACAAAATTTAATTTCAGGTACTGAAGCAGGGACTACGGATGTGCAATGGGTTATTTGTTTCACCTTGATTCCAAGGAGTATGCTTGATCCGATATACCAGAATCAATTAACTTGTGTATAATGGCAAATAAGGTCGTCTCCACAGGGATTGGAAAAAATTTCTTTCTTCTCAAGCACGGAGAATGGGGGGATTTTTGAGACAATAAGGAAATAATTAAAGATTAAATAACAAAGCCAATTAACTAAAATAAAAGAGAATTAAATATATGAGAGATGAGTTCTAGCCAAAGATTCAACTATTCAGACACAGTCTATATCCCTGATCATCGATGCACGGTTAATTCATTTAATTCATTAGTAGGCTGGTTATAGCCACCGGAATACCTCTCAAACGACCAACTCTTCCTTAGATTTTAGGTAATTAAGGTACGTCCGTTAACTACCCCTAATTAGGAAATAACCTTAGGTACGCCCGTAGGATTTAATTTCTCATTTGCACTAAGAACAAGAAAAGCCCAAACTGTGAGGATTCAAAAATTTATTTTTATCTGACCTCTTTATTTAATTATTTATACATTTCTCTGAATAATTGATTTAAATCATTTTAATTGCATTTACACAATATATTACCCCATTTTATTTTAAAAACCATGTTTACCTTTCAATTTAATTTTTCTATCGTACAATTGTTAAAAAAGAGAATGGCACATTTTTTGAGACAAACATTTGAACTGAGAGTGACGTAATCTTGAAGAGTGAGAATGATTATTAGTAGATTAAGAAAAGCTACTTGAGGGATTAGAAGTGAGTGTTTGGAATTAAACTCCAAACGAAGCATTATTGGCCACAAACTCAAGGTTGACTTTTGGCACCATAAAACTAAGCTTTATGTCATTTCTTTCTTTCGCATTTTCACTTTACCAAAACACAAAAATCTCTCTCTTCCTCATCTTGTTTCAGCCGAACCCCTCCCCCATTTTCCCTTTCAACTCATCTCCCAAATCTACTTCAAAGCTTCACCAAATCAACCAAGAAAGCTTGAGTAATCTTCCACCATTTCACTTGGAACTTGAAGGCCATCTTGCCTTGAATGAGAGCCAAGCTTTGGAGGAGAGAAAGAGGGATTTTTGGTGCATCCTATATCAAATTCAACTTAGGGTTTAACTTGAGAAGGAAGAGGTAGTTTACTTCTTCAGAACCTTGTCATTTGACTCCATTTATGTAGCTTTGAGCATTGATAAGTTTATTATTTGTTATTGTGTTGAATTTGGATGGAAAAGTGGGCTCTACGAAATCACACCATGTATGAACTTGGGGTTGTTGATGACTTAATGTGTGTGTGAGGTGTTGTATGTGAAGTTTTGTTGGCAAAAATGAGAGAGGGAAAGGAAAGAGAGGAACCGAGAGAGAGAGAGAGCTTGAGGCCAGTTTTCTTGCAGCTTCATTTCTTCAATTTTTAGCTCAATGATTCCATGTATCATTTGCTGATTTTTGATGTTCACATGATGGCCTAAGTATGTGATAAATTTCATGTAAAAATAATATTGTTTGATGTTACAAAATGGATGAGAAAGAAAGCTTAAAAATCTGGAATTGCGTATGACAGTGTTGGTGAAACAGCTTTCTTGAAACTGTTGTAACTTTGTAGGAAGGTCCAAATGAAGTTCCATTTGTTGCGTTTGAAACTAAAATCCATGTTATTTCAGAATTATAAATTTCAAGGTCTAGTTCGAATTCTATGAATTTTGGTGAAATTTCAAAGTTGACTCAAAATCAAGACTGTTATGTCCTATTTTTACTGTAGCAATGTCTTTAAACTGAAATTTGACTAGCTTTCAATTTGAATCTTGTATAACTGTCTTCTCAAGATTTTAGTTCCCTGAGTTTGTTTTCCAACGGTATAAGATTCGTAATTTTTGGACTTATAGAAATCAAGTTATGATTTTTCAAAGAATGCTGCACAAAACTGGAGAAATTATACCCCTTTGCACTTTGCGAAGTACTGCCCTGTTTTTGAAGTATTTTGATTCAAAGTTTTGCCCCCATTTTTCTTCCATTTGGTAAAGGAATGCTACTAGAGCTTTTGTGTCAAAATTTGAGTGATTTGGGATTGATTTAGTCGAACAAAATGTTTGCAAATCAAAGAAGGAAAAATCTGGCAGCTTAGTTCCAAGATTTTTTGCAAATTTTGGCCTTCTAAAAAGTTACATTCCCGTTCGATTTTTTGGCTCAAATTTGGTACACATGTAGTCCACCTATTGAGGTTTTGAGTGTATGAAATTTGGTGATTTTTTAGTGGCATTTCGATGCCCAAATGTTGTCTCAAAATTAGCTCCTCAAATCTAGAAATTTGACCGTCAGTCATGGTGACCCCTTGTACTTCTATTGGCTGTAATTCCTCGCTCGTGAGTCAAAATTGAGTGCCGTTAGTGGAGTTTGAAACTAGACTTCACAAGCTTTCTAACAGTATAAGACTCACACGCCAGTTCTTTTCCTATCAATACCATCGAAGTCGTAATAATGGCTGATTGTCCAGCTTGATTTCCTGTTTTTGTCTTTGCTGGATCTTCCGGCTTATTTTAACTCATCTTGCTTAATGAATTTGAAAGCGAAGTCTTCTAGTGAATTGTAGTACTCTGAGTCTAGTTTCCATAGCCTTAGGCCTTGCCTAATTTCGATGAGTGTAGCCATAGATATGGTCCGAACAAGAAACTGTGATAGTGAGGTTTTGGTGATTCTAAGTAGTTGAGTTAAGGTTTTGAGTTTTAGTTGTTTGGCTAGTGCTTGATAGTTGAATTTGGTTCAGGTGACCAAGGTTTCTTCGAGGGCAAACCAACTACCGAAGTTTAACCTTCTTGTTTGCTTGCTCGTTAAATTGAATCACGGTGAGGGTTCCTTTCATGTTTGTGAATAAATTACTTAAGTGTGAAATACTTTATGATGAATTGCTCATTTAACATGTTAGATGCCTTTCAATGCTTTTCAATGATTATGTGAAAGGTGAGTGTGTACTTTATCGCACTCGACCTAATTCTCATTATACTATTCAACTGTTTATTGCTCCACTATTTGTATATTATTTGTGCATGACTGTAGGCCATGTGTACTTTAACACATTGGCTAAACAAAGCCTTTCCCCCTTCGTTATCGACCTATTTGAGCCACAAGCGGAATCGGTCGGGTAGGTTGGTAACTTAGGGCACTATACAGTATACTCGAGTATTATCGTTGGGAGATATAAGGAGGAGTAGGGGGTTGAACGACTGACAAGACAGACTGCAACAGCTTCTAGTGGACCTTGTATCCTTTTACTGAGTGTTTTCTCAGTTTATGTGTCTTATAAATTTTATACTACTAAATTGAATTATACTGATCTGTTGAGTGCTTAACTGATATATATTATTTCACTGCTATTATGAGATTGCATGTTATTAGGATTGCTCACTGAACTTTTAGCTCATTCCTTCCAACTTTGTTTTTCCTTAGCAGGGTTTGAGAACGAGAGCCTCCAAGGGTTGCTCTAAGTTGTTTGGTTTGGAGACTTTAAGCTTGTATTTTCAGAATGTATCTACGGGGTTTCCGAATGGATGAACTTTTGTAAATTGTAACTGTATTCTAGATGGATGTGATTCTTTAATGAAGTTTAAGGTTGAAACGTTTTGTGGGACTGATGGATATTAAGGTTATTTTATTAGTTGAAGTATTTGCTTGCTATTGAGTTGAGGATTGTATCGAGTCCCAACGAGTGTTGGGCAGGCGGTCCGCTGATACCCTAGGATACACCCTAGGGAGAAGTAGGGTCATCACAGTTGGTATCAGAGCTTAAGCTTCAGATCTCTGTAGTGTATCCTAAGATTAAAAGTTTAGGGTGCCAGACTGTGGGATCGATTTGACTACTAAGTGAACGTTTGTAGTAGATTGTGGGATCTACTTGGTATGCTAGGCAAAAAAGAGGATTGAGTTAATTTACCTCTTGGGTGGCCAACCATGAAGTGAATTGACCTTCTTCTTGCTTTGGTGCTTGAATACAAGGATGTTATTTGGATCTTAGCGCTGGATTTTTGTGATCGTTTGGCTTCATCATGAAGTGAACTATAGCAAAATTAAGTTAAACTCTAGTGAGGATAGATAGGTTGGGGGTTAGATTGGTGCTTGGCTTGACTTCTGCCATGATTTTGACTTGTTATCTTGAGCTTGTTTACTATATTAGATGACGAACTTGTGTACTTGCTTTATGAACTATCTTATGCATGTTTTGTGAACCTATTTTGTCTAGTTAATAACGTGTTTGGTTGTGAACTTATTTTGATGTATAAAACCTATTTTATCTATAAATTTTTGCTAAATTGTACTTGGCATTGTGAGCTCGACATTCATTGCATTTGGCGCCATGGGTTTCAAGCATACTTAATTTCATCCATGTGCATCTAGACCACTATAAGCATGGACGGTAGAAGACTTGGACGACGCCGTGGGCGCAGGCGCGGGTGCAAACGTGCGCCTAGGCAAACCTTCGATCAAAGAGGTGATCGAGAATTTGTGGGTGACCAAAACCAAGGACTTGGGGCTGGGGCTGGAGACCAAGTGGCTACAGTCATTAACCGCATGACTGACTTGCTAGCCCAATTAGTGGATCACCAAGGGCAGAACCCTATCAACCAATCTAGAAACCCTGGAAACTAAGAGATAGGGGAAGATAGGGCCTTAGAGAGATTTCAAAAGTTTTCTCCTCCTAAGTTTTTTGGAGGTCCTGACCCTGATATAGCCAAGAATTGGTTAGAGAATATAATAAAAATAATTGATGCATTGGATTATTCAGAGGAAAGACAGGTAACCTTTGCGGTGTTCCAATTTGAAGGAGCGGCTCGAGCATGGTGGAATATTATTAGAAACAAGTGGGAAAGAGAACAAACTCCGAGGACCTGGATGAATTTTGTACGAGAATTTAATGAATGAAACACAATTTACTAAATTGTCTAGATTTGCCCCAGAACTAGTGCTTACGGAGTAAAAGAGAATAAGACGATTTATTCAGGGGCTCAATCTAGAAATTCAAGACACCCTAGCAGCAGCTCAAATTGACACTTTTACTGATACCCTTGAAAAAGCCTAAAGGGTCTTGATTACGAAATCCCAATTGAGAGCCTTATACACACGAAAGAGAGATACACCTAGTAGTAGTTCCCTTGAGACTTCTAGAGAGACCGTACCGCCACCAAAAGTTGGAAAAAGAATTGGTGGAATAAGACTACCTCCTTATTCTTCTCATAAGATGGAACAACTAGAAGGAACTGCATCACAAGGAACTCAAACAAGAAGGATCCAATCAAACAAAACACCGCTAGGAAGTCAAGCCACGATTTTTCAACCAACTTATGGACACTGTAGAAAAGGAAATCACACTAAAGACAAATGTTGGGTGAAAGGGCGAAAATGTTTGCATTGTGGGAGTGCCGACCATCAAGCTAGACACTGCCCAAGGAAGCAACTGAGAGAGAGTAATACTCGCCAAGGAAATGGAACTACTTCTCAACGAGCTATTGAAGGATGGAACCGACCACAGGGGCCAACTAGATCATATACTCCTCTTGGTCAACAGATTTCAGGGTCGACTGAGGTAGTAGAAGGTATGATTTTCGAGAACGAAATTCTTTTAAGGAGGGGAGGTTGTGAGGACCCAAAAATTTATTTTTATCTGACCTACTTATTTAATTATTTATATATTTCTCTGAATAATTGATTTAAATCATTTTAATTGCATTTGCACCATATATTACCCCATTTTATTTTAAAAACCATGTTTACCTTTCAATTTAATTTTTCTATCGTACAATTGTGAAAAACGAGAATGGCACATTTTTTGAGACAAACATTTGAACTGAGAGTGACGTAATCTTGGAGAGTGAGAATGATTATTAGTAGATTAAGAAAAGCTACTTGAGGGATTAGAAGTGAGTGTTTGGAATTAAACTCCAAACGGAGTATTATTGGCCACAAACTCAAGGTTGACTTTTGGCACCATAAAACTAAGCTTTATGTTATTTCTTCCTTTCACATTTTCACTTTACCAAAACACAAAAATCTCTCTCTTCCTCATCTTCTTTCAGCTGAACCCCTCCCCCATTTTGCCGTTCAACTCATCTTCCAAATCTACTTCAAAGCTTCACCGAATCAACCGAGAAAGCTTGAGTAATCTTCCACCATTTCACTTGGAGCTTGAAGGCCATCCTGCCTTGAGTGAGAGCCGAGCTTTGGAGGAGAGAAAGAGGGATTCTTGGTGCATCCGATATCACATTCAACTTAGGGTTTCACTTGAGAAGGAAGAGGTAGTTTACTTCTTCACAACCTTGTCATTTGACTCCATTTATGTAGCTTTGAGCTTTGACAAGTTTATTATTGTTATTGTGTTGAATTTGGATGGAAAAGTGGGCTCTACAAAATCACACCATGTGTGAACTTGGGGTTGTTGATGACTTAATGTGTGTGTGAGGTGTTGTATGTGAACTTTTATTGGCAAAAATGAGAGAGGGAAAGGAAAGAGAGGAACCGAGAGAGAGAGCTTGAGGCCGGTTTTATTGCAGCTTCATTTCTTCAATTTTTAGCTCAATGATTCCATGTATTATTTGCTGATTTTTTATGTTCACATGATGGCCTAAGTATGTGAGAAATTTCACGTAAAAATAGCTTTGTTTGATGTTGCAAAATGGATGAGAAAGAAAGCTTAAAAATTTGGAATTGCATATGACAGTGTTGGTGAAACAGTTTTCTTGAAACTGTTGTAACTTCGTGTAGGAAGATCCAAATAGAGTTCTGTTTGCTGTGTTTGAAACTAAAATCCATGTTATTTTAGAAGTATAAATTTCAAGGGCTAGTTCGAATTCTGTGAATTTTGGTGAAATTTGAAAGTTGACTGAAAATCAAGACTGTTATGTCCCATTTTTACTGTAGCAGAAATTTTGAACTGAAATTTGACTAGCTTTTGATTTGAATCCTGTATAAGTACCTTATCAAGATTTTAGTTCACTGAGTCTATTTTCCAACGGTATAAGATTCGTAATTTTTGGAATTATAGAACTCAAGTTATGATTTTTCAAAAAATACTGCACAAAACTGGAGAAATTATACCCCTTTGTACTTTGCGAACTGCTGCCCTATTTTTGAAGCATTTTGATTGAAATTTTTGCTACTATTTTGCTTCCATTTGATAAAGGAATGTTTCTAGAGCTTTTGTGTCAAAATTTGAGTGATTTGGGGCTGATTTAGTTGAACATAAGATTTGAAAATCAAAGAAGGAAAAATATGGCAGCTTAGTTTCAAGATTTTTTGCAAATTTTGGCCATCTAAAATGTCACCTTCCCGAGTGAGGTTTTGGATCCACTTTGGTACGCATGTATTTCACCAAGTGAGTTTTGAGTGTACAAAATTTGGTGATTTTCCAGTGGCATTTGGATGCCCAAATGTTGTCTCAAAATTAGCTCCTCAAATCTAGAAATTTGACCATCAGTCATGGTGACCCCTTGTACTTCTGTTGGCTGTAATTCCTTGCTCGGGAGTCAAAATTGAGTGCCGTTAGTGGAGTTTGAAACTAGACTTCACAAGCTTTCTAACAGTATAAGACTCACACGCCAGTTCTTTTCCTATCAATACCATCGAAGTCGTAATAATGGCTGATTGTCCAGCTTGATTTCCTATTTTTGTCTTTGCTGGATCTTCCGGCTTATTTTAACTCATCTTGCTTAATGAATTTGAAAGCGAAGTCTTCTAGTGAATTGTAGTACTCTGAGTCTAGTTTCCATAGCCTTAGGCCTTGCCTAATTTCGATGAGTGTAGCCATAGATATGGTCCGAACAAGAAACTGTGATAGTGAGGTTTTGGTGATTCTAAGTAGTTGAGTTAAGGTTTTGAGTTTTAGTTGTTTGGCTAATGCTTGATAGTTGAATTTGGTTCAGGTGACCAAGGTTTCTTCGAGGGCAAACCAACTACCGAAGTTTAACCTTCTTGTTTGCTTGCTCGTTAAATTGAATCACGGTGAGGGTTCCTTTCATGTTTGTGAATAAATTACTTAAGTGTGAAATACTTTATGATGAATTGCTCATTTGACATGTTAGATGTCTTTCAATGATTATGTGAAAGGCGGGTGTGTACTTTATCGGACTCAACCTAATTCTCATTATATTGTTCAACTGTTTATTATTCCACTGTTTGTATATTATTTGTGCATGTAGGTCATATGTACTTTAACACATTGACTGAACAAGGCCTTTCCCCCCTCGTTATCGATCTATTCGAGCCAGAAGCGGACTCAGTAAGTTAGGTTGGTAACTTAGGGCACTGTACGGTATACTCGAGTATTACCACTGGGAGATATAAGGAGGAGTAGGAGGTTGAACGACTGACAAGACGGACTGCAACAGCTTCCAGTGGACCTTGTATCCTTTTTTTGAGTGTTTTCTCAGTTTATGTGTTTTGTAAATTTTATGCTTCTAAACTGAATTATACTGATCTATTGAGTGCTTAACTGATATATATTGTTTCACTGCTACTATGAGATTGCATGTTATTAGGATTGCTCACTGGGCTTTTAACTCATTCCTTCCAACTTTGTTTTTCCTTAGCAGGGTTTGAGAACGAGAGCCTCCAAGGGTTGCTCTAAGTTGTTTGGTTTGGAGACTCTAAGTTTGTATTTTGATGTAATTCTTGTATTTTCGGAATGTATCTAACGGGTTTCCGAATGGATGAACTTTAGTAAATTGTAACTGTAATCTGGATAGATGTGATTCTTTAATGAAGTTTAAGGTTTAAACGTTTTGTGGGACTGATGGATATTAAGGTTATTTTATTATTTGAAGTATTTACTTGCTATTGAGTTGAGGATTGTACTGAGTCCCGGCGAGAGTTGGGCAGGCGGTCCGTTGATACCCTAGGGTACGCCTTAGGGAGAAGTGGGGTCGTCACACAAACCCTAACCAACAAACACATTACCAGAATTCATTTAGATTAGATCACACGTTCCCCTAACGTGTATACACGTTAGTTGCTACTAATATTAATTTACTAAACAATTACGGATTTTGCAAATTAAACTGGTGGTAGATTATCAAGTTAATATGAATATCGGGCACCCTTGACATCAAACTAACAAAATAATCTTACGAACATAAAACGAAGAACGCATAAATACCAAAGAATTAAATGAACAAAAGATAAATCGATTAGATCTGACAGATATTTTAGACTGCGTCGTCGAGTTGATCTTTGACTAGACGAGGAAATTAGCCACGCATCGCGTGAGAAATTCCACAAGAGATTTCAATGAAAATTGTCAAAACCATTTGTTTTCTTCTCAAAAGCAAAAATAGCGAAAGAAAGGAACCAAAGAAAAGCTATCGGTTAGCTTCTTCCCTTTCGTTCGAAGTGCTGAGATTTACCAATGAAGTACGCGACAAAAAACTACTAGTAGTTCCCTTCCTATTTTCTAATTTCCGTGGAGCAATCTACTAATCAATTGGGGAATCCAAGTCGGCATCAACTAGGGAAGCTCCCCTCAATCCACGTCTGCCACGGAAAAAGGAAACTCCTAATAATAATCAAATAGGAAAGGTCTAAAAAGAGTCAAACTTCCAATTTCCTAATACAAATATTAAAGTAGTTTCGTAATAAAAATAAACTACTAAATAGGAAAACAGAATAATTAGCTCCAGCACATCTTCAAATTTGGAATTCTCAAGTCTTGGAAATTGCCCATGTGCACTTGGAATCCTGACGACCAGGATTTGGACATTTGACTTAGCTGCGCCCACGCCTAACCATCAAGAAACCTTCTGGAATTAAACTTTTCAACACCATTTCACCAATTCCTACAATTAAACACCAAATACACAAATTCAGTAGAATCCACCAAATAGTGCAATTTTTAGTCTAAATAATTAGGAAATATTAACACAATAAACACTAAAATTGCACCCTATCAATTTCTTCACTAAATGCACACTTCGGGATCAATCTCGTGGTCTAATTCAATCAACTGAATACTTCTTGACAAATCTTGTGCCTTAACTCTGACAGCGAAAGCACCTAAAACTGACCTCGTAGTCTGGCTCCTGATACCAATTGTAGAGTCCAAATTTTGGGCTTCTAATAATAATTATGCATGCAAGGTTGTGGATTGAAGGATTATACAATCACTCAAAATATATGTATGTGAGAGAGAAGAAAATAAATAACTCATACTATTATTATATTTTAAAACAATGGAAGAAAGCCATCACACCACAATAAAAGTTTATAGACTATTCATGACTCTCTTACTCTCTTAAAAAAATACTCTAACCAATGTTCTATTTATAGCCTACCAAACTTCTTGGTGAAAAATCACTTGCATAAGTAATTACCAAATAAAATATGAATTTCTAAATCATACAACTACTAAAAACTTGACTCCAATAAAACTAGGAAATAAATAAATAAATAATTCAAAACTTGGTTTATTTTGCTAACAAAAACTAAGTATGTTTATTTACTTTCTTCTTTTATTTTTTTAATTTGTTTGGGCCTTCTTCTCCTTGTGTATGTGTCTATCGTGTGCGTTTTTATGGAACCTTAAGGATTATCATTAGTTTTTATATAACCTATCCACCTTGTTTTAGATTAATACCCTGGGTCGAAATACGGGATTTAGAGGTATTGGAAGCATGCCCAACGATAGTTTACATGAATCTAATTAGTTGTAACCCTTAAATATGAAAAAAAAAAATGAAAGTACGCTTAGCTACATATCTACACAAGTAGCAAAATCCAGCACATGTTTTCGTTGTTTGTCACGTGACTATTTATTGTTTCTAACCCCCTTTTCCTCGCCCTACGCGTGGCTGCTATTTACCTAATAATTAGGTTTTCTTTCTCCTTGCACATCAGCCACTTCCTCCCTTCTTTTCTTCCTTTCCCTTTCCTTCTCCTTTCTCTTCTGAAAATTTCCGATCTGCTTTCTCTCAATTTTCCTTGTGTTCTTGTCTATATGATTATTCATCTTCATGCTCCTACCCAGTTTTAGCCGAGCCAATCCAGCCCAAAAGCTTAATTTTCCTTCTCTTATTCTCTTCTTTTTCTTTGTGGTGCTTCAATTTGGTAAAACTTATCATTCAGAATTTTTACATTTTGTGGGTTTTGTTTTTAGGGTCTCGAGGAGTGCATTTCAGTAAAATATTTCAAGAAACATGAAAATTTTCATGATTCAAAGTTCAATAGCTTCCTAAAGACTGATATATTGCCAAGTTCTCTCTCTCTCTCTCTCTCTCTCTCTCTCTCTCTCTCTCTCTCTCTCTCTCTGTTTTCCAGATTAACTAAGGGTCCGTTTGGATTCCTTGTTTTTGGACCTATTTTTGAAAAATTGTATTTTATATTCCAAATGCTACAGTAATGCACCAACAAAAAATAATCTCAAAAACACCAATCCAAACAAATATTTCAAAAACAATTTGTACACACAAAAAAAAAAATTTATCCCTTCTTCTTCCACCCCCACCACCACCTCCTCGCCCCTCTCTCCCTCCCCCTGTCTCCACCCTCCCTCTCTCTCACCCACCCCCTCTCTCTTCTCCCCTTCCCCGCAACCCCTCTCCCCCACACTAACAAAATTAAAAATTTATTTCAGGTATTTTTTTGGATTTTTTTAAAATTAAAATTTTATTTGGAGTATTTTTTGGGATATTTTAAAATTTAAAATTCATTTGTAGTACTTTTAAAATTTACAAATTACTAGAGCCATTTTTTTTGTGGCATTTTTAAAATTTAAAATTTATTTGGGGTATTTTTAGAATTAAAAATTTTTTTGGGGTAATTTTTTAGGGTATTTTTAAAATTAAAATTTATTTGAGGTATTTTTATAATTAAAATTCTATTTGTGGTACTTCTTGCGGTACTTTTAAAATTAAAAATTTATTTCGGGTAATTTTTTTGGACATTTTTAAAATAAAAAATTCATTTGGGGTAATTTTTGAGACATTTTAAAAATTAAAAATTTATGTGGGGTCTTTTTTCGGGCATTTTTAAAATAAAAAATTTATTTGGGTTAATTTATTGGGGCATTTTTAAAATAAAAAATTTATTTGGTGTATTTTTGGGGCATTTTTAGAATAGAAAATTTATTTGGGGTAATTTTTGGGGTATTTTTTAAATTAAAAATTTATTTGGAGTATTTTTAGGGCATTTTCAAAATTGAAAATCTATTTGGAGTAATTTTTTGGGGTATTTTTAAAAATTAAAAATTTATTTGGGGTCTTTTTTTGGGCATTTTTAAAATTAAAAATTTTTTTGGGTAATTTTTGGGCTATTTTTAAAATTAAAAATTTATTTAGAGTATTTTTGGGGCATTTTTAAAATTAGAAATTTATTTGGGTTAATTTTTTGGAGTATTTTTAAATTAAAAATTTATTTAGTGTATTTTTTGTTACATTTTTAAATTAAAATTTATTTGGGATATTTTTAAAATTAAAAATTTATTTCAGGCATTTTTTAGTTAATTTATTTGAGTTATTTTTTTTTTAAATTAGCCCACCCCCACCACCACCCACCATTTTAATTTTAAAAGTACCAAAATAAATTTTAATTTTAGAAATACCCAAATAAATTTTTAATTTTAAAAATACCCCAAAAATTACCTCGAATAAATTTTTAATTTTAAAAATGCCCCAAATAATACCTCAAATAAATTTTAAATTTTAAAATGCACCCAAAAATTATCTCAAAAACACTCTTAAAAACACCTCAAAGACAATTATAGTAATTGTTTTTCACATTTCAAATGCTACAGTTGTGTTTTTGGAAAACAACTCCAAAAACAAGTAATCGAAATGGAGCCTAATTTTCCTGTCCTAGCGTACATTACTCCCTCCTATTCCGCTTTATTTGCTTGTATTCTTTGTGCCTCTTTGCTTGGCGATAATTTAACCCATTTTTCATGCTCTCCTGTTTTATTTTTGGGATAATTTTGGAAACCTCCCCTAAGATTTTGCTTAATATCACTTAGCGACACTAAAGTATCAAAAATATCACTAACTTTCTCTAGAACCATATATCTTGTAACAAACTCACCCCTACATTATAAAAATATTCTTAAATAATCATTTAAGGAGAGAGATCTATTTTTATTCCATCTTTACCCCTTTGAATTATTCTCTCATGAATTTTTAACCAAATTGATTTCTAACATGTATTTGTATGAAAGAATAAAGAAAGATTAGAAGGGAGTGTTAAATGCAATAATAATTAGTAGGATAGTATTTCTTTATATTTTTGGCTCAATCTAGATTTTCGTGCTTATATAATTGCTAGAATAACAAAAGAAACTTAACTAAATATTGGCATGTACAGAATAAAAATGTGGTGAAGAGAGATATTTGAATGTAAAATAATTATAAGATAGCCATTTTTTAATAGATTTAGATTTATTATCTTCCTTTATTTTTGCAATAATAATAGTTAGAATTGTCAAGATAATTTGATGTAAGCTAGACATAGAAGATTAAAAGTCAAAGGAGGGGATATTTAGGAGACAAATAATCATTAAAATTTCTAAATCTTATAATTTTTTCTTTGTTCTTTTTCATTTTGTTCATATATTTGTCTAAATATCAAGAGTAAATATAAGATTGGTATAAAATAAAGTAAGGAACTTTGATGCTAAGAATTTTTAGTTTCAATTTTTTATTTTTTTCCTACATAATTGTTAGACTCGACAAGGGTGATTTGATATAAACTTTGTATAGGAGGGCTAAGAATTTTTGAAGCATAAGGATATTTAAGTGCAATTATAATTGCTCAAGTAACCATTCTCTATAGACTTACATTTTTTTCTATATGTTATTTTCTAAAATTATTATTATAATATCAAGGATACTTTAATATTATATTGCAATAGGAAGGTTAAATAACTAAGATAATTTAATATAAAAAGAGTGATTAAAATAGCCATTACTTTTTTGATGATTTTGGTTTTCTCCTCCATATTTATTTGCCTAAGCAATGGTTAAATTGGGAAGGATAATTTTGTCAATTTACATGCATTGATGGTGGTTAGAGGTCCCATCCACTAATAAGGAAGGTAAGTGATATTTTTTAAATTTTGAGCGTGCTACGTGATATTAGGCAAAACCTCAAGGGAGGTTTATGAAATTTTTAGCTTTTGTTACTTGTATTTTCTATTCTTTTTGTTTTTTGGTCCTTGGTTTGCAGATAATTTATTTAGCAATTTTCCCTTCTTTCGCTTCAGTGAAACTGGAGCACTAGGAATTTGGTGTTTGTTCCCATTTTGCTTGGCTGTGTTATGTCTCCCCTCCCCTTCTAGCTTGCTGGTGATTTAGCCTATTTTCTATAACCCTTTGTTTTGAAGTATTTTTGGATTCAGCTTGTTGCTCTCAAGGTAAAATTTCATGTGCTGTGGTTCTATTAGTAAGTTAGAAAAATTACTAGCAGGGTGTATTGTAGCGGAAATTTGGTGTTTATTCTAGCGAGATGTATTTGAAGAAAGAATTTTCGGTTCAGATTTTGAACCCAAAGAAGACCCTCACTGTCAAAATGGAAGTTGCCCTTTGTATGAATTTTGGGTCTTATAGAGGTAACATTAGAATTTTTTTTTCATTTTCTATTTCTTTGCATCTTCTTTTCAAAGGCAGAAGTGAAGTTATAGACTTTTCTCCACTAGCAAAAGCCTACTTTCTTTTGTTTTTTGTTTGAACAATCATTGTTTTGAGATTGATACTTATTTTTCCTTCTGAAAAAACAAAGAAACCAAAAGGACTGTTTTGATATTGACATTTCTCTCGTTGCATTAATATTTTCTTTTTCTAGAAAACCAAAGAAACTAAAAGGAGCAGATTTTTCCTTTTTTCCCCCTTGAATTTTTATTTTTACTTCTTTGAATAATTTGCCTAATAAAACTGGTGTGGGGATGGAAAGTTATGTCGCCTTTAAGTGAGATATGCTTCTGCTTCATTTGTTACTCTGAGTAAGAATTGTCTTGCTTGTTCCTGATGCAAAGCTTCTTAATGTTGAAGCACAACGTACGAAGCAGGTTGTCAAAGTTCTAAATTGTGAGGCCAAGGTAATGGTTTAAGCCAAGCCTCACTACTCAATGGTATGTTCTTGGTATCTTTTTTTGCACTAATTGATGCAGCAACCTATTTGTTCTATCGAGTTTGAGTAATGTTTTACGTGTATATTTGTATTGAACCAGGTTGGATGCAGTGACAAATTTGCTCCAGAATAGGGATCTGACGCTGAAACTATTGTTTCCCCTTACGCTACGAGGAGTAGGTTGGAATAGTTGGAACCTACGTTATTGAAATCCTTATTTGACTTTCTTCTCCTTAACAGGTCGTGCATTTGACTTGTTGACACTAAAAATTTATGATGGATATGTTAAAAGTTTATTGGCGGTCAAATTAAAACTCAATTTGTCACATTTTGTTGTCTATGTTTAATCATAACACATTTTTGTTCACACCATGTACTTGAAACAGGCCTTGTCTATTGGAACATCAAGCTATGTCCATAATCTCTCAAGATATGATGAATGTGTTCCCTGTTAAACTAAATATGTACAATTAAATGTATTATGCTGCGGAAAACTAACTAGACTTATCTCTAACTATTGTTGTCAAGTACCATATATAGCTTATATGTTTTCATATCTCCAGTCATTGTTATCAAGTAGAAATCAATACCAAACCTCCTTGTTTTCTTCTTCTTCTTATCTAAACTAGCAAAATATGTAGAAACAGAAATGCATAGAAGAAAAATTTAGAGTAAGAAAATTTCTAACTTATACTTAACCAAAAGACCATAGTTTGATAGAGCATCACAAGCTATGTATAGGTTAGATTAGGGACCCTTACTAGCAAATATCAACATCTCTAAGGTTTCCTTCCATCAAGAAAATCTTACCATAATTCATAACTATAAATAATATCTTTGACTATTTGATTGATTTGATTAGTAATTTGATCGAATAAAATATCAATCAACAGAATATACCAATCAATTAATATTAAATAGGAGATACCTAATTAATGATTAACAAATTATCAATCAATTAATCAAGATATCAAATAATCATGTGGGTCATAATTGCCTCTAAAAGATGCTAGTCTTACATTCTCTCACTTGACCCATATGTAATAGTCAAATAACTTATGAGTGACTACATACTTAAAATGGTCGTAAATCCTCATTGTCACTCAATAAATTTAATAGTTATATAACAGTTGTTTAATTAGAAAATGATAATATTCAAATCATGGCAGTTATATTCTTAGTACGAACACTTCCTTCCATGTATTACAATATATCACACTTCCTCATTAAATACTTTAGAAGAACTTTATGAATAATTTCATATAAGTTATTCAAGGTCCACCTTTATGGATCAAATAATCCTTACTTTATACATGAACAACAATGTGCACAAAATCATGTAAGCATAAGTATCTCGAATGTCTAGACAACAATAATAGTTTGAGAATAACTGCAAAATACTAGATAAAATATTGAATTCTGTATGAGTTATTTAATCATTAATAACTTACCTGACAACTTTTAGTTGTTAGATCAATAATAATAACTTCTTATTGTATACTCAATAGTTATCTTTTGCTTTCAAAATGTCATCTTCAACCATTAAATACCTTATGCCGACTTACTTGACTTGACTCCCATTTTTTCACACATATATAATGAAAGTGCATAGTCAAGTTGAATATCAATGTGGCCAAAATGTAATATCGACAAACTTTAGGCCAAATATTAGATGCCTGTGATATAACTTCATAAGATCTTTGAAGAATTTATATTTATTCTAATACATGATGTAAACATTATGCAATTGGTCACTATTATTACTTGAAAGTAATACTTATCCTTTTATTCCATAAAAATTCTTGCATGAATGTCTTAAGATAGATTAACTATCTTTTTCATTCCATTTTATGAATACCAATGACAAAAGGATTTCACAAATATCATGGTTGAAAAAACTCTCATAGTGTTACTTTCAACAACATTGATGTATATTAATTCACTAGAAAAAATTCTTCTAAAATCAAATGAAGAATCAATAATTTAATATACGATTGAGAAGCAATAATTTAGTTTAAATTACATTCTCTTAAAAATATGGTGACACACATGTATATCGATTTAACAAGATATGACAAGGATATTAGTATTCACATTTATCTAATGTAACTCTAATAGTGAGTTACTAGTGCCATAATTGCCCTGACTAAAATCTCTTCAAACTTAATAGAGATTTTATATTAATTAATATATCTCTTATGACACTATTTCAGAGTATGGAGCTTTCTCCATTTGTACGTACTTCAGGAAAACATTATCCTTAAAACTCTTGTAGATATACAATACAATAACTAGAAAATTTGAATTTCTTATTATAGATCCTCCCAGTGTTTCAAAGATAGTGGATTTAAAGTGGATTTATCTTCATGTATTCATTTGACAAGGAGTTTTTCAATTGATTGTTTATCCAAAATAATTTAAATAATTATTTTTGGAAAAACCATCAATTTTTCGAATGTAGAGGAGTCCAATATAAATCCTTATATTTTCAACTCCATTCTTTAGTCAAAACACTCCCACTTACTTTATGTTCTTAAGAAATTCATATCTCTAGTCTAATAGTTTTTGAAGTGTAAAAGCATCCAAATTTCTTGGAGATGTGTAGGCTAATTATTCTCACAAAACTGAACATTATACATTAAACGTAACATCCATCCATACCCTAATTAATATGCTGTTTAAACAATATTGGAGGAAATTGTTTAATTATGGATAAAATATAGAGAAGCTCCCTGTGGTTTAGCTAATATTCAATTTAACTCCTTGAGTTTCAGAAATCTACATTATGACTCCCTAAACTTTTAACTAAATTGAGAAATTAACAGAAATCGTCCAAACTAACAGCATTTGAGAAACATGCACTTCATTGATATTTAGTTTAACTCCCTGTGGTTCGACAACCTACAATTTAACTCCATGTGATTCTAACTAAAATGTAAATTAACAGAAATTGTTCCAATTAGTTGACAATTTTACTCCTGTGGATGAATGAAAACTGGCTTTTAGGGTTTCAAAACCCCATTCTTTGGCTCTTCTGCAAGAGCAAAATGTTGGATGCATCATTTGCGTCATGTCATTCTCCAGAGTGCCCTTTAGATCCCTGGGTTTAAATTTTTAGTAAACATATAGAAGTTTTTCAAACCTAATTGTACTTCCAAATTACAGAAGAAATCTATGTAACAATTAAATACAAAGAAAAAAATAATATTTAAAGGGATATTTGGATCTCTTTTTCATTCCTCTCTGATAGAGATGTTACAAAAAATGTGGTGATTCATATTTGGAAAAACCATGTAACGATTCGGATCTTAAGTTCTATATTGTGAGGGCCTCAAAATTCAGATTTTATTTTAAAAATGTAAAATATTGTTTATATTGTGTTTATTCATTGAAATATGAGTGAATTTATATTTAAAGTGAATATTTTCTAATTTAGAGAATTTTATACGAATTCATTGCCGATGTGTGGTTTTGGCCAAATTAAACGTTAAATTTTGTTCCGAAGTGTGAATAGTGACTTCAAATTAAAATCAAACATATGTAGTGATATTACGGAGATATTATTAAGATTGGACAATGTTGGAATGAAATAAAATAGTGTAAGTTAGACTCTCGCGCGCGACGCAACATAAAGTGGCCATAGAGTCACTTTTCCTTAAATCAGGGAATTTGCACCTTTTTGTCCCTTAAGTCTTGACTTTTGGCTTCTTGAGGCATTATTTTCAGCTACAAAAATTGGAGCATAGAGAGAGAGAGAGGCCGAGAGAGTGAGGAGCAAGAGAGAGAGTGTGAGAGAGCTTGCAATTTTCTTCCATTTCTTCTTCCTTCCTTTCTTGAAGCCTCAAGCCACCATTGAAGACACTTGTTTTCTTCCACTACTAGAAAAATAGTCTTTAATGACATTCAAAAGTGTCATTATAGGTTCATGTAATGACGTTTCGGCTATTATGACGCTCATGTAGAAGCGTCGTCCATTCCAGCGTCACTACAGGTTTATGACAATTATAAGCGTCCCAATATAAAGTTTTACTGACACTTGAAAAGTGTCGTTACCTATGGCTATTATGACACTTTCACATAACAAGAAATGTCATCATTTTTACTGGGTTATGATACTTATAAGCGTCATATATTGAAGCTATCTTGACGTTTTTCTGTGTAAGCACAATAAGATATCTTGACGTTTTTCTGTGTAAGCACAATAAGATATTATGACACTTTCAGAGTGTAATAAGATGAAACTATCTTGACGTTTTTTCTGTGTAGTAAGATGAAGCTATCTTGACGTTTTTGGTGTGTAAGCACAGTAAGATATTATGACACTTTTAGAATGTAATAAGATGAAGCTATCTTGACGTTTTTCCTGTGTAGTAAGATGAAGCTATCTTGACGTTTTTGGTGTGTAAGCACAGTAAGATATTATGACACTTTCAGAGTGTAACTATATTATGACTATCTTGATGCTTTTCGTGTGTAAGTATAATAAGATATTATGACACTTTCAAATGACACTTTTGCTAAGACATTTTTTTAACGTAATTCCTGCATAATTGCTGCATACCATCCGATTGAGAAAACCACATTTCATCCTGCTACACATTTTCAGATCCTAATTCTTGGAGAAATGATAAGGTAACTAGTACAATGATATAAAGGAAAAATAAAGTAAATTATGTTTTAATAGTAATTGGTGCAATAAAATCATCCAAACTAGTGCATAAGTACATCATCCTAACAACTCAGTGCAAAGGTACATCATCCTAACAACTCAATGAATTACATGCTAATTCTAAGATTCCTTAAAAGTCAAGACATGCAGTAGCAGCGTCAATAGACTCAATACATATAAAGGATGCATTAGACAGGAACTCAACTAAAAAGTATTGATACTGTCTTCTAAAAATCACTACTTGATCCAATGATACTTTAGTTTTCTTCAAGATTCACCTACAAGTGTCATAAACCAAGCAATAAGAATTACAATTCACAAACTCTTCTTGTACAGTTTTAAAATTACAAAATAAATAAAAACTAAGTTAGACAAATGATGAAGGCATGTAAGAGTACCAGATTTATTGGCCAAGCAATGGCCACTCCAATTACATCTCCAATCTTCCGGAAATTATGGTATGGCCTCATCAGGTCCTCATCATTCTCCACAGGCACATTCACATGAATTTCACACCAATGCAATCCCAAAGGAGTGTCACCAACTTCAGCCGTTGGATCCAAACTTCTAATGACTCCAACAGCCAAAATTGTGTTTGAATCAATCATGCTCCTTATTGTAACTTTATCCCCAACTTTAAAAATACCAATTTTGGCAAAGTTTGTAAAAATCACACATAGGAGAGCAACTCTTAAACAGAAATTCAATACATAATATTACAAGAACCAAACGAAATTTCAATTGGTTTAAATCCTAGCAAAAATGATAGCGACAACAAGTACCCAACCAAACTCAACGCCATTTTAATTAATAATGATATCCAAAACAAGTACCTCAATTGTTAAGTATCATATAGCATACTTTGCCCAAAAAAAAACAGAGGACATATAGCTAACATGTAAACAGGTTCATGAATCTGTTCCTAGAAGCAGCATCTATAGAAAGTAACAAACTAACATTTCATTACCTTTATTGGTCGAAGAATAGCATTTGATGATTGTGATGTAGATCTTTGTTGAGATGGTGAAGTCTGTCCTTGTGATCTTCCTTGTTGTAATGACTCAAGTTGCTGAATCCTTCGCTCCATTTTTGACAATGCAGCACTTTGCTCCATGACCAAGCGAAAACATGTTGAACGACTTGGTATATCACTCCACAAATCAGATTGTGTAACTCCCAAACCATATGTACAAACTCTTCCACTCCTTTCTTCACCCATTACTTGTGAAAACACGTCATTCCTACCCACAATATCTTCTTCGCCTTCTGGAAGTTGATTTTTTACGCTTTGCATCTCCTCCTAAAATTAGCTATTCGAAGTTATTATATGCTCATTATAACTAAAAAATACATATTTTTGAGTGGAGGGAATAAATAGCATTAACATACCATTTTTTCTCCAGCTTCATAACTAGATGGCACCCCACTAGGATTACTGTAGCATATGTCGAACATATCTGCTCTAGAGAGAGAATGCCCAAACTCTTTTTCCTACGTACAGCAATTTAGTCCATTCAAAGAAAATATAAATTTTAAAGTTTAGATGTGGTTACAAATTCATTTATATTTTATACCTTATCTGCTCGAACTTGAGCAAATGGCTTTTTTCCGGTACTATGATTCATCTTTTTCTTCCCTCAATGCTCCTTATTTGTTGTAGAAATTATCTACATAGTTAAGTATAATGCAAAATAGTTAGCTACAAATAAATAGACAAACTAGTATTTAATTTTTCATACCTTTGACTCCTCAGAACGCCATTTAGTCAAGATATTTCTCCATTGTTGGGGAAGAACTCGGCTTGGCCTTTTAAGCACCTGATTTTCAATTGACTCATTTGGATCAAAATAAGTTTTTTTGAGGGCATGTTTCCAACTTCTCCATTTCTTTCGTAATGACTGCTTGACTCGTTCTTCTATACCAGGAGGAAGATCAAATTTTTTCTGAAATGTTAAATCATCAATTAAACAAGCACAAACATTCTAATTGATCTTGTATGTTATAGAAATATATACTTTTACTACATCTACCATGTTATTCTTCAAAGACTTGGATAGCTTACGCCAATTGTCAATGTCAATTGGTGCATATTTGCCATTTCTAGCCAGTGCTTCCAAAAATTCATTGAATCTACTTCTATTTGCACCTATTGGCTCACCAAGCCTATTGAACTTCACTTTAATTCTCTTGTCAGCACCATGTCTACCCCAAATATGTCTCATATAAGTTGGTCCCTTAGTTTTCTTAGGCATGTCATTATTAGAACCACCACCTACAAGTTCAATAGATACTTATGACATATGATATAAAGTAGAAACTATCGTTGTAGATATATCTAAATAAAATAAGAAAGAATTGGTAATGTGAGTCAAACCAGCACCTTCCTCATTTCCTGAATTGATTTCATCTTCAGGAGCTTCATCACGTGACCGAAAACTCCTTTCTCCACTGTAACTCTTTTCTCCTCTTGTTCTAACCATTGGTGTACAACTAAAATTTTAAACTGTAAGTTCATACATATAAGTAATAAGAGTTGGTAGCCAATAATGCATTATCATGAAAAAATAGTTTGTCATAAATAAAATTAAGCATATAAAGGCAGCACAAATCAATATATAAATAGCAATTAAATTTAAGCTGCACTAAAGAAAAGTCAAACATTAACATGATTTTATTTAAATAAATTTCTAAAAGATCATCCATTGGATTTTGGTGCCGCTCCAGTAGTATCAACTGTTTCTCCAATGACATCCTCTCGAACCCAATTAATGTCTTCAAACGTATGACCTTGATTACTATTTGAAGGCTGACTTTGCAAATACATCTCAATGTCTATGGGATCCATTTTCAAATCATCTCTCGGTGTAGTTGGGATAACAACATTCCACCCCTTGTCTAAAGGATCCTATACATAAAATACTTGCTTCACTTGGGATGCAAGAACACATGGTTCATGATGGTGCTTCACGTTTGTAAAATTCACAAGTGTAAACCCATCATCATCTTGCTTTAATCTTTTCCCTTTAGAAATCCAATCACAATCAACAATACAACTCTTCAACCTCCCCCATAATCCAATTCTAGAATATCATTTAAAACACCATAATAAGCCAAGTCACTTGAAATCGGGTTCATATCTCTGGTGCTTGCAAAGCTTGATGTCATTGCAGTAACAATCACCCCACTATTCTGGTTCTTCCTTTTGCTCTCCAACTGTTTCGTATGAAACCTAAAACCATTCACAATGTACCTCTCATACTTCAACCCCACAACATTTGGACCCTTCACCAATAATGTCAGATCTTTCATTATAGCTTCATTCTTAGGCAAAAAATGAGCCACCTATGAAAAATAGAAAAGTAAATAAATACAATAAGAATAGAGTTTTTATGTATAAGAGTATAAAGTTACCATGTATATTCACTCACATGACTCTCAAACCAGATTGCAAATGTCTCGCTATGGATTCGTTCTTTTTCATGCGTTGAACTACACGGATGCTCCTCTTCAACCAGTTTTTGGTGTTGGCTGCATCAATTATAAAAGTCAATGAAAATTGTAGTTTTTAGACATTATTCATTTATAAAATACGATAAATTTAATAATACAGGGTGAGAGTACAATTACTTACTTTATATATGGCTCCACAGCTTCACAATTGAATAGCACATATTGATGCACCTTTTTTATGATTTCATCATCCATTATAACTGAATTCCCTTTTCCTAATGGCCGACCTTGTATAGAGAAAATCTCAAGGACTTCAGTTGAATTTTCATCTCCATCTTCATTTCTACTAGGTCGATTACACTTTGTTATCACTTCATCAGACAAGTAAAGAGAGCAAAACGTCATGCACTCGTCAATTAGGTACCCTTCTGCAATTGAACCTTCAGGTCGGCTTCTATTTCGAACATAATTTTTCAATGTGCATAGGTACCTGAGACAATTACAAAACAATATATGATCAATAAGGCTACTCATATTTAGGGAAAAAAAAAAGAGGAAATGTTTAACTTGTGGGGATTACCTTTCAACCGGATACATCCAACGATAGAGCACTGGACCAGCTATCCTTGTCTCAGTTGCTAAATGAATGGTTAAATGAACCATTATAACAAAAAAAGATGGTGGAAACACATGCTCTAATTGGCATAGCACAACAGCAATTTCACTTTCCATGCGAACCACTTCCCTAGGACAAAGAGCTTTAGAGCATAAATCTCTAAAGTATTTGGACAACTTTATCAAGGGAGACCGCACCGATTTTGGAAGAAGTTTTCTATAGCATAATGGTAACAATTGCTGCATTAATATGTGATTGTCATGACTCTTGAGTCCTGATAGTTTGGGAGGTTTCAAATGCACGGATTTTGAAATTGTGGCTGAATAACCATCCGGTACTTTAACCTTTTTTAGAATTTTACAAAACAATTCTTTCTCTTTCTTATCCAAATGGAAACAAGTTGGAGGCAAGTATGCTCTTCCAGACTCATCTGTAATAGGGTGAAGGCCTGGCCGTATGCCCATTTCTTCCAAATCACGCCGTACACCAAGGTTATCACATTTTCCATCTACATTCAATAATATTCTAACTATAGTCTCACATACATTTTTTTCAATATGCATGACATCAAGACAATGGCGCAACAAATTATTCTTCCAATAGGGCAGTCAAAAAAAATGCTTTGTTTCTTCCAATTAGAGGGTAATACAGGGTAATCTTTGGCTTCTTTTCCAAATTTGATTTTATAAGATTTCAACTCTTCCAAAATCATATCTCCTGTCAAGCGGGCTGGTGCAACTCCATGCTCTTCCTTTCCATTAAAGTGAGCTTTATCCTTTCGATATGGATGATCTTTTTCAAGAAATCGTCGATGACCCATATAACACTGTTTTGAAGTATGCCTTAAATGTTGTGAAACGGTGTGCTTGTGACATACAGGACATGCTAAATAACCATTAGTACTCCAACCAGATAAATTAGCATAGCCAGGAAAGTCGCTAATAGTCCACAGTAAAGCAGCCCGTAGCTGAAAATTCTGCTTTGATGCCGCATCATAAGTGGTCACACCTATATCCCACAATTCCTTCAACTCAGCTATAAGAGGTTGAAGGTAAACATCAATATTGTTCCCCGGTGCATGTGGGCCAGGAATGAGCAATGAAAGTATAAAGTACGGCTGTTTCATACACATCCATGGCAGCAAATTATAAGGCATTAATACCACCGGTCATGTACTATGGTTCACATTCATGTTTTTAAATGGATTAAATCCATCCGAAACTAAACCCAATCTGATGTTACGAGGTTCTTCTGCAAACTTGGGATTTTGGTAATCAAATGATGGCCAAACTGGAGTATCTGCAGGATGTCTCATGCGACCATCTTTAGTACGCCCATCAACATGCCATTTCATGAAAGATGTTGTTTTAGATGACATGAAAAGATGCTGCAATCTGGGTTTCAATGGAAAGTGCCACAAAACCTTGTGGGGAACTTTCCTTTTCTCACCAGTAGGATCATCACTTGACGGCACCCATCTAAGGTGCTTACAAGTGTCACATTTTATCCTTGATTCATCTTTTCCCCAATACAATGTGCAATCATTAGGACAAGCATCATATTTTTCATATTCAAGTCCTAGTTCTTTCATTATCTTTTTTGCTTCATAATAAGAGTTTAGATTTACACCTTCTGGGAGTGCTTGCCTCAACAAATCAAGAAGTTTGTTAAATACAGAATCAGGCATTTTGCTGACACATTTAATATGTAGCAAACGTACCAGAAAAGAAAGTTTGGAGAATTGTGGGCAATCTGGATAAAGGGGCTGCTTAGAATCATTTATCAAATTGTAGAATTTTTCAGCATCACTATTAGGTCGCTCGGTTTCTAATCTTTCTCCCAAATCTAGATCTTGGTTTAGAACTCCTAATGTATCTTGCAACAACCCCTGCATATCATCTATGGGATTAAGTAGAGGGATTTGATTTGAGGGGACATGTGAAGATGTATGATAGACACTTGAAGACAGCTCTCCATGAGCTATCCATTGACTATATCCTCTAATAAATCCTTTCCACATCAAGTGTGATTTAGCCTGCTCTCTTGTGACAAATACCCCGTTTCCACACCTAATGCATGGGCATAAAATCATCTCCCCTATACTCGCATTTGCAAATGCAAAATCAAGAAAATCTTCTAAACCAGCTTTATACTCATCACTTGATCGGGACACGTTCATCCAGCTTTTATCCATATTCACATAGATTCTAATTTAACAGAAACAAAAAAAAATGTGTCAATTAGCGTCTAAAAGAAAATTTTAGCCAAAATATTGCAGGTTTTTGCATGAAATAGTTACTTAAATAAGAAAACTGATTTCAAAGAAATGAAAAAAAAAAACACAAATTAGTCAAGAAATATTAAAATACAGCAAAGAGTTTGTTACATGGTAACGATAAACAAACTAGCATTTGATTCCAATCATTGCAAAGGTAAAAGTTGAACAACAAATTATTGCCAAAGGTATGCAAAATTCAAGTAAAAAAATTGGAATACAATTACAGGTATTAGTACTTACCAAAGTCCAAATACAGCTATAGAAGTTGGTCAGGCCTTCTTCTTCTCCTCCTTGTATCCTGTTTAACCAGTCCACTCCACTCTTGTTTTAGAAATATTTCCCCACCATTGACTGGTACATGTAAAAACAATCAAATGCTCAAATATTCATTTGCAACAAATGATATCCTATTTATCTAGTCAGGCATTTTGGGTGTATTGTTAACAGATGGCCAAGCTTAGTCTTATCCGGGAAAGTCAGATCAAATTTAGTACAATGTATAAACTGTGTGTTCATATCCATGATGCATGCTTCTTAGTAAAGAAACAGAAATATTATAACAAAGCTTGCACCATCATCCAAATATGCTGACATTTCTTGCAGAATACTTTTCAAAGCTTGTGGTGATGAAGAAACACGTTAAATCAAAAAGGACAAAATAACAAGAAAGTTTTGTTGAATTAAATTCATCCTAGTCCGACAAGTCAAGAACAATTCAACTGGCTATTAGCTTAAGTCATCATAATGTCTACATCCAATTCAAGTTAGAGAAATGTACGATAGGAAAGAAGAAGAGGAAGGACAAAAATCAAAAAACAAAAAGGAATAATCTGAAATTGAGATACGTGGAAAACATGATTTTGGTATATTACACTGTGCCAAAATTCCTATTTTTTGTATATAGATTTGCAATTATAAGTTTATGGTGTCAAACCTTTCCATGACAAGTTAAATTTTTGTTTATTGTGAACAATTATCTTTCATCACTGTTTTAGCCCCAAATCCATTTCGATGATAATTAGGCCCAACATGCATGTGGTGGCCGCAACTTTGAATATTTGTCCAAGTCTTGGCTGGTTAATCTTCTTCTTGATGCATTTATACCATTTTGGCACATTAAATATAAATTGAATTTTTCCTCCGGATAATGATACTTGGAATACAACTCAAAAGTTGATAAGACCAAAGAAAATTTAGGCCAGCAATTTCCCAATAAACCAGTGCTCTAGCTAGATTAAGAACTTTTAGGCCAACAACTTCTCAACCACCCATGTTCTTGCTTGATTAAGAAATTTTAGACACCACTTCCTCAGTTGGAATTTTTTTTTTAAGTGGGAGGTTTTGAACCCAGGATCTTTTAGATATAATCGTTTTAATCTTAACACCAAATCCAACCCTTTCAGAAAATTAAAATAGTTACAGTAAGCGTTCATCTTGTTCTGTGGGAGAAAATTTGAGAAGGAAAAATGATTCTGTGTTTTTATTATAATGTTGTATTTTTTAATTTTTATTTTAGGATGAACAAAATTTGGGGTGATCTAATCTCATGCTAATCTTTGTATTAATTAATTATTTATTAATTTCTTTGTTTTCTTGGCGTATTTATTGATATTACTTCTACTTGCCCATGAATATATCTATGTAGAAAGCTGTAGTGAACCTATATGATCTAAGAGTCATTCAAAAGATTATTGCAGAATTTCAAAAAGGTAAAAAAAAAAAACTTAAGACATGTTTTTAACTTGTTCTTGGTTATAGACAGTTCAAGTGAAAATTTTTTGTTAATAAATAGTGAAAACTGTGCGTAATTAGCTGAAATTGATATGTGAAAATTAATTGTCTTTCTCTCCAAAAGAATACTATGTTTTCTCGAGTATTTACTAATAAAAACAGTTCAACTCCTAAAAAGAAACTTGTCACTCTGATGGACCATGGAATTATATTAAAATATAAGTGGATTTTTAAGAAGCACCATTGTATTTCTTACCCAACGTTCTTACATTCCTAACAGTGAAGTTACAACTCTAATAGGCTCAAGATTAAATGTGTTGAAAGAATCACATCTTGTAGGTTCAACAATTAAACATGTAGCAAGTTGCACCATGCTGCATAATGGAACATTTATTACAAAACAAGTTGAAGCATGAGCAATCTGGATACGCAAAAGTCACTTGAGGTAAATTAACATATTTGGTAGTGTAAGTAATGTAAGTACCTTCTTAGCATCAATTTGACTTTCCAATATCCTTGGAGATAGTGTCCTAGCCAAGGAAGTGGATCTTGACCAATCAAATAAAGAAGCCTGACCCCTAAGAATCCGTCTCAAATGCTCCTGCAAATGATGCATAAATGCTGATCAAATTTTTCACTGAAAGAAAAGAAAAGATAAACAATTTTCCCTTTATCGAAGCACTTTAGGAATATATCACATTATCCCACTCAACATTGGCAACCAAATTGCAAAATCATCACAACTTCTTCTACCAAAAATCTTCACCAAAAGCATACTTGCAAGATTTAAGATCAGACCTAAAAGCCACGTAATTTCTAAGATTTCGCCATATTCAAAGCTGAGTAGTCATGAATTTGGCTTTTGTCATAGCTACCTGACTTGAAACGTAACTTTGCATATGATCTACCAATAGACGAAAATCACACTTCAAAGCCAGTTGTTTTAACTAATTTGTGTTGAAATGCCAGCTTATTTAGTACCTTTGAAATAATGAACCTATAAGTGATTGCTCTCTCTTCATTAATATCACAAACTGCAGATATCATCTCAAACACTACCAAATCATTTACAACCTCAGGAAACTATCATCTTCAGTCACTTAGTATCTTTTGGCCCCAGTAGAATATCAAAATAAATTTATTATCAATAAACAGAATGCCCATATTGCTTATTAGTTCTATAACAGGCAAGCAAACTACACAGTTTCCTGATGTAAACAAAAAATTCAGTTGAACCAAATTGCCTCATCACTTGATACCCACAGAAACAGCACCTTATGCAGAAAGGCTAAATGCATGAATACATGGTCCTAAATTCAGGGAAAGAACAAAGAAAAGAACAAAAAGATTTAACTTTTACCTTAGCAGAAGATGATTCTTGAACCAGCTGGGAGATTTCTTTGGAAAATCCTGAAATTTCTCTGCAAAAGAAGAAAGCAACAATGAAAGGGAAAAGTCGGAAAGGGACAAGAACAAGTGTGAAACATGCAAGTCGGAACTTGGCATAGCTTCGACCAAAGATGCATGGAAAGGGAGAGTTTTAAAATTCCACTTCTCTCGCCTGGCCTATTCCTATTGCATTTTGTTCTGTTAAAAAATATTGAAAAAGACGCGACATTTTCTATTTTGCATTCATAGCTCGCTCCTTTCTCTACCAAATTAATGTTTTAAACACCATCTTTCAGAAAAGAAATCAGAGTAGATTCACCATAGAATGATTGGTCATTAAAGCAAACCAGTGTAGTGTAGATGGAATCCTTAAAAAGATTAAACATGGTTGAGACAAAGCTAAACGATCCTACAGCTGGCTCCATGTATGCTTGAAATGCTATTGGCCGCCTAAACTCCTCTCTGTCTCTCTGTCTCTCTGTCTCTCTCTCTCTCTCTCAGCATCTATTCTTTTTCTTTTTTCATCTGCTTCTTCTTGAACAATTAAAATCATGCTACACAGACACTAGCTCCTTCTAGTTACATTCAATCGCTACCTCTAAAGAAGGCATCTTCCACATTTATATATGTCATCTCCAACTGAAGTTCGAACTCTTAACCAGAATAAATCATAAGCCAAGATTGAATTTTGCCATAATGCAATGTGCAAACAGAAAACCCCACATTTTTCCAAGACTTTGTGTGTGGCAGCCTCACAAATAAGTGAAGCTACTTGGCCGACAATGTTCACAATCAGTTTAAAACTCTAACAGGGATCATTATATAAATAGACACAGAAGTAGCTCCAACTGCATCTTTTTATTTCTCATCCTTCTTGTACAATCATGAATTCCGTACATCATTATTGTTCACTTCTTACATTGCCGTTACAATGGTTTAAAAGAGTGTGAACAACACTGTAATCCTACACTACACTTCTAAAGAATCCTGCTCAAGTATTGGAAACTTCTTATCTAGATAACTATCTATATAATCTATGTCAAACCTGCAGTATTACAACACGTATCAACTCACACAGAAAACCCCACATTTTTCCCACCACAGATAGAAGATGACTGAACAGCCATTCCACAAGGACTAATAAGTGATAAAATTCTTTTTCATTAATTCTTTTGCAAAATTGGCCCATCAGAAATACCTAGTGGATAAAGTTAGCAGTTTCGAATTTCAAGTCAAAATCTGCTTCCAAGAAGTTGTTAGTATAGCCATTGGATGACTAACTTATAGAAAGAAGAAGCATCTTTCTTCACATTGCAAAACTGTTTTTAGTCAAGGAGAGGCCTGATTGAAGTTAATATCCATCTCAAAGCAGATCCATCTTTTTAATAAGCAGTCTTAATTAACTTATATAAACTCAAATCGACCTTCATAATGCGATAATATACAAGCTGGGTCATCATTAAGCGCACGGTGATCATATAGATTCCTGCATGCAATCCAGTGCAAAGTAAAACAAGTGACATGAGGGCCGGGAAGCAAGACAACATGCACTTTACTAAAATTAAGACCAGGAAAGAAACTTGTAGAAATCATGCTCTATCTGATCATACATAGCTAGACAAAAAGAGAGTGGGTCAGGCAAGGACAAAAAGAAATTTTACCGTTTGGCTGCCTCTACAATCTCTTTTTCCTCTGGTCCCAAAAGCCCCAATTTGACGAAGCCCTAACAATTGCTGCTCTTCACACTTGATTCAAGCATAAATAGATAGGGCATAAATCGTAGAAACAAATCCGATTTTCAGAAATTACAAGAAGAGATTTTGGGAGTGGAAAATTAATCCCAAATCTAAAAACTAGGAATAAAAAGAAACAATTTTGATTGAGGTACGATTAACAACAGTCAATGCAAGAAAAAGGTCTGAAGATCGTGTTGGGATCTTCCAATACTGAGATCTCTGTAATTCTGACCAGGGAAAAAAAAAGAAAGAAAAGAAAAGGAGAAATCTTCATACATGCATACTTGAATAGAATTAAACAGAAGCTAAGAGCTGCTGGATATAACATTTTTTCAGTTGGCATGATCGAATATGGAAGAATTTGACTTACCGGAAACTCGGCAGAGAGAAGTGGTGAAGTGGAGAAGTGTATCACATCCGAAAGTGCAAGCACTCTGTTGAGCTGTTTGAGGTGACCGACCGCTGGCTATCCTCGAAACAGAAAAGTCGTCAACGTTGTTAACTTGTTATAGAGACCTCCGTTTCCTTAAAAGAAAATCCCGGTGAGAATTGAGGAACGTGATAAGCAGGACACTTTTTTGCATCAAGGCAAGGGATTCTGATTTCCTTTTTGGTTTATGTATTCATTTGCGTTTCTGATTTAGGTAGAGTGATGAGGAAGTTGGGCTGAGACAAGAATTGGGGGTGGATTGGTTTTTGGCTCCAAATGAGGAGAATTGGGAGGCAACAGATACGAATTTGGGAAGAAGAGAAGGTGAGTTAATGAAGGGCTTTAGCTCTGTAAAAAGGGGTTTTCAATTTTTGTTACAAGTTTGCCTGAAAAAAGTAGCCGGTAAGTGTGGCGCCTTTTTTTTCAGCCTTTTCTTTTCATCCAATTAAAATGATACGACGTAATTTTGGCTCTTTCCTTTACCTTTTTAATGACACTTTCTACTACATGTCACATTAAGGTTGTGTTATGACATTTTCCTAAAAGTGTCATAATAATTGTGTCATTAAAGACTATTTTTCTGGTAGTGTTCATCCTTGCAGCCGTGAGAGAGGAAAGGAAAGAGAGGGGCTGGTCCGAAATTCTTGAGGGAGAAAAGAGAGGAAACAGTATAGTTTGATCTTCCATTTCCTTATTCATCCAACCTCTTGAAGTTGTGAGATTTTGGTGGAAGATCTTGGCTTGTTCTTCTTCATCCTTGGCAGCCGTGTGAAGGTGAGAGGAAGAGGAGGAAGATCCGAAAATTTGAAGAAAGAAAAAGAGGAGAAAGAAAGCTTGTGAGGGTGCCTTGCTCTTGTTCTTGAACTTTTTGTTGGAAACGACTAGCAAAGTAGAAGGATCTCGGGCTAAGGGCGAAGCTTTTGGTGTCACTAAGCTTGGAAGTATCCTTCTCGAAAAGGAGCTCACGAGATCGTGTTAGATCTTGTCAGATCTTGATAGATCTAGAGGTATAATGTTCAAAACCCTTAGCTATAACTTGATTAGTATTAAATAGGAAAGATTTACTACTTATTTTACTAGCAATGATTATATTTGAAATGATGAAGCTGGGCTCTTGAAATCCCAACCTAGGTAGCGGATTTGAGGTGAACTTTAGGTAGCGGATTTGAGGACCTGATTGTGGACATGATTGATATTCATGAAGTTAGTTCATTTTATGGTTAGAAAGTAGATCAGGTTATTGAAAATTTTGAAGGAAAATTGTGTGAGATGGCCGAACCCATGCTTGCTATTTTTGATGTTTGATTTCAAAATTTTATGATATTTTTGAAGGGATCTTGCTCAAAAATATATGTGGTCCGTTTGTTCGTGAGTGTGTGTTTGCGAAGAGTAAAGTCATGAATTTCGAATGTCAAAGTGAAGCTTTTCATAGACTTTTGGAATAAAAGCGATGTTTTGAAGGACTCGAGGGTTTTACAATATTTTGGTTAAATTCTATGAATTTCAAAAATAAAGACTTGATAAGAATTGTTCTAAATTTGTGTTAAAGTTTTGACTAAGAGCAAGTGTTGAATTAATTGTGAAAAGAATGAATTTGATGTAAGAAATCTCACTTAAATTCCACATGAAAGAGAATTTGAAAGAGTGTTTAGGGAGTACATCAATGGCATGTTATATTGGGAATGATATTGTGATTTCTAAAAAGACCCATTTGAAACCTTGTATCATGTGAAGTGAATACTTTTACTCGAGGGAAGTTCGGGAAAAATATTGATTGAAACTAAGAAATGAAAGTGAATTGTTTTAATTAATGAGTAGGGAAGTGAATCTCAACTATTGTCTTTATTTGTTTAGGGGTTGTGGAAGGAAGTGAAATCGATCAAAACTGGGAAGCCGAACCTTACTATTTCGATGAGTTTCCATGCTTGTTATGTGTTTATGTGAAAAGATTGCAATTGTGTTTAGTGAAGTGACATTGAAGTGAAACATAGTTTTCGAACCCTCCGATGGGGTGGTGTGTACTTTATCGCACTTGTCCTCATTTGAGTGAAAATAATTGTGAAAGTGTTTTGAAATGATTTATGGTGAAAGTGTAGTGTAATGACTTATTGTGAGATTGTAGTGTAATGAGTGATTGTAAAAGTGTTGTGTAATGACTTATATGTATTTGTGAAATGTCGAGAATTCCTGAGACCTATCGGTAAGACTTTTAACTCGAGCCGAAGGTTAGGTCTAGGCCGAGGAGAAAGGTCGAGCCATAGGATTCTTTAAGTGAAAGGAAATGTACTCTGAACTTAGCATATGGACTCATCCTTAATACTGGAGAGTACACAAACTAAGTGAAGTGAAGTGAAGTGTTATAAAGTGTTAAGTGTTTGGAGTGGGGCCCCGTGGGGGTTTTGGTGGAGTGAGGAGTAAGTGAAGGTCTACATGGATTACGTGTATAAAAGTTGACGGTGTGAGGGCCTCAAAATTTATTTTAAATATTGTTAATATTTATTATTTTAAATATTATTATTATTGTCAATAATCTGTTTAATTATTTTAATGTCGCTCTCACACATATTTTTCAGAAAATTTAGATGAAAATGTATTTTATTTTATTTTGAGAAAACCTAATTTAACTTTATACTTATTTTCCAGATAGATTTTTAATATTCCATTCATCTTATTTTAAAATTCGCCCTTTTTGTATCAATTAGACAGAAAATTAGAAAAATACATTTTTCGAGGTAGAAATTCGGGCAATGAGTGAAGTAGCGCTAGAGTGTAAGGATGATCACCCGTAGGTTAGAAATGTAATCCACTGACTAGTGGTGAATTAAAAAGAGTGATTATAATTAGGGATTTGAAGTCTTAGTTTAAGTTGGATTAACCTTCATGAAATTAGAATTTTAATTAGCCATTGTTTCTTTCACTTAATTCACCCTAATTCACTCCCATTTTAGTCCCTTTTATTTCTCCCTCCTAACCGAGATTAACCCTTTAATCTTTAGCTAAGTGAGATAATTATTTTCCCTCCAAAATTGTTAGCAAAAGATTACTATTCTTTAGTTGACTTTTGTGTCATAAGACAAGCTTTATGTCTTGTCTTTCTTTCCTCAATTAATTCATTCAAAAATTGCACAAAACATCTCTCTCTTTCTTCCTCTCTTGGCCGAACCTCCCCTCCCCCCCTTCCCTTGAAATTTCATCAATTTCTTCTTCCAATTCCTCTCTAAAATCACTTACAAACTTCCATTAATCTTGGCCTAAGCTTGGGTTTGTGGTGAGGAACATTGAAGAGAAGCATTTGGAGAGAGTAAAGCTAGCATTCTTAGGGGAAATTTGTTAACTTCTTAGAAGAGGTAAAATGCTAAAGGTCTCATCTTTGTCTATTGATTACATTTTTAAGCATGACATTAGGTTTGGGAGGTTGAGAGGTTACTAGAACCTTGATGACTGTTGATGAAAATGAGTATTATGTTGGTTTGCAATTTTAAGATGCTAAGCTTCTTTATCTTGCATTTTCTTGATTATGGTGGATTGAGTGGGCTCTTGGATTCCCACAAGTATGAGAATTTGATTTCTAGCATGATTAATGATATAATGTATGTGTATAAGTTGGAATTATGGTTAAAAATTTGAAGGAAAAATCTCAAGGAAAGAACCGAAGAAGAAGAGGAAAAAGATGAGGAAAATTGCTGTTTTTCTTTTAATCTTGTGACTGTGATTTTGGCAAGCTTGAAGGCTAAATGTGAGGCTTAAATGTTGAGGGTTAGGTTGTTAATTTGTCCCACACAGATTCCTTCAAAGGTTAAGTAAAATTGGTGGCTTAGTTGAAACAAGGAAAACTGGAAATTGAGCAAGTTGCTGTCCGAATTTGTGGGCCTGTTTTGTGCTAAAATTTGATAAAAGCTATTATCTTTTTTGATCACCGTTAGGTTTAGGAAGGTTGAAACTATCTTAGGATCGAAAATGAGGTCAATTGATGGTAGTGTAGGTAGGTTAGGAGTGATAGGAAGAAGAAGAGTAAAACGTCACTGGTTTGAGACAATTTGCTGAGTGAACTTTGGACGATTAGAAAGCTGTCTTCCCATTAGAGTCTTTGGTTGAATTTTGATATGAACCTATCCTATATATGGTAGAATTGGTGTACCAAATTTGGTAATTTTTGGGTAAGAAATCATCACTCAAATGAGGCCTTGAATCATGCCCTGTAAATCTGGAAATCAGAAAACTCAGAATTTCGAACTAGCCTTGTTTGAATTGCTATAATTTCTTGCTCGAGTGTCAGAATCGAGTGCCGTCAGTGGCTTTTGGAACTTCATACATAGGAATTTAAACTGTGCAAATTTTAGAGGCCCTGTTATGTTCTGTTATGTACTATAGCTATTTCTTAATTGAAAATCTGGGCAGTTTCTGTCTAGAATTTTATCTTGGTACCTTGTACAAAGTTTTATAACTTTAAAAGAGATTTCTAACGGTACCAAGTTTGTAAAATTTGGACTTATATAACTCAAGTTATGATCTTTCAAAGATTTCTGCTCAAGTAGGAAGTTTTTGAACTTGATTTTTCTTGAACAAGATTTGATTGGTGAACTAGAAACTTATTTTCGTTGTTCTTTAAGTATTTTAGGAACGGTGCTGAATTACAAAGTGATCCAAACTTGAACTCCGAGGCCTACTTTGTCGGTGAGTTTCCAATGCATGTTATTCGCTTTAATTAAATGTCCTACGTGAATGTGTGAAATACTTGAACTTGAAAGTGTTAAACCACTCACTTAAGAGGGTATACTTTATTACCCTCTTTCAAGTAGAGTAGGTGAATTAATTATTTTGCATGAATATATACACACTAGTGGGGAAAATGTGTATAAAAGTGTTTATAAACTACTCTTGGCCACGTCCCTTGAGTAGTAAATGTTTAAGTGTTAGGATTGCGGGCCCGGTAAAGGGGGATGTTAGGTGGAAGGAAATGGTAGTAAAGAGTCGTCTACATGGATTGGAAAGTCGACGAAGTGGACTTGAGCTCCTGAGAGCTCCCGTATCCTACTTGTGTGATTTTGTGTTTCATTTTACTTGTTTTAATTATGTTATTCACTCCGTTTTATGCTTGTGTATGATGTTCTGGAAATTCACAAGCTTTTAACCCACCCCCGTTCCCATTTGTTTTTCCTTAACAGGTGACGAGAATCCAGAGACCTAGTTAGGTCTAGCACCATATTTTGGTTTTTGTCTCGAGTATAGAGAAATGAATTGTATATTCTTTTGGTTTTTGAATATTTCAAATTTATGGGAATGTACTAAACTATGGCTCAAGATTTTAAGTATTTTTGACTTGATAATTGTACTTTAAGCTTAAATCTTCCTTTACAGATTTCAATATTATTGTTGATATGAATTTTGGATTTTACCCTCTTAATCTAGTATTTCTTGAATGCTTGAGTCCTAGCGAGAGTTAGGCAGGCAGCCCGCCAACCCTTTGGTTAGTCTTAGGGGGAAGTCGGGCTGTCACAGACGGAGTGTCAACTACTTGGTTCGTGGACAAGCTTCGTGAAACTTGGCTCCTGAGAGCCCCCGTATCCTACCTTGTCTTGTTAATTGCTTTCTTATTTGATTGAATTCCAAGTATGATTTATGAAGTGTAATGCCTTATGTGTTAAGTGATTTGCATGTTTTGGGAACTCAAGGGGCTTTTAGCTCACTCTTTCCTATTTGTTTTCCTTAACAGGGAATGAGATCCAAGTGAAGGTGCCAACCGTTAAGATTAGGGTTTACTTTTGTTTTAATATTTTTGAGAACATTTAATTATGGATATTGAGAGCTTTTGTATTATGAAACCTGAATGTATGGATAAATGTTTTATGTATTTTAGGATTGTATCTTAGAAGTTGTGAATTTGTAAGTTAGTGTGTATTTTAAAGTTATGTACGGAATTTTAGTTGTTAAGTATTATTGATCGTTTGAGTGAGTGAGTCCTGGCGAGAGCTAGGCCGAGGGCTACTGATACTCTACGGTATGCTCTAGGGAGAGATGGGGTCGTCACAGGTGGTATCAGAGCGTAGGTTTGAATAGTTTGGGCATAGTGAGAATTAGTGAGTTACTAGAGAATTTAGTAGGTTAGGAAGAGATGTTAAGTGAGGGTTAATGTTTATGAATAAGTACTAATGATCTTTAAGTTAGAACCAGTTCTAATATAATTCTTTCTTGTAGGTCATGGAGTTTGGTGATGGTGACAGATCTGGACACCGACAGCCTACAGTCTCCTATCGACTGGGTTCTAGGGGTGCCCGCGCGGCCTATAGCCCTAGGACTTGTACTAGGCGTGCCTCCTACAAGTGTTGGAAGACTTATGCCTACCCAGATCATGTGGTCCTAGCAGTCTACAGAGAGAGGAAAAGGTTGACTAGGATCAATCGAGAGCACCGAGAGGAGATAGAGAGGCTCACGACTGTGGGACAGGCTCGGCTTGCGAGGATCAGAGAGCTTGAGGCAGAGGTTCGCTCGGCTAATGAGCGAGCCGCTAGAGTTGTAAGGATGGCTCGAGAGAGAGTCGAGGGTATTGTGGCTGAGTGTGAGGCCTTGGTTGGAGGAGTGCTCGAGGCTAACCGAGATGAGGAGGATTCGGTTAACCAGTCTCTTAGTGATACTGACATAGGAGGAGAGCCTAGGAGTGAGTCAGTTGGAGATGCTGCTATGGCTGAGGGAGATCCTCAATACTTAGAGTCTGACCCGTCGGAGAGTGATTCCATGGAGACTTTCTCTTATGAGACTTGATGGACTAGCCTAGCTTGAAATTAGGGTTTTGTGTAATCTTTTGTGGGAGAAAAGCAGTAGAGTGGGTTCCCAATTCTTGTAAATTGCATGCTTGCTAACTTTTCAAGTACTATACTTTTGTTTAAGTGTACTTGTGAACATGATGTACCTACGTGTACCTTTTGTCAAAAGCATCTCATCTCATGTACTCCTGGCACTCCTATTAATATGAAGTGTGTATGTAAAGTGCTTTGTTTTAATTTCGAATTGACTTTTACTAGTGTATTGGACTTATTTGTTATGTTAAATTGTCTGCCCTTTATAGAATTATGGGACTAGGCTACTCTAGAATATCGGCGGTGATCGTGAGTCGGCCGCTGATTAAAAGCAACGGGTCGGGGTTAACTTTACGGAGCAAATGGCTACAGCCATTAGCCGCATGCCCGAGATCTTAGACCGTATGGCTGGTTAACAAGGCCCTGGGCCTGAACAACAACCTGTTAACCTTGAAGTCCGTGAGGATAGAGCTCTTGAACGATTTCAAACATTTAACCCACCTAAGTTTTATGAGGGACCCGACCCTGAAGCTGCTGAGGGTTGGATAGATAAGTGGGAGAGAGAACAAACCCCTAGGACTTGGGTGAATTTTACTAGGGAGTTTAATGCTAAGTTTCTTCCTCCGTTAGTCTAAGAGAGAAGGGAGGATGACTTCATTAGGTGTAGGCAAGGGTTATAAAGTGTCACAGAATACGAGGCACAATTCACTAAGTTGTCCAACTTTGCTCCTGAGTTAGTGGCCACAGAGCAATGAAGGATAAGGAGGTTTGTGCAAGGGTTGAATGTGGAACTACAAGAAAGTCTGGCGGCTACCCAAGTTAATAGCTTTGGTGAAACCGTTGAAAAGGCCCAGAGAATTGAAGGGGCCAAGGCACAGGTAAGAACCTTTAATGCAAGGAAAAGGAATGCACCTAATAGTAGTCGTGGCCCAACGGACGTGGGTGCCTCAACTCTTAAGTTTGGAAGGGGAATGGGTAGGACAACCCCCTCTGGATCATCAAGGGGATCGAATTAAAGGGGGACTTACACTAGAGGAGTGGTGTCGAGAGGAAGTGTGAGTGGAAGGGGGCAGTCAAGGGGAATTTCTCAAAGAAGTCAAGCCTCTGTGCCTAGCATATCTTATCGTTACTATGGAAAGACGAAACATACTGAGAGCAATTGTTGGAAGAAGAATGGAGCCTGTTATAAGTGTGGAAGTGTTGAGCATCAGTTGTCTGCGTGTCTAGTGATCCAAGGAGAAGGTGGGACTAGGCTAGCAAGTAAACCAAATTTTGGTCAGGCCAGTATGGCGGGGAATCGGCTAAGGGTGCCAGTTAGGGTCTACGCAATTGATCAACAGCAAGTTCCCGATCCCACTGAAGTGGTTGCAGGTACCATCCCTGTTTTTCATCACTTAGCTAAGATTCTAGTTGATCCTGGTGCATCACATTCATTTGTAAATCCTACCTTTTGAATGGAGTAGATATTAAGCCTATTAGATTACCTTATGATTTGGAAGTTAGAACATCCACGGGAGAACAAAATTTAATTACAAGTTGGGTATACAAGAATTGTGATGTTTGGGTAGGAGAGAGAAAGCTAGTGGTGGATTTAATAAGTTTGGATATAAAGGGGTATGATGTTATTATAGGAATGGATTGCCTGGCTTGTTACCATGCTAAATTGGACTGTAGGGCAAAGACTTGGAATTTTCTATTCCTGGGGAGGCTACCTTGAGATTAGACGTAAAAGGGAGGTTAGCATCATCTGCTCTTATTTCGGGGATTAAAGCTAGGAAATTGTTAGGTAAGGGAGCTCAAGGTTATCTAACCTTTCTTATAAACCCTCCAAGGGATAAGGTGAAATTAGAAGAAGTACCGATTGTGAAGGACTTTCCTGATGTTTTCCTTAAAGAACTAGAAAATCTACTTCCTGAACGGATGGTGGAATTTAAGATTGATCTATTACTGGGGACAGCCCTAATCTCTAAAACTCCATATCGAATGGCTCCAGTTGAACTTAAGGAGTTGAAAATTCAATTACAAGATTTGTTAGAGCGGGGTTTCATTAGGGAAAGTGACTTACCTTGGGGAGCACCTGTGTTATTTGTTAAGAAAAAAGATAGGAGTTTGAGGTTGTGTATAGATTACCGAGGGCTTAACGATGTGACGATAAAAAACAAGTATCCTTTGCCACTTATTGATGAACTGTTTGATCAATTACAAAGATCGGTGATCTTTTCTAAGTTGGACCTTAGGCAAGGATATTACCAGTTGAGGATTAGAAAGGAAGACGTACCAAGAACTGCTTTTAACTCAACGTACGAACATTTTGAGTTTGTGGTAATGCCCTTTGGGTTGACTAATGCCCCCACAGCGTTTATGGATTCGATGCAACGAGTTTTTAAACTCTATTTGGATCAATTCGTGGTTGTATTTATTGATGATATCTTGGTATACTCAAAGACTCGAGAAAATCATACTCAACACTTGAAGATAGTGCTTCAAATTCAAAAAGAGTATCAATTATATGTTAAGTTCAACAAGTGTGAGTTTTGGTTAGAAAAGGTGTCCTTTTTAGGGCATAAGATCTCTAAAGATGGAATTTCTGTGGATCCTGCAAAAGTAGAGACTGTGACCCAATGGAGACAACTGGGAAACCCTACTAAGGTTAGAAGTTTCTTGGGTTTAGCAGGGTACTGCCGTCGCTTTATTCAGAATTTTTCAAGGATTGCGGGGCCATTAACTGATTTGACCAAGAAGCATGGAAAGTTTGCTTGGAGTCCAAAGTGTGAGGCTAGTTTTCAAGAGTTAAAGAAGCGTCTGACAACGGCCCCTGTGTTGACCTTGCCAAACGGACAGGACGGATTTGTAGTTTATTCAGATGCCTCGAAAGAAGGATTAGGGTGCGTTTTGATGCAAAATGGGAGAGTTATTGCCTATGCCTCTAGGAAATTAAAACCTCACGAGCAAAACTATCCAATACATGATTTGGAATTGGCCGCAGTCATCTTTGCACTGAAAAAGTGGAGACACTATCTATATGGAGTGACATTCGAGGTTTTCACTGATCACAAGAGTCTTAGGTATTTGTTTTCTCAGAAGGAATTAAATCTAAGACAAAGGCGATGGGTAGAATTTCTTGAGGATTATGATTGTACCGTAAATTATCATCCTGGGAAGGCTAATAAGGTAGCGGATACGCTAAGTCAAAAGGCTCAAATGGCAGGCCTGATGGTTAGGGAGTGGGAAATGTTAGAAAGGGTTAGTAAGTGGAATCCTCTTTTCCAGAAGCAAAAGGTCATATGTGGGAATATAGTGTTGAAATATCCAATGTTAGAACGTATCAAAGAGGCACAAAAAGGAGATCCTACGGTGCAGAAATGGGTTGAAAGGGTGAATAAGGAAGAAATCCTGGTTTTTCAACTAGGGCCTGAGGGAGTCCTGAAATTTCGAGATCGCCTAGTTGTTCTGGACAATGAAGGATTAAGGAAAGAAATTTTGGAAGAAACAAATCGAACTAAATACACGATTCACCCTGGGAGCAATAAGATGTATCAAGATTTGAAAGGGTTGTATTGGTGGGATGGTCTGAAGAAGGATGTAGCCAAATTTGTTCAAACTTGTCTCGTGTGCTAACAAGTTAAAGCTGAACACCAGAAACCTTCGGGACTATTGCAACCTTTGGAGATACCTGAATGGAAATGAGATCACATCACTATGGATTTTGTAACTGGGTTGCCAAGGAGCCAAAAAGGAGATGATGCAGTTTGGATGGTAGTAGATCGACTTACTAAGACTGCGCATTTTCTATCGGTGAGTATGAAATGTCCTTTGGAGAAAGTAGCTCGATTGTACTTGGATGAAATTGTGAGACTACATGGGGTTTGTTTGTATAGCAGAAAGTTGCAAAATTTATTTGCAAAATTTACTTTGCTTACATCATAATCACGCTTTCCAATCACCTTTTTATCTTCCCAACAGCATTTTTATCTCACATACATCACATCACAAAAAGTGCTACAGTAAATATTCCAAATAAAATCTCAAGTAAATTCTCTATCCAAACAAACCCCATGGTGTTCCTGTAAGTATTGTTTCTGATAGGAATCTGAGATTTGTCTCTCGATTTTGGCAGAAATTACAAGAGACTTTGGGATCTAAGGTGAATTTGAGTACCGCATACCATCCTCAAACGGATGGACAGTCTGAGAGGACAATTCAGACTTTGGAAGATATGTTAAGGTCAAGTATATTGGACTTTGGAGGAAGTTGGAGTCAACACATGCCTTTAGTTGAATTTGCCTACAACAATAGTTATATGCTTCAATTCAGATGGCCCCATATGAAGCACTTTATGGAAGAAGATGTAGATCACCAATCCACTGAGACGAAGTAGGAGAAAAGAAAATTCTGGATCCAACTACCATTCCCTGGGTCGAGGAGGCTTTTAAAAAGGTGAAATTGGTTCTTGAGAAACTGCAGACAGTTCAAAGTCAGCAAAAGAGCTACGCCGATAATTGAAGAAAGGATTTGGAGTTTGAAGTAGGAGATAAAGTGTTCCTGAGAGTTAAACCCATAAAAGGAGGAGTGGTGTCCAAGAAAGGGAAGAAATTGAAACCAAGATACGTAGGTCCATTTTGAGATTCTCAAACGAGTTGGCAAAGTAGCTTACCAGTTGGATTTACCTCCTAGCACATCTAAGATTCGCAACGTCTTTCATGTTTCCATACTCAAGAAATATCATCCAGACCCAAGTCATGTGCTACAATTAGGGGAGATTGAAGTGGGCGAATCATTAACATATGAAGAGCGTCCTGTGAAAATTCTTGATAAGGAAGTGAAAGATTTGAGGAACAAGAAGATTCCTTTGGTTAAAGTTCTGTGGAGAAATCATGATATTGAGGAAGCAACTTGGGAATTAGAGGAAATGAAGAAGAAATACCCAGAGCTGTTTACCTAGAAAGGTAAGAAAATTTTGAGGACAAAATTCTTTTAGGGGGGAAGGATGTAAGGGTCTCAAAATTCAGATTTTATTTTAAAGATAAAAAATATTGTTTATATTGTGTTTATTCATTGAAATATGAGTGAATTTATGTTTAAAGTGAATATTTTCTAATTTAGAGAATTTTATACTAATTAATTGCCGGTGTGTGGTTTTGACCAAATTAAGCGTTAAATTTTGTTCTGAAATGTGAATAGTGACTTTGAATTGAAATCAAACATATGTAGTGATATTACGGAGATATTATTAAGATTGGACAGTGTTGGAATGAAATAAAACAGTGTAAGTTAGACTGTCGCGCGCGACGCGACATAAAGTGGCCAAAAAGTCACTTTTCCTTAAATCAGGGGATTTGCACCTTTTTGTCCCTTAAGTCTTGACTTTTGGCTTCTTGAGGCATTATTTTCAGCTGCAAAAATTGGAGCATAGAGAGAGAGAGAGGCCGAGAGAGTGAGGAGCAAGAGAGAGAGAGGCCGAGAGAGTGAGCTTGCAATTTTCTTCCATTTCTTCTTCCTTCCTTTCTTGAAGCCACAAGCCACCATTGAAGACACTTGTTTTCTTCATCCTTGCAGCCGTGAGAGAGGGAAGGAAAGAGAGGGGCTGGTCTGAAATTCTTGAGGGAGAAAAGGGAGGAAAAATTATAGTTTGATCTTCCATTTCCTTCTTCATCTAACCTCTTGAAGTTGTGAGACTTTGGTGGAAGATCTTGGCTTGTTCTTCTTCATCCTTGGCAGCCGTGTGAAGGTGAGAGGAAGAGGAGGAAGATCCGAAAATTTGAAGAAAGAAAAAGAGGAGAAAGAAAGCTTGTGAGGGTGCCTTGCTCTTGTTCTTGAACTTTTTGTTGGAAACGACTAGCAAAGTAGAAGGATCTCGGGCTAAGGGCGAAGCTTTTGGTGTCACTAAGCTTGGAAGTATCCTTCTCGAAAAGGAGCTCACGAGATCGTGTTAGATCTTGTCAGATCTTGATAGATCTAGAGGTATAATGTTCAAAACCCTTAGCTATAACTTGATTAGTATTAAATAGGAAAGATTTACTACTTATTTTACTAGCAATGATTATATTTGAAATGATGAAGCTGGGCTCTTGAAATCCCAACCTAGATAGCGGATTTGAGGTGAACTTTAGGTAGCGGATTTGAGGACCTGATTGTGGACATGATTGATATTCATGAAGTTAGTTCATTTTATGGTTAGAAAGTAGATCAGGTTATTGAAAATTTTGAAGGAAAATTGTGTGAGATGGCCGAACCCATGCTTGCTATTTTTGATGTTTGATTTCGAAATTTTATGATATTTTTGAAGGGAACTTGCTCAAAAATATATGTGGTCCGTTTGTTCGTGAGTGTGTGTTTGCGAAGAGTAAAGTCGTGAATTTCGAATGTCAAAGTGAAGCTTTTCATAGACTTTTGGAATAAAAGCTATGTTTTGAAGGACTCGAGGGTTTTACAATATTTTGGTTAAATTCTATGAATTTTGAAAATAAAGACTTGATAAGAATTGTTCTAAATTTGTGTTAAAGTTTTGACTAAGAGCAAGTGTTGAGTTAATTGTGAAAAGAATGATTTTGACGTAAGAAACCTCACTTAAATTCCACATGAAAGAGAATTTGAAAGTAGTGTTTAGGGAGTACATCGATGGAATGTTATATTGGGAATGATATTGTGATTTCTAAAATGACCCATTTGAAACCTTGCGTCATGTGAAGTGAATAGTTTTACTTGAGGGAAGTTCGGGAAAAATATTGATTGAAACTAAGAAATGAAAGTGAATTTTTTTAATTAATAAGTGGGGAAGTGAGTCTCAACTATTGTCTTTATTTGTTTAGGGGTTGTGGAAGGAAGTGAAATCGATCCTAACTTGGAAGCCGAACCTTACTATTTCGGTGAGTTTCCATACTTGTTATGTGTTTATGTGAAAAAGATTGCAATTGTGTTTAGTGAAGTGACTTTGAAGAGAAACATAGTTTTCGAACCCTCCGATGGGGTGGTGTGTACTTTATTGCACCTACCCTCATTTGAGTGAAAATAATCGTGAAAGCGTTTTGAAATGATTTATGGTAAAAGTGTAGTGTAATGACTTATTGTGAGATTGTAGTGTAATGATTAATTGTAAAAGTGTTGTGTAATGACTTATATGTATTTATGAAATGTCGAGAATTCCTGAGACCTATCGGTAAGACTTTCAACTCGAGCCGGAGGTTAGGCCTAGGCCGAGGAGAAAGGTCGAGCCATAGGGTTCTTTAAGTGAAATGAAATGTACTCTGGACTTCGCATATGGACTCGTCCTTAATACTGGAGAGTACACAAACTAAGTGAAGTGAAGTGTTATAAAGTGTTAAGTGTTTGGAGTCAGGCCCGGTGGGGGTTTTTGTGGAGTGAGGAGTAAGTGAAGGTCTACATGGATTACGTGTATGAAAGTTGATGGTGTGTCAACTACATGGTTCGTAGACAAGTTTCGTGGAACTTGGCTCCTGAGAGCCCCCGTATCCTACCTTGTCTTGTTTATTGCTTTCTTATTTGATTGAATTCCAAGTATGATTTATGAAGTGTAATGCCTTATGTGTTAAGTGATTTGCATGTTTTGGGAACTCAAGGGGCTTTTAGCTCACCCTTTCCTATTTATTTTCCTTAACAGGGAATGAGATCCAAGTGAAGGTGCCAACCGTTAAGATTAGGGTTTGCTTTTGTTTTAATATTTTTGAGAACTTTGAATTATGGATATTGAGAGTTTTTGTATTATGAAACCTGAATGTATGGACAAATGCTTTATGTATTTTGGGATTGTATCTTAGAAGCTGTGAATTTGTAAGTTATTGTGTATTTTAAAGTTATGTACGGAATTTTAGTTGTTAAGCATTATTGATCGTTTGAGTGAGTGAGTCCTGGCGAGAGTTAGGCAGACGGCCACTGATACTCTACGGTACGCTCTAGGGAGAGATGGGGTCGTCACAGGTGGTATCAGAGCGTAGGTTTGAATAGTTTGGGCATAGTGAGAATTAGTGAGTTACTAGAGAATTTAGTAGGTTAGGAAGAGATGTTAAGTGAGGGTTAATGTTTATGAATAAGTACTAATGATCTTTAAGTTAGAACCAGTTCTAATATAGTTCTTTCTTGTAGGTCATGGAGTTTGGTGATGGTGACAGATCTGGACACCGACAGCCTACAGTCTCCTACCGACTGGGTTCTAGGGGTGCCCGCGCGGCCTATAACCCTAGGACTTGTACTAGGCGTGCCTCCTACAAGTGTTGGAAGACTTATGCCTACCCAGATCATGTGGTCCTAGCAGTCTACAGAGAGAGGAAAAGGTTGACTAGGATCAATCGAGAGCACCAAGAGGAGATAGAGAGGCTCACGACTGTGGGACAGGCTTGGCTTGCGAGGATTAGAGAGCTTGAGGCAGAGGTTCGCTCGGCTAACGAGCGAGCCGCTAGAGTTGCAAGGATGGCTCGAGAGAGAGTCGAGGGTATTGTGGCTGAGTGTGAGGCCTTGGTTGGAGGAGTGCTCGAGGCTAACCGAGATGAGGAGGATTCGGTTAACCAGTCTCTTAGTGATATTGACATAGGAGGAGAGCCTAGGAGTGAGTCAGTTGGAGATGCTGCTATGGCTGAGGGAGATCCTCAATACTTAGAGTCGGAGAGTGATTCCACGGAGACTTTCTCTTATGAGACTTGATGGACTAGCCTAGCTTGAAATTAGGGTTTTGTGTAATCTTTTGTGGGAGAAAAGCAGTAGAGTGGGTTCCCAATTCTTGTAAATTGCATTCTTGCTAACTTTTCAAGTACTATACTTTTGTTTAAGTGTACTTGTGAACATGATGTACCTACGTGTACCTTTTGTCAAAAGCATCTCATCTCATGTACTCCTGGCACTCCTATTAATATGAAGTGTGTATGTAAAGTGCTTTGTTTTAATTTTGAATTGACTTTTACTAGTGTATTGGACTTATTTGTTATGTTAAATTGTCTGCCCTCTATAGAATTATGAAGGGTAGAAGAGGCTGAGGACGAGGGCATAGGACTAGGCTACTCCAGAATATCGGCGGTGATCGTGAGTCTGCCGCTGATCAAAATCAAGGGGCCGGGGTTAATTTTGTGGAGCAAATGGCTACAGCCATGTACCGCATGACCGAGATCTTAGACCACATGATTGGTCAACAAGGCTCTATGCCTGAACAACAACCTGTTAACCTTGGAGTCGACGAGGATAGAGCTCTTGAGCGATTTCAAAGGTTTAACCCACTTAAGTTTTATGGGGGACCCGACCCTGATGCTGTTGAGGGTTGGATAGAAAGGATTTCTGATATCTTTACTGCCTTAGATTACACCAAGGAAAGGCAAATAACCTTTGCCATGTTTCAATTTGAAGGAGCTGACCGTTCATGGTGGATCATGATAATGGCTAAGTGGGAGAGAGAACAAACCCCTAGGACTTGGGTGAATTTTATTAGGGAGTTTAATGTTAAGTTTCTTCCTCCGTTAGTCCAAGAGAAAAGGAAGGATGACTTCATTAGGTGTAGGCAAGGGTTATAGAGTGTCACGGAATACGAGGCACAATTCACTAAGTTGTCCAAGTCTGCTCCTGAGTTAGTGGCCACAGAGCAAAGAAGGATAAGGAGATTTGTGCAAGGGTTGAATGTGGAACTACAAGAAAGTCTGGCGGCTACCCAAGTTAATAGCTTTAGTGAAACCGTTGAAAAGGCCCAGAGAATCGAAGGGGCCAAGGGTGAGAACCTTTAATGCAAGGAAAAGGAATGCACCTAGTAGTAATCATGGCCCAAAGGACGTGGGTGCCTCAACTCCTAAGTTTGGAAGGGGAATGGGTAGGACAACCCCCTCTGAATCATCAAGGGGATCGAATTAAAGGGGGACTTACACTAGAGGAGCGGTGTCGAGAGGAAGTGTGAGTGGAAGAGGGCAGTCAAGCGGAATTTCTCAAGGAAGTCAACCCTCTGCGCCTACCGTATCTTATGGTTACTGTGGAAAGACAAACCACACTGAGAGCAATTGTTGGAAGAAGAATGGAGCCTGTTCTAAGTGTGGAAGTGCTGAGCATCAGTTGTCTGCGTGTCCAGTAATCCAAGGAGAAGGTGGGACTAGGCTAGCAAGTAAACCAAATTCCAGTCAAGTCAGTGTGGCGGGGAATCGGCCAAGGGTGCCAGTTAGGGTCTACGCAATTGATCAACAGCAAGTTCCCGACCCCACTGAAGTGGTTGAAGGTACCATCCCTGTTTTTCATCGCTTAGCTAAGATTCTAGTTGATCCTGTACATCACATTCATTTGTAAATTCTACCTTTTTGAATGGAGTAGATATTAAGCCTATTAGATTACCTTATGATTTGGAAGTTAGAACACCCACGAGGGAACAAAATTTAATTACAAGTTGGGTATACATGAATTATGATGTTTGGGTAGGAGAGAGGAAACTAGTGGTGGATTTAATAAGTTTGGATATAAAAGGGTATGATGTTATTATAGGAATGGATTGCCTGGCTCGTTACCATGCTAAATTTGACTATAGGGCAAAGACTGTGGAATTTTCTATTCCTGGTGAGGCTACCTTGAGATTAGACGTAAAAGGGAGGTTAGCGTCATCTGCTCTTATTTCGGGGATTAAAGCTAGGAAATTGTTAGGTAAGGGAGCTCAAGGTTATCTAACTTTTCTTATAAACCCTCCAAGGGATAAGGTGAAATTAGAAGAAGTACCGATTGTGAAGAACTTTCCTGATGTTTTCCCTAAAGAACTAGAAAATCTACTTCCTGAATGGATGGTGGAATTTAAGATTGATCTATTATCGGGGACAGCCCCAATCTCTAAAACTCCATATCGAATGGTTCTTGTTGAATTTAAGGAGTTGAAAATTCAATTGCAAGATTTGTTAGAGCGGGGTTTTATTAGGTAAAATTAAATCACCTTGGGAGCACCTGTGTTATTTGTCAAGAAAAAATATGGGAGTTTAAGGGTGTGTATAGATTACCGAGGGCTTAACGATGTGACGAAGAAAAATAAGTATCCTTTGTCGCTTATTAATGAACTGTTTGATCAATTACAAGGATCAGTGATCTTTTCTAAGTTGGACCTTAGGCAAGGATATTACTAGTTGAGGATTAGAAAGGAAGACGTGTCGAAAACTGCTTTTAACTCAAGGTACGGACATTTTGAGTTTGTGGTAATGCCCTTTGGGTTGACTAATGCCCCCGCGGCGTTTATGGATTTGATGCAATGAGTTTTTATGCCCTACTTGGATCAATTCGTGATTGTATTTATAGATGATGTCTTGGTATACTCAAAGACTCGAGAAGATCATGCTCAACACTTGAAGATAGTGCTTCAAACTCTAAAAGAGCATCAATTATATGCTAAATTCAACAAGTGTGAGTTTTGGTTAGAAGAGGTGTCCTTTTTAGGGCATAAGATCTCTAAAGATGGAATTTCTGTGGATCCTGCAAAAGTAGAGACTGTGACCCAATGGAGACAATCAGGAAACCCTATTGAGGTTAGAAGTTTCTTGGGTTTAGCAGGGTACTACCGTCGATTTATTCAGAATTTTTCAAGGAATGCGGGGCCATTAACTAATTTGACCAAGAAGCATGGAAAGTTTGTTTGGAATCCAAAGTGTGAGTCTAGTTTTCAAGAGTTAAAGAAGCGTCTGACAACGGCCCTTGTGTTGACCTTGCCAAATGTAAAGGATGGATTTGTAGTTTATTCAGATGCCCCGAAAGAATGATTAGGGTGCGTTTTGATCCAAAATGGGAGAGTTATTACCTATGCCTCTAGGAAATTAAAACCTCACGAGCAAAACTATCCAACACATGATTTGGAATTGGCCGCAGTCATCTTTGCACTGAAAAAGTGGAGACACTATCTATATGGAATGACATTCGAGGTTTTCACTGATCACAAGAGTCTTAGGTATTTGTTTTCTCAAAAGGAATTAAATCTAAGACAAAGGCGATGGGTAGAATTTCTTGAGGATTATGATTGTACCATAAATTATCACCCTGAGAAGGCTAATAAGGTAGCAGATGGGTTAAGTCGAAAGGCTCAAGTGGCAGGCCTAATGGTTAGGGAGTGGGAAATGTTAGAAAGGGTTAGTGAGTGGAATTCTCGTTTGGAAAAGCAAAAGGTCATATGTGGGAATATAGTGTTGAAATCTCCAATAGGCTGCTTTCTGAATTTCCTGCTTGAAACCAGATCTGATCTTGTTTGTTTGATCTAAATTCTTGTGTTCAATTGTTGTACAAAGCTTGAAACCCTTCTTGGTGGCTGTTGGAACATAAGTGTATGCTTTCGAAAAGTGAAATCAGAATTTGGAAGTGAGAACCCAAACTAGAAAATCAGTTTCCAAAATTCCAGGATTACTTTCCAAATCTGAATCGGGTTTCTTGTTGCCTAAAAAGACCAATTACCAATTAGGAAACCATCCCAAATCTTGCGAAGCATCTTTCCTAATCCTAAACAGCAACACCATCACATCCAAAGGGGATTTAAAAGCCTCAAAACCGAACCAAACAGTTTTGGAAACCAAGTCCACCGCCTTGAACAAGCTCACCAAATCCGAACTGGTCTTGGAACCTTCTTCGACTCGAATTGCTATTTGCTTTGAAAACCATCATTCATGAAATTTTTTCTTGTTTTTCCAGCATTGGTTGAGTCTTTTAACTTGTTTTATTGTCAGTCAAATTAGTTTCCTTTTTGTCTTTCCAAATTCGATTAGGATTCTAACTAGTTTCCATTATTGAGTCATGTTTAAATCCTTTTTTTTTTCTCTTTGTTTCCTACGTAGTTTCCAGCTTTATTTGTGTCCTCATAAAGGTTTGAATTCCGTGTTTTCCCTCCCTAAGTGATCTAGGAAATCGAGGAAATTTTTACCAAATTACCCTCAGTCCTTCAAGTCTTCTTCTAGGGTTTTCTTAGTTGTTTTATTTAGAATTCTTTTCAGTTTTCGAATCAAATTTTAGTCTCTTATTTCTCAATTTCTTGCATTGTTTTTCATTCTCCAAGTGAACCAACTGTGATACACCATATTCTAGTGAAGATAATTGGTTATAAGTCCTTGAACTTGTTTGAAATTTCTGATTTCTTCAGGGAGGAAGATCAGGAAACTTGAGCGTGCTTGGTGAGATCATTAAAGTGGAATAAAACACTTGAATGATACACGAGCGTGAGAGAAACATGTAAGGGAGTGTGTGAGGTCTTTTCTATCACAAGTTTGTTCATTTTTGCAGGTTTAAGAAAAATGTCCATAGAAGGAGAAATGACTAAAGACAATGAGATGACAATTTCTCCCTTGCTACTGAACGATATGAGAGTTGCTACCTTGATGCCATTGCTCGGAAAAGTTGATTCTGGTTACCTTATTCCATCAATTGAGGCAATTCCAAAGCCAACAATGAATCAAACTACATTTATTCCTAGGCTGCCCAAACGGCACCTCACATGGTTGAAGTTATTGGCCATTCCTCCATCCATTCTTCTTATCCTTCAAGCCATTTATTCGTGGACGAATCTTTTTCAAGAGGAGGGGAATGATGCAATCCTGATGCAATCCTCTCTAGCTGATTTAGTATTTCAGTTGTTTCCTTCAAGCTTCGAGTTTTGTTAAGTTAGTAGTAGTTGTTTTGTTAGTGTTAGTTTGGAATAAAGATCTTGTCCATGATCTCATGTTGAGTTGGACTAAGTTTAGTAGTAGCTTGTTTTTCTTTTGTTTGACTAGAAGACTAGTCCTCTTCTGGACACGGGCGCGTGATGCAGGCATGTGGAATCTGATGTTGACCAGAAGACTAGCCCTTGTCTGGACGCGAGCGCATCATCTGGGCACGTGGAATTTTTTTATTATGTTTAGTTTTCTTGTGTCGTTATTTTTATTGGTACTAGTAGTCGAGTTTCCTAATTGAACTAAGGGAACTAAGTGTCGTTATTTTAGTCTTGTCCAAGTAGTATTAGGGTTTGTTTTGTAAAGGCTATAAATAGCCTACTTTTCCATCGTTTAAGGATAGACGAATTATTTCAGAAATTGTTGAGAGTTTTCTCTTGATTCTTGTGAGAACAATCTTTGAGTGCCATAGATGGAATTCTAAGTGTTCAAAAAAGACTTTATCAATCAAGATCGTGTTGATTGTGGTGTCTCTACCGTCAATCTTGGTCTCGTGTTGCCCTTGATCGAGTTGATATTTCTGCTGCTAAACTGTGGTGAAATCGTCTAGATCCTGTAAGTTTGTCGTGTTACAGGTTTCGTCTAAAATTGGGCGATGGATCGTATCAGTAGAAAGCTAAAAATAATAAGAAAATTCCTTGTGCCCAGATGACACGCCTGCGTCCAGACAAGGGCTAGTCTTCTGGTCGACATTGGATTCCACATGCCCACATCACGTGCCCGCGTCTAGACGAGGACTAGTCTTCTGCTCAAACAAAAGAAACACAAGCTACTACTAAACTTAGTCCAACTCAACATGAGATCATGGACAAGATCTTTATTCCAAACTAACACTAACAAAACAACTACTAATAACTGAGCAAAACTCGAACAAAACTCGAAACTTGAAGGAAACAACTGAAATACTAAATCGGCTAGAAAGGATTGCATCAGGATTGCATCACCATAATTTGATGGTGTGACAACCCGAAATTTCTTGAATTATACACCCAAAATTTCTTGAATTATTTGCTTATATTTCTTGCGAGAACCCTAAATTTTTCATGAATTATTTGTCATTGTATTATTTAAGTGCAAATCATTTTCTTTAAACATTGGTAGCATAAAATTTTCATTAAGTGCATTATTTTCCTTTAAGTAAAAGTACTCTATTTTGTATGCATTGTATGACATTAATTTGGAATTGCATTTTGCATGTTTCATGTAGCCAAATGTATAAAATTTATGTGGTATTAAGTAGGTCATATTTTACATTAAGGGATTTGAAGACAAATTGTATAGATTTTATCCAATTCATGGCCAAGACTTGACCACTTGTCAACCATCCATCAAAGCCTTGACTTAAGCCTTTCTATTTAATCTCTTGTTTTCAAAAATTCAAACAAAATTCCCTCTCATTTTTCTCTCTCTTGGCCGAAAATATAGGAGCAAGAAACACTAAAACCCTAAGCTTGATTTAGCAATTTTAGTGAAAGAAAACTACTCCAAGTGAAACCCTAGGTTGGATTGCTACTTGATCATCAAGCTTTGTTGGAAAAATTGGAGCTTTGGATGGATTTTCTCTCTCAACTCTCAAGGTAACTAATCACTTATCTATGCTTTAATGATCTTCAAATTCAAAGTGGATGCATGATTAGTGAGTTTAAGGTGTTTGAGGTTGTTTAGAAGGAATGATTGTGGAAGAATTTCTTGTAGTTGGAAACTTGAACTTAGACCTTTGTTCATAACCACCAAGTGTTTGATGAAATGCCTAAGATTTTGTGATGTTGTATTGATGCCTTTCTTTGATGTTTTAGCATATTAAACACCTTACTAAGAGATGGAAATAATCTTAAAGAGTTGATTGTAGTAATTGAGTCGAAACTGGAATTTTTAACAGGAAATCAGAAATGGAATTCAGTGAATTTTCCAAACTTGTTGGTGATTATAGGAATTGAGTTAGAGCCTGAGCTTTATACCATTAGAAATCTATATGAATCTAGTTTTAAACACCGCTGACAGAGCTCAATTTTGATTTTTCTACATCGAATTATGGCCGTTCTTCCGAGACTGTTCGACCAACCTGCTCCTAGCCTGACAGTTTTCTAGTGTCTCTATTTTTGCCAATTTTGACCCTGATTAAGTCTGATTTGAGGTTTGACTTCTCCATGAAAGTTGTAGCTCTATGTATTATCTTCGAAACGGCATAAAATTTATCTCAATCTGATAAGCATAGCACCAGTTGTGATCAAAACGCCGAGAGGTGTCAAAGCTGTTAAACCAAAGTGCCCTTTATTGTTTGCTATTAGACACATTTAACACGTGCATTTTCGATTCATATACATTTGAGTGATTCTTCTACATTTGAATTAGTTAAACCTGAATACCTCTTATTTGTTTACAATTAGGCGTTGACGGTGGAAACGGAAGGAATTCTGAAACAAATACCAAAATTTGCTTTACTTAAATCAGTGAGTGTTCCAAACCCTTTTCAATTGACAATTTTACTACTATTTTGTTCCAACTTGTTTTAAAGGAAATGTTCCACTAAGATTCCTTTGTGTTACTATTGTTTCAAGGAAGTCATTTGTGAAATATTTTACAACGAGTTTACTATTGACTTGCATTGGTTTACAAGTGTAATGATTTGATTTACCTTTGAAATGATTTATAAGTGCTTTTAAGCAGATTAATTGAAGTATGAATTGTTACTTGGGTGCTATCTAAACGAATGTGAAATCAATAGTTAGTGAGTGGTCTAATCTCTTTATAGTTGAAACGGTTTGTTCTTGTTCCTACAAGAGATGGTTTCCATTGCTTCGAGTGAAATGATTTGTGAGCGTTGTGAGTGATTTAAACTTGATTTCAAATGAAATATGTGATTAATATTTACAAATGAAATGATTTTCATGACCCGTTTTCTAAAAATGTTTGCCAAACTTGATTTTAAAATTTGGATCATTACCAACTTGGTTTTAGTCTTGATTTCTAAACTTACCAAACTTGAGCCCTCAACTTCATTTCCAAACTCTTGCTTATAACAAAAATCATTTCCAAAGATGTTTTCATATGATTTACCATCGAGATGATTCTAAATGACATGAGTTTCACAAAATGGTTTCTAAGTAAAAACTTGCTCGACCATGTGACTTGCTTGACTCAGAAAGTTGTCTGTGCATGCTTGCTTGTTAAATGTGCATGTTTGTAGGCTGATGTGTACTTTATCGCATCGGCTGAACTGAGTTCACTCTTTGCTAGAACCCTATCCTTGATCCACCATCGTGAGGTTAGGTAGGCCAAAAGCTTATCTTAGACCCGCCATCGCGAGATCGGATCAGCCGGATAGCCCTGAGTAATGACTTACCAATGTTAAGTGTAAAACTCAAAACTCTTTGCTGAAAGGCCTTGAGTACTATATCCAATGTTCAATGTTAAATGAGGGGATCGTTTATCGTTTTAGAGGACATAAGGTGAGATCAAGATAGGGGATTGTTTATCGTTTTAGAGGTCATAAGGTGGGAGTTTGGAGGTTATAAGGTGGAAAAATGTAGGGGATTGTTTATTGAAAGTTATAAGGTGGAAATGGCTCCAAGTGAGCACCCGTATCCTTTCAATATTTGAATTGAATGTTTATTGAATGATTGTTGATTGAATTATTGAATGTTTATTGAATAATTGTTGATCAAATTATTGTTTACTGCATTATTGATTGTTAAATTAAGTGATTATGGAATGATTGTTTAAGGAATTGTTGTTTCCTGTATCTTTTAAAATGAAAAGATTCTTAAATATTTTCAATGTGAATATGTGACCATGTTCTTGACTTACATATTACTCCTTTAAAGAATCAAATGTTTTTACAAAATGCTATTTAATTCAAATGTCCATGAATTTGATAAAACGTGAATTTTCTTGTTTTCACTGAACATTCACTGAGCTTCTAGCTCACCCCAAAATATTTTATTTTTCCCCCCACAGGGCCCGAGATGAAGGAAAGCAGGAAGTGATCTTTCTTAGTATGACTGGCAGGATTATCTCTTGTACTAATTGTAATCTTGGACGGTTGGACTTTTGGTGTATTTGGATTAGTTGGAAATGTAATTATTATTTTGGAGATCTTGCATTGTAATTATTTGAGATCGTAATATGATTGAGGATCTGTAATAAACCCTGACGAGAGTTGGGCAGGCGGTCCGTCGATCCCTTTGGTTCGCCTTAGGGAAGGTGGGGCGTCACAGATGGAGGACCACAGACTATTTATAGGCTAGATTAGGGATCCTTACTGGCAAATATCAACATTCCTAGGGTTTTCTTCCATCAAGGAAATCTTACCATAATTCATAACTATAAATAATATCTTTGACTATTTGATTGGTGATTTGATCGAGTGAAATATCAATCAACAGAAAATACCAATCGATTAATATTTAATGAGAGATACCTAATCAATAATTGACAAATTATCAATCAATTAATCAAGATATCAATCAATTATGTGAGTCATAATTGCTTCTAAAAGAAGCTAGTCTTACATTCCCATCATGAATAAGGTTGCTAATCTAGATGGAAGAAGCAAGCACCCATTCAGAAGCCATATAGTTCCTAAGCGTCCTGCCTCGATACATTACTAGAATATGCAGAATAAAGGCATGTTCTTGAGAATACAGGTTTCATTTGAGCTAATGAATTCTTTATTCACAGTTAATAAATCCTTCATTCTATGGACATCAAGGGACAAATGATGAATACAAAAGGCCGTGAACAATATAGAGCCACCTGTTTCAGTAGAGATATATTATCTAGAGAGATTATTTGAGGAAAATAAATACCGTATTGATGTCTAAGGAAATGTGGAGGAAATTATAGTGTGCAATATGTGAATATGGCAAAAGATGATGAAGAATTCTGCTTTTGATAACCTCCTATCTACAAACATTATTTTGAATTGAAGTAAATTGGTTGTGAGATTGAAACGCGAAGCATGTTTAGGGAATTAGGTTCTTGCTAAAATCTGGTTGGGGATAAATGTTAAATGCTCAAATTGTTTGAGGAACCTATAACAAAAATTTTACAGGTTTTTCAATAGTAGCCATTCATGAAGTTCTGAAAAGCAATTTCATAAAATGATTTTGACTGCTGGTAGTGTAAAATTGAGCAAGAAACAAGGCCTTAATGATCTTAGCGCAGGAATTCATTGTTTGAACTAGCAGGAGGAGTGACATCTTGCTACACTTAGTTCAACTTGTTCAGATGTGATTTTGGACAATTGAAATGTGATTTACACTTGTTGCTTGGAATAATTGATGAAGCAAACAACACAACTTACCTTATCAACATTGTTACTCCGGAACCATATTCTGTTAAACAAGTATGCTAACAGTCTTTTTGCCATCAACTATTGTCTGGTAGAATGTTTTCTCAAATAGAATTGCACCTGAGATGTCCTGATCAAGTCCAAGCTTAATGGCGACTGGACACAAGGCGGCATTTGACTCCTTAGAGCCAAAATTCCACAGTTTGGAGATGCAACAGTTTTTTGAATTCTATGAGTTTGATTTTCGATGTCGCAGAGGTTTTATTCTCCAAAGAATTTACACTAAAAATGATCCTGGTTATTATAAAACATTGTTAAGTATCTATACACAAGTATTACTTACAAGCTTCACTGGCTTTGCAAGTTAGTTTAACTACTAATTTCAAGTTCAAAAAAGTCTCTTGCTCTGATTATTGAATTGCAATTGTGACAGTCCCCGTCTGGGAGTTGCTTATGTTTTATGTGGTTTCATTTCTTGACTACTTGTACAATAAGCAGCTTATTAGGGATACCCAGTGCATTAAATTAAGCTAGGTAATGTTTCATTTAAATTACAGAAGAAAAGATTCACAATAAAGGGACCTAAGACCAATTTTTTGGTATTGGTCCCTGAGCCTCAACCTCCTTTTTTTTTTTTTTTTCCTTTTACACATTAAGTTTCTTTTTTCTTTCTTTTTAGTATTTTTGCAGCATCAGGCTCCAATAGACAGGATCCTACGTACAAATGTTAAATGTCCAAACTATAGGATCCTATGTGCAAATGTAATGTGAATGGCCAAACTACAGGATCCTATATACAAATGTGAATGTCCAAACTGTAACAAAAGATGGAGTTGTCACATCTCATTTCCTACTTAAATTCTTCCAATTAATCCCCTTTTAAGTTACGTGGCATCTAATCTTAATGATGAGATCCCAAATCAAAATGCTAAAGTCCTATAAGCTTCACAATTTTTTAATTAAAATGCTAAATTCCTATAGGCTTCACCTTTTTTTTATATATATTTTAAAACTTGCTTCGCTTTTGTCGCAATTGATTCAAGTAGAATTTTCCAACTTACAACTTAATGTGCTACTCTTCCCCTTCCCTCCCTCCTTTAGTTCTTGATCTAAGCAGTGATTGACTTTTTCTTTTCTTTTCAACACACGAAAATGAAATGTCATGACAAATAAGCCTTGAATTTTGAAAACTTTCTATTAATTTTAATTCAAGTTAATTTTTCCATTTAAGTTTTTTTTCATTCTTATTTCCTTTAGAAAATCCATAACTCAAACATATGAATTATTTTTTTTGGAATTCTTTTCCATTTTCGCTGCATTTTGCTTTATTAACCAAATAGGAAAAAGTATTAGAGTTTTCAAACCAATTTACTTTTCATTTTCTGTGCTACTTTCCTCACTGGTTTTATGATGCCAACCAAGGCCTAGTGGCTCCTTCAATGATATGTATGCTTATCATTTCAAAATTATGCTTCATTAAATGTAAGTAGGAAATAAGAAAGATTTTTTATCTAGCAAATTATGAATTTTTTTTAATCTTGTAGCTATTAACACTTAGTGTCATCCATTATTTTGATAGGGAAAATGTTATTTGAACTCCATTTTTTGTTAATTGCACTCCCACCATTAGTTTTATCATATAGTCTAATAAATGAAAACTATATGATTAAAATGATAGTGGGTGTGGTTAACAAAAATGGAAGTGCAAATAACATTTCCCTTACAATTAAACATGTATAAGTTGGTTTCTAATTTTCAATGTACATCCATATTATACATTTTTAATTAATAGTCATATCATTTAATGTAGTCCATTATTTTGATAACATAAGTTAGATCAATTGGTCAATTGGTGTTTTAGAATATTCAAATAAGCATTTTATGTCAAGAATAGATATACTCGATTGGGCATGTCAAAATTTCTTTTCCACCATGCCTCCTAGTACACAAACATATAGAGTTTTGGAAAACCAAGTCAACAGCCGAGGCAAAATAAAAAATGCTGTAAACGTAATGGAATTTTAAATTAGGGATAATTTTAGAAACCTTCCTTTAGGTTTCTGACTGTTTCACTAGCCTCCCTCTAGATTTTAAAAATTATACTAACCTCCCTGTAACATTTAGGCCCACTCAGTAATTAAAAAGTGATATTAGGAGATACAAGATAATATGATTCCACCACTGTCTCTCATCTACCGCATTATTTAGTTAATTTAATACCAACCTATATGTTAAAGAAAAACACTAAAATTTACTATTTATCATCAAGGATGAAATTGCATATAGCATCAAAAAATAGTATATCTATATTCTACACATTTCACTTAATGTAAAATCCAAATTACTCTTTATATACCCATTGTCAAACATGATCAACAACAAATACTAAGATCCAAATTACTCTTTATATACCTATTGTCAAACATGATCAACAACAAATAATAAAAAATCTGCAACTAAAACATTACACTAAAATTCCAATATTTTTCTTTAATGTGTGGGTTGATATTAGATTAACTAAATAATATGGTAGGTGAGAGGCAATAGTGGAATCATGTTATTTTCTCTCTTCTAATATAAATTTTTAATTATTGGTTGGATTAGACGGTACAAGATAATAAACCTCAATTTGAAACCTAAATGGAGGCCAATGAAATTGTGAAAAGTCTCAGGAGAGGTTTCTAAAATTACCCCTTTAAATTAAGGTAAAGCTAAAACTATAACAACCCTACTATTGGCTCCATTTTGGATTTCTAGCTCTCCAAAAATTGTTTTTGACAAATGAAAATAGTTGTAACAATAAAATTCATAATTTGAAAAAAAATTAAAAAATGTAACTTTTCTTTATATGTAGTAGAAGAATTATTTTACCAATTAACTTTGAAAACTTAATTAAAACTTCCACTATCAATCTAAATGTTTGATTAAGACTTAATGCTTGAGCAAGTTGTAATAGAGATTGAGAGTGAAATAATTTCAACAAGCAGATTTAAGAAAATTTTTCCAATCAAAGAACAAGTATAAAATAAATAAGCTTTTGTCTTACACAGACATTTTTCAACATATGGGGCACAAATGCATTAAACACTAGCTAATCCAATGAAAATATTAATCAATCTATTGTGTTCCACCAATGTCTTCACAAAAGCAATAATGCCAATATAGGTTGATTCAACAAAAAGGAAGTCATCTCGGAGATTGCTTCTAAACAAATAAACTAATAATTCAAAATTTTTTACCATAATGTAAGAGTCTAGGTAGACTAGATTTTCTTTACTCACTTGTTGAGCCTAAGACTAGGCAGGAATTGCATCAAATGCATATAGTTCCGGTTTGAGCATAATTGTTTACATTAATTGATTCTATCAACAACTACCTTAAAATTTGGCAACTATTACAATATAATTTAAAAATTCACATTACTAATAAATTACTAATAAAATGAAATATAGATTTCGGAAATGCATCATGAACATGATTCATAATTAGCAAGCCAATTTTATAAATATGACCCTAAGAAAAAAGAAGTAATTTCCATATTTTGGGTACAAATAATTTCTTATCCCCTTTTACATTTAGACACTTTCTCTGATTTAGCTTTATATTTTAGAGTTGGAGTCCCAGTTAGCTAGGACACTTTTTGTGAGAAAAACTTAGCTTGATTTCAGGAAGGAAAATGTAGTAATTATTGATTTGGTGAAATCTTGTGCTCTATACAAATAAGTGCTAGCTTTACTATTTTTAAACACTCAATAATTTCTACTTTCTTTTTTTTGTTATCGTTGGAAATTAAATAGCTAAAAATCTAAATCACATGCAAATAGCACTCTTTCATCCCGTATCTCTTCCTAAAATAGAAGAAATAGGTCCCAAATTGAAGCTGCTCCTACAGCAGAAGAAATTAGACCATTACCTAAAAGACATGAAGGTAGAAACGCAGCCAAGAATATCAATGCCACCAAGAATATCAAGATATTGCAAAGCTTCATTCTGAAGGAAAGCTTAATAACACAACAATAATCCTTGTTTTGATTAATTTGCTTGTAATTCACTCGGTGGGCAAACACAATTAGCTAGGCATCCTATTATATACATCTATGGGTTTGACTTTAGTATAATTTACATCCAATAGAGAGATTTTCTTGGTTAGAAACATAGCTATAAAATAACAATCAAGGTACAAACCAAATGAATTAAGAATAAAATGTGCTATGATCATGAAAAATCTTGGTTACAAACATAGCTATAAAATAACAATGAAGGTACAAACAAGATTAATTAAGAATAATAAATGTGTCCCTAGATGTTCCTTGCTACATGATGCCATTGAAATTGCTGCTAGTAGAATTTTATTTTGTTGGAGAGATGATAAGAGTACAATGTCAAGCTGTCGCTTCTTGTCAACAAATGATATCATGTAAACTACATTCTGGCTGCTTGAAATCCTCCTTTATTCTCACTATTGTCTATGATAAGAATAAACTAGAGGAAAGAAGGGAGTTATGGGATCAACTAAAAGGATTAAGAAATTTTGTTGGCTCATCACCTTGGCTTATTATGGGAGATTTTAATGCCGTGAGAAATACTAAGGAGAGATTGGGGAGGAGTGAATATGATTACCAAACCATGAAAGAATATAATCAGTGTGTAGAAGATATTGATGTGACTGAGCATCCCAGTAAAGGGTGCTACTATACTTGGACTAATAGCAGAGGTGAAAGGATTGTCTGTAGTAAGATAGATAGAACCTTTGTAAATAATGCTTGGTTTATGGAATATCCTGCAATTGAGATTGAATTGTTGACGTGTCAGATCATTCTCTTATCAGTGTCAATATCAAGGATGTCATCAATTTTGGTTCAAAACCATTTACATTTCATAGTTTCTAGGTGGAACATGCTAAATATCTAGAAATTATTAAGGAGGCATGGTTCGGAAAAGTAGTGGCTAGTCCAGCTAGAATTATTTGTGAAAAATTGAGGAATGTGAAAGCTAGTTTGAAGATGTTGAACAAAAAGCAATGTAGTGACGTAAGTTGTAGGCTAAAATCCAAAAAAAAGAATAGCTTCATAGCATCCAGAATATACTACAGCAACATCTTCATGATCAAGAATTCATTTAGTTATGCAAAGAGGCTAAAAGGGAATATGCTAAACTACTCTTATTGAGGAAAGATTTTATAAAAGTTTAATCTAGAATTCAATGGTTAAAAGTTAGGGATAGAAATACCTCTTTCTTCTATAGAAAGTTAAGGGGCACACTGCATGGAATATGATCCTCTCATTGAAGAATGACAAAGGTAAGCAAATAGCTAAATGTGAGAAGGTGAAGAAAATGGTGATTGCCTTTTATCAGAATCTCTTTAAGAAACATGAAACTAGTTTAGACAAGGCCAGAATCAAACAGGTGATATTAGTATTTTTATCCCAAGAGCAAAAATAAATCTTGAATGCACAAGTGTCTGAGGAAGAAACAAGGAGTACAGTGTTTAAAATGAAAAAGGAAAAAGCAACAAGTCTCGATGGATTTACTACAGAATTTTTCATTGGAAGTTGGGATATTGTGGGGGCAGATGTTGTCGCAACTTTGAAGTGCTATTTTGATGAGCAACTCATGTACCAACCTCTTAACAAAACTGCAATATGAGAGAATTCAGACTATTTCTTGCTGCAATTTCCTCTATAAGTGCTATTCCTCAATTTTGGCCAACAGATTAAAGAAGGTGCTCCCTTTTTTATTTCTAGCAGTCAAAATGCCTTTGTAATGGAAAGACAAATTATGGATAGTGTTCTGATGATGCATGAAGTAGTGTAGGGATATCATTGCACGCATGGTAAACTTAGAACTGCTATTAAAGTGGACCTAATGAAAGCTTATAACACGGTTGACTGGTCTTTTCTGTTTACTACTATGAAGTCATGGGTTTTCCAGATAAGTTTGTGAAATAGAGTATAAATGGTGTCACTTCTACTAGGTTTTCAGTCAACCTTAGTGGATCTCTTTTTAGTCATTTCCCTTGTGAAAGAGGATTGAGGCAATGAATCTAATAAATTGGTATATTTAACAAAGGGATTTTGATTTTCATCTGGTACACAAGCAGTTGAAAATATCCCATATAATGATTGTTGATTACTTTTTCTTACTCTCCATAGCAAATACAAAATCTTTTTCAGTTTTCAAAGAAGCTCTGGCGGAATTTGGATTGATGTCTGAACTCAAGCCAAACTATGAAAAATGTGATGTCTTCCTATCTTGTGTATCTGATGATCTAGTTCAGGAATTGTGTAACATGATTGAAATGCCTAAAGCAGCCTTGCCAATTAGATATCTTGGATTACCTCTAATATCAACCAAGCTTAGTTTTAGTGATTGCTAGCCAAAGATCATTAAGATAAAGCATAAAATTGAGAACTGGATAGCAAAGAAACTAAGCTATAGAAGAAGACTGCAATTGATTCAATTAGTACTGACTGGTATATACTTGTACTGGTTTAATGTCTTTATACTCCCTAAAGCTATCATCCATACAATTGATGCAATACTAGCGGTTTGGTGATTTGAAAAACAATATTCAACAAAGGTGAAATGTAGTGATGTTTGCAAACCAAGGAGAAGAGATGGTTTGCGCATAAAAAATATGGCTCAATGGAATACTTGTCTTATTTTGAAACTTTTTTGGAATATTTGTAGCAAGAAAAACACTTTTTGGATAAGGTGGGTGCATTTTTTGAAGGGAAAAAACTTATGGGAAACTAATGAGCACAGAGCATACATATAAATTAAACTCAAATCCACAATCAAGTTTAATGTTTATAAAGTTTTAAATACCCTACGCATGATTTTCTATAAGCATACAGGTCGAGATTGATTATAGGGTATAAATCCACAGGAAAGAATGGACAACTACCGGTACTACTGAAAGTTCTCTATTATTTAGACTATGAACAAAGCGTTGAAAGTAAAACTATGCTAAAATATGCAAGAAAATAGTAATTGAAATCTCCTCAGGTCATGGTATCCATAACTACTCATGCAAGTGCAAATTTTTGAATCATTGAGCACTATTATCTCGGCTAGCTATGGTATAATTTCCTTATGTATATAAAATCTACTCTCATAGTGAATCAACTATACTTATTAATCCATAACTACTCTCACTCTAATGCCCCGGACCTGCCGTACTGGCCCAATAATTTTTGGGTCTCAAACCACTAGTCCAAAATAGTTAAGCCAAGTTATTAATAGTTGAATGGGCCGAAAGTTATATATTCTTCAATTTCTTTCTTTGCACTGATGTGGGACATCTCACTTTCCCCACCTTTTAGAACTTTGCATCCTCGCAAAATCTATTAGATTCCAAACTGTCCACTTAGTCATGTGCAAATTCTGGAGCTGGCTCGTACGGGTTCTAGAGGTGGTCCCCCTCAAACGTGGCACTTAGTCTCGTACAGCACTTAGTTCCTTGCACTTTCTTACATAGTCAGAACCATAACACCACTTTGGTCCCAAGCTTACCTCGCATAAAGGCAACATGAGATTCGCTCTAACCTTTTGTAACGCCCGAGACCCATCGATCTAGCCCAATAACTTTTGGTTCTCAGATCACTGGTCCAAAATGGTTAACCCAGATTATTAGTAGTCAAACGGTAGTAGAATGGGTCAGACGTTATACATTGTTCCATTTCCCTTCTTTTAATTTCAAACGTTATGAAATTAATTAAAAGTTCATGAAGTTCTATTAAAATTATATGGAATAAAGCCACAAAAGCCACAAAGATGCACTCTACTCTTGTGAGTGTACTTCCTAGATTTACCACTCTCTTGAACTAGTATTAAATTCCAATTCTCCTTACAAATCTGACACCTTGATATTATCACAATCAATGGTCAGTTAATTATGATTAAATGAACAAAAGTACTAAATAACTTGCTCAAGATAAAAGTATCAACTAGGCAATAAATCAACACAAAACAATCATAGAAAATTCAACTAAAACCCAGGGCATAAACTTTAGAAATACATAATAAAATAGAAACCTAAAACTTGCATATTAACCACATCTAAGAATCCAATACAAAAGATAAAGAGTTAGAAAAGAGAGAACCCTTGCACATAAGTTTCATCCCCCTCCTTCTTCATCTCCATATTCATCCTAGTCTAGCCAATATGCAGGATTGGATGACACACACTACTAACTAAATTATATTATATTAATATAAAACTAAGAAAATATAAGAGTTACATCTTTGTGGTGTGTTCTTGCATTCACCAAAACTCTCTAAAATAAAAGACACAAGTTCTATTTATAGATAAATCTTCAAGCATTTGTGACCTCCTTCAAGTGTGAACATTGGCTTCAAAAATCAATATTTGTGGCTTCAATGGAATCTTGAAGATTGAAGTGATATAAAGTTGTTTCTACATGTTTCTTGGACTCTTTTCTTAGCAACCAAAATGTCATGTCTAACCTTGAAACACATGGAGAAAGAACTCTTCAAGAAGCAAGTTGATCAAGTTACATTTCTTTTAGTCAAAATTTTCGGCTGGCCAATACCGAGGGAGAAACCAGCCAAAATTAGCCCACAATCAAGGCCGGTTTTAGGTGAAGTTCAAAATCTAAAATTTGTCGAATGCCTTCTGATCACATATTGGGAATGAACCATCCAAAACAATGCTAATTTGTTCTCCCCTGTTTTGTAGCGCTTCTCTTTTATACTTCCACGCTTCATGCTTTTCTTTATTAATTTTGGCTGCCAAATTCCCTTCAATTCTCTTACCCATTTTACTATAAAAACACCCAAAATAAACAAGTAAAAAGGAATAAAAGTTTTAACATTAATCTTCAAGTTCAGCTATCAATTTTTAGATTAGTATCAACTTCAAGTCTTGATTTTTACCCAAAAAATGATCAAAATCTCATGTAATAGCCACCAAATTTATATGGTACGTATCAACTCCCTTATACTTGAACCCTTTCTTGTTCTCAAGCAAATAGACAAGGATTCAAGAGTTTAAAATCAACACATTTGTTCATTCAAATTCATTCTTCCAATAACAAGAAATGCCTATTCAAAGCATACGAATTCTCTGAGTACTCGTAATATCAAGTCAAGTAGAATTTATTGTACCTCAATGATGACATGTCAAGTCAATTTTTCCTTCCCCAACTTGTCTACTTAAGCATGTAAGCCACATAATTCATGCATAGTATACCCTCCTCCAACATCATTCTCCAAGTTTCATAAACACTATCTACATTTTGAGAATCATCTTTTGAAGTGATAATCAATATTTTTAGATGAAGATTACTAGTTACTCAACCATTCCCCAACTCTAGTACCTTTTAAAGTTAGAGTCGATACTTTTAGGTGAAGACCTCTGGATACTTGGTATGGAGTTCCCTATTTATTGTTGTTTTTCTCTTTTTCTTCTTCTTTTCTTTTTCCCATTTTTTTTCACTCTTCATCATTTCATTTGCTTGTTTTCCCTTTCTTTTATGCTTTCTTTTTCTTCTTTTTTTAACACCCTCTTACTACACACATAAATAAGGAACCACAAAGAGTACTAAAGAGTAAGTTGCACACACTTAAACTATACTTATCCCACAACTCACCTAGTCAATTTACATGAAAACAATCATCAAACATGCACTTTTTAGCACCATCTCCTTTACTCAACAAGACACTCTCTTATTTAAAATCATCATCATATCGTAGATATTCCAAATCTTTGAAATAACAAGTTTTCCAAGCAAATATGAAAATTTCACCAAAATTTGGGAGTTAAAAGAGGCTAGTTGACTTCTTTATAACCAAATTTTCATATATTTGGATAGAATTTGAAAAAGTCTTGGAGTATTTTGAAAAAATTTGGCAGAATTTTCCCTTGTAAAAAGACCAAACTCCCTGCCAATAACTCAAGATTTCAACAAACCTCCAACAAGCACAAGCCCAAATGTCACAAGTTTCATTTCCAATCATTTCCATGTCAAAATATCATAAAAATCACTCCTAAACTCTCACCAAATATCAGTTGCCTTCCTCCCCCATTTATATGTCACATTGTCCTTAATGTGAGAGAAAAGAAAAGAAATACTCCCTTTGTGATAGTGTTTAGTTCATGGAAATGAAACCTCGATCCACACCAAAGTCAACTTCACAACTGTTCACATTGAAAGGAAAGGAAATGAAAAAGTACTATATAATACCAAAGGAAATTAAGAACTCTTAAACTATCTAACATCAAGGTAATAGGAAAAGAGAAAGAAAGATCATGCATCCTCCTTGAGAGGATTTGAAACACGCATTAAGTGCAAAATTTTACTCCCAATTTCAGGCTAAACATTCCTCAATAGAGTTGCCAACTTACAATGTGAAGGAAAAGAGGAAAGGAAGTATGAGAATGAGATGCAAAATGAAATGTGTTTGAAAGTGGGGGAAATAAAAGCATTTTGAATTAAAGAGATTGGAGTCAGCGAAACCGGCCTTGATATTGGGAAAACTTGATTGATTTCTTGGCTGGTTTTAATAGAAACTATGGAACTTTGCGACCGGTATTAAGGCCCGTATCTGTCCAAAAAGAATTCACAAAAATTGTTGAAGTTTAGCAAAGAGAGAATAGCCTAAATAATGGCCTTGTTTTGGCTGGTTTTAATCCCGATATTGCTCACTTGCTCTCATCCAAAAGAAAACCAAATTTTCACGCACTCACCAACTAATCTTACCACTTAAGTTTAAATTTGTAATGCAACTTCAAAATCATCTTTTACTCATAGAAACACATCTGCTGCAACAAATTCATTCCCACAGGGAAGAATTAATAACTACTGGTATTACTAAAATCTCTCTATTATTTAGACAATCAACCAATTGAAGAGAATAAAACTATGCTAACATATGCAAGAAAATAGTAAATGAAAGTTCCGTAAGTCATGGTATCCCTAACTACTCATGCAAGTGCAAATTTTTGGATCATTGAGTCCCTACTACCTCAACTAGCTATGACGTAATTTACTTATGTGTATGAAACCTACTCTTGTAGCGAGTTAACTATACCGATAACTAATCCATACCTATTCTCGTGGTTATAAAATTAGTTACAAACTCATGAAATTCTATAAAATTGCATGGAACAAAGCCAGAAAAACCACAAAGGTGCACATCTACTCTTGTGAGTGCACTCCCTAGATTTAGCACTTTCTTGAACTAGTGTTAAATTTTAATTCTCATTTCAAATATAACACCATTAGATTATCACAATTAATGGTCAGTTAATCATGATTAGATGAACAAAAGTACTAAATAACTTGCTCAAGATAATAGCGTGAACTAGCCAATAAATCAACACAAAACAATCATAGAAAGTTCAACCAAAACCCAAGGCATAAATTTTAGAAATACATAATAAAATAGAAACCTAAAACTTGCATATTAACTACACATTTTGGATATACAAACCCATGTGAAGGAGAGCGATTTCAACGAGAAGCCTTGTCACATAAGCTTCATCCCCTCCTTCTTTATCTTCATCTTCATCATAGTCTAGCCAATGTACAGGAGTGGATGACACATACTACTAACTAAACTATACTATACTAATCTAAAAGTAAGAAAATATAAGAGCTACATCTTTATGGTGTGTTCTTGCATTCCCCAAAACTCTCTAAAATAAAAGACATGAGTTCTATTTGTAGATAAATCTTCAAGCCTTTGTGACCTCCTTCAAGTGTGAACATTAGCTTCAAATGTCAATATTTGTGGCTTCAATGGAATCTTGAAGATTGAAGTGACATGAAGTTTGTAGACACCAAATTTTGACTATTTCATTTGTTTTCCTATGTTTTTATCTGTTAATGTTTAGTTATTTATTTTTGAATTTTCTAACGCATTTTTCTCATTTTTGTAGGTTTTTCTTTCTTAAAAAAAAAAAAAGAGAAAAGTCAAAAACGCGGACTAGTTACGTGGATAAGTCCGCGTAACTTGATCAGAAGCGAAAAAAATGACGCGCGGATTTTTCCAGAAGCTTGGATCATCCTTTTCCAACTGTAATTTCCGATACTTGAACGATAAGAAACTTATTTAAACATTCCCCAACTAGCCCCTAACCCCTAACAACTCATCTAACGTTCAAAATTAGCTCACCTCATCCCAAGAACATCAAAACCCTTAGTTCTAGGTTTGGTGACTATAAATAGCCTAGATTAGGGTTTAACAAGAGAGGTTGGAAATCTGAGAGAAAAAGAGGCAATTAGGAGAGCTTTGAGAGAGAAAAAAGCAGAAGAAAACGACTGGGAATTGGAGAGAAAAAAGAAAAGAAAGAAGAAAGGGAAACGCTAGGGTTTCATACTTGGGAAGATTATTCTTGGAATTTCTAGCCTCCTCCTTCGTTTAGATTCAAGCTTCCGATTCAGGTAACATCCTTCTACTTTATTTACCGTTTTTTGATCGTAAAATTACTGGAAATTTGGACCTTTTGGTGGAACCAAGGTCTTGAATAGTTTTTCTTTTAGTTTGGGATATTTGATGATGATTATCAGTTGTTATATGAGCATGTTGTGTTTATAAAGCCTTGGTAAGTCTAGTAGATTTGTTTTTACGTTTAAAATCGACGCTTGATGCTTCGTGATGATGCGTTGTGATTCCCGAGAAATTTCTGGAAAATGTTCTTCACGCTTTGAAGATGTGAAGAACGCTGACTACTTGCTGATTACTTCAGAACGGTCCGCTTCCTCTTGAATGTTTGAAGTTGTGAAGAAACGTGGACCACTTGCGGACTACTAGAACGCCCGCCGCTTTTGAATACTTGAAGATGTGAAGAAACGCTGGCTTGTTACGCAGGCCAGTCCGCGTAACAATCCTCGTTTCTAGCCTGACAGTTCTTTTCCTTCCCCCTTGCTGTCCATTTGATGATGTTAATGCTTATGATTTGATCTTTGTGGGTTTAGCTTGATCTGAATGATGATGTTTGATATTTTGAATGGATCCCCTTGCCTCTGAATATTTCGTTTGTGTTATTGTCTGAAAAACTGGAAGCAATCTTCCTGATGTTTTGAAGATGGGAAGAGACGACGGTTACGCATTTGAGTCCGTTTCTCGTCCGCTTCTCAACTTTGAATTTTGCTCAACGCTGATCGTGTTGCGGCTCCATCCGCATTTCTGATCCGCAGAACCTCTCTGCTTTTGTATTCGCTGATATTTCCGCTTTTGTTCCGTAATCTTACTCTATTTCCTAGTCTTATCTATATTGCTTGCAGAATCTGTTTAGATACCCTTTCTTTGAATTTTGATTCGTTTTTCCTTTAAATTGGTACCTTGATCCCTTTTGTTGACATTGAGTCTTAGATAACCATTCCCATCATCTAAAGATTCAATTAAGGCCTCACATCAAGGGATGGTAACTTCTTTCCCCTATTATGTGCTTATTATATGTTTTTGCATGATTTTGCATGTTTTAAATTAAGTTTTCCTTTGCTTTTATTCATGTCTAGTCTTTATTTATGTCATTTAATTTTTGAATAAATCATTCAGAGGCCTTAGGTGCCAAGTTGTAATAGATAGGTTTAACTTTGGGCAAAAAGTGTATTTATTCTAGAAAATGTAATAGTTAGATTATTATTCCGAATTTTTCCCCTTAGAATGTATTTAGGTTCCCCAATGTAATAATTAGGTTTTATATGCTTATTTTGCATACTTGCATGATTATGTGTTTATTTGCTTTCCTAGGGCCTTGCATTTAGATATTATGTCTATGTGTTATGTGTTATGTGTTTATATGTTTTATGTGTTTACTCGCTTTATTATCATGACTACATGTTTATTGTGTAAATGTATTGACGTCACCACACTAGTCCAATGCTAGTTGTGGCCTTTCCTTTTGATTTCTCACTAATCCAATGTTAGTGAGAACTTTTTGACGAGGGCTAGTCCAATGCTAGACCCTTAAACGCCGTTCATGCATTAGATACAAATTTCACACACTTTTCACTTTTAGAGTTTCCTTTCCCATTTTGCATGTCACTATTATCCCATCCCGTATGTAAAACATCTCATTTAGTTTTCTTTTTATTAGATTAGTGCATTTAAGGCATTACCCTTTGAATTAGGGAAAAGAGCGAGTATGGTTTCCTAGCCTTAGCACGCTTTTATTTCCTTCTAGGAAAAGGAAGATTCAAAGTCACGAATTTAGTCCCCGCACCCATTATGTTGCATTATCCCTCTTTAGGACATACATGTGCATTATTTTAAATGCTATCAAAACCATTCTTTAAAAGTCAACTTTCTTCTTCATGTTTTAGCAATTCAAAGTTAAAAAGCCACTTTTCTTAAAATTGCATCTTTTTGGAAATTCAAGTTCCTTTTTGCATTTAGAATTGATCCTTTCAAAAACCCAACTTCTTTTCTCTTGATACTTTATAAAAATTGCATTTTGAAAACCCTACTTTCCGTTCATTCGAGTCTCATCATTTGCATTTTTTCGTGGCCTCCTCAAGGGATCAAAATTGGATGACACAACTAATGTGATCAATTCCAATCACACCTCAAGGAGACATTTTTTTTGCCCCTCTCGATCCAATATTAGGTCTAGGTTTTGCATCCATATAGACAACATCCAAATGTGATAAATTTTAAAGTTAGAATTAGGAAATTTTCAACTAAATCTTGCAACTAGCTTTGGCTAGGTTAAAAGGGTGCCTTAGAGACGAGTAACATCGAATCTTTGCCTTCCCTTTTTTCAACCATGACCCCCGAACCTTTTTCTCTAGTTTTTCAAAGACCTGGAGTCGTCTAAAAAAGGGTTTTCTTTGTTTATTTTCATTGATTAAATCTCTTGGGTGACTTGGTACACCTAAACTCCATACCAAGTGGCGACTCCAAACTTTTTCTAAAAACCCTTTTCTAGACTTTTGTTTTTTTGGGTCCAAACCGTCGCATTTTTGTAGTTCCATGACCCCTTTCCCTTTCTTTTTTCAAAAACCAATAAAAAAAATTGAAATCTTTCCCTCTTTTTCCATCCGTCAAAAAATGGGGCGCGACAAAGTTGTTTCTAGACGTTTCTTGAGCTCTTTTCTCAGCTAAAAAAATATCTTGTCCAATCTTGAAGTACATGGAGAAAGAACTTTTCAAGAAGCAAGTTGCTCAAGTTGCATTTCTTTTAGTCAAAATTTTCCGCTAGCCAATACCGGGAGCGTAACCAGCAGAAATCAGCCAGTATCAAGGCTGGTTTTAGGCAAAGTTCAAAATCCAAGATTTTTTGAATGCCTTCTAATCACATATCAGGGATGAAACCTTCCAAAACAAGTCTGGTTTCATTTCCCCTGCTTTGCGGCACTTCTCTTTTATACTTCCACGCTTCATGCTTTTCTTTACCAAATTTGGCTACCAAATGTTTTTCAATTCTCTCACCCATTTTCCTACAAACACCCAAGATAAACAATAAAAATGAACAAAAGTTTTAACATTAATCTTCAAGTTCAAACAGTAATTTTTAGATCAATATCAACTTCAAGTCTTGATTTTTATCCAAAAAGTGATAAAAAACAATTGAAATGCAGCGAGCTAATTCAACCATTTATAGGCATTTCTATAGTTAATGGTGCCCATAGTTCATTTTGATATGAAGCGTGGCATCCATCTCAATCTCTCTATAAAACTTACCTAATGTCCTTAAAGATTTAGGACTAAATACAAGATCATTTGTTGCTGAATTTATTCATAATGACTGCTCCAAATGGCATCGGAGAAGGAGACTTAATTCTCCATTCAAGAATTCAGGGATGCAACTTCTTCTACACAAAGAGGACCATGTGAAGTGGCTTGGCTCGTCAACTGGTGTATCCTCTATTAAATCTACAATGAGGAAGTTATTCTCTCCCGGTAACACTATGAGCTTGTATAAGATAGTTTGGGGAAAGGAACATGTTGGGATTCGGATGCGGAACACATGACTATTGAGAAATCAAATACACAACAATTTAATAATAGACAGGCCACAAGCATGAGACATAAATGACATACAAGATTCAATGTGGTTCGACTCCACCATTGAATCTACCTCTATGCAGAGAAAACACATTCTTCATTATGAGAGAAAACCCTATACAAGAATACAACTTATGCCCATGCCAACTCTTATATAATTTCTCTCACCTCCCAAGGACCCTCTCTCACCCCATATATAAGGATACATATCGCCATTGTGTGCTTCTTGTGTGTCTCCTTGTAACATGCCAAACTCCACCTATTTATAGACCACATTACTTGGTCAACACCCACGTAATAACAGTAAATAACTGCTAATTTCTAATTCTATATAGAATAGGAAATAACATCTAATTCCTAAATCCATACAAATAGGAAATTCATTGGCTACTGCTTCAAGTAACTAAACCAATTAGAAAACTAATTACTTCACACACAAAACAAGAAACCTGCCTAAAAGAAATTAAGTCAATTTAATAACAAATCTCCATCTTGGCGAATATTTCTTTTAACAACCACCGAAATACACACCTGAATCAATACAGTGTCGACACCAATGGGTTCAATCGGCAAATGAACATGTGTAGTTACCCTGAGTCCAACCTCTAGTTTTTTTTTTTTTAAACCGCCAATCATATCTGGCGGGCAGGCTTGGTTACCCCTTTTGTTAAAATCATGAAACTATAGAGTTATAAGAGCTTAGAACTTGACAGAAAACCAAAAATTACATACACAAGTCTGATTTAACGCTAATAAGCTACGCACATGATTAGGGCAAGAACCAAGAGAAGTAAAGGTCTGCGAGGAAAGAACCCCGAGATTTGCCAGGGCATCTGCCACCATATTTACCTGACGCAAGCAATGTCGAAACTCAACAACCAGCTTTGTACTCAGAATCTGCCAAACCACCTACCGAACCCTAAATGGAATGGTACTAAGTCCCCGGAGCACATTAATCAAAACCTGCAAGTCAAATTCAACCACTATGTTCTCATAACCTAACTCCTGACATACGTGCAAGCCATACTGAATTGCTTTAGCCTTTGCCTGCAAAGAATCTACATCACCAAATTGCTGCATAAAGCCACATAGGAAGTTTCCTGCCCCATCTTTCTATACACCCCCTCCTCCCCGCTTAGACAAAATCACCGACCCATCCGTGTTCAACTTAACCAAGCCCTGCGGAGGAAAATTCCATAACACCTTTGCAATCCTGACCTGGGGACGAAGACTACCCAGAATTGCAAGGACCGAGTGCCAGTCTAAAGCCCGCCTAGGCCATCTGGAAAACTTCACCCTACAGGCATCCTGAACATCATGCACTATAGCCCATCGAACCTGCGCTGCCGAGAGTCGAATTCCCTCGAACCTCCACTTGTTCCTAGCCACCCACAATCGCCATAGAATAAATGCAGGGAGAAAATTCATCAGCCAACGTACCCCAAAACTGTCTTTCTTGCTAGACCACCAGAACATCCACCGTGACCGTATCCTCTTTCCCGAGCCATTCAGGTCCAACGAACTCTCAAAATAACTCCAGGTCACCGTTGCCAGGTCACTGTTGCAGAAAACATGATCTAACGATTCCTGTTGGGGCAACTCGCAACACCCACACCAGGACAGTCTAGCAATATTCAACGAACACAAGATGTCATCCAGAAGCAACTTGCGCTGAAACAGGCACCATAAGAAAAAAGATACCTTTAACGGGATTGAATTATGCCAACACCGAGCATACAACGTGGAAGTCGACTAAACTCTGCGTAGAAGTTGGAATGCAGAACTCACAGTGAAGCTGCTATTCGAAGTGAGATCCCACAGCATGACGTCCGGTTCCCCATCCAGGACGAACACCATATCTCTAATTTGAGCATAGCCTTCTGACACAGGCAACCGTGTCAAATCTAATAGCCTATTCAGAAGAAAATCCGCAACTCGAGCCACCGACGCCAATTGTGGGTACAACCATGCTAAAGACCCCAGCCCACTCCAATTATCCCACCAGAAAGAGATAGCCCCCATAGAATGTCCCAAGTCAGATGTAACTCCATCATTGGTCAAACACGGAGCAACCTACGACACACATCGGAACCCCCCTTGATCAATTGCACCTGATTTGGGTGCTCCTCCCCAAACTACTTCTCCTTCATGTAATAATATCATCTGCATAACCCAAGTGTGTAACCAAAAAACCCTTGCTACCTACATAATACGGGACAAACTTGGGACAAACTTGGGATTAGAGAACAACAAATTTAAGCTTCTGGAAAGGACCTCTGCCGTAATAACAAACAAGGCCGGTGACAGAGGATCTCCTTGATGAAGGCCTCGTGTTGAGTGAAAAAATTCACAGGGCTTGCCATTGACCAACACTGAAAAATAGCATCCCGAGATCAATCTCCAAATCATGTGCAGCCACACTTCGCCAAACCCAAATCTCCTCATAACTTGCATTAAGAACATCCAGGAGACTCTGTCATATGCTTTTGTCATATCGAGCTTTAGAGCAACATTCGACCCCCTGACCTTCTTCCCAATACAGCAAATCATCTTCTGAGCCAACAGAACATTGTCCGAAATCATTCTTCCCTTGACAAACCCACTTTGCTGCGGGGAAATAATCTTAGGAAGAAACTTCTCCAACCAAATCGACAACAGCTTAGATAAAACTTTATTAAGGAAATTACACAGATTGATTGGACGATAATCCGCAAATGCCTTAGGGTTCTGAGACTTTGGAATCAGCGCAATCCATGTAGATGTCACTCCCAACGGAAGGTCCGAGCCCACAAAAAAATCCAAAACAGTGAGATACAGATCTTTCCCAATAATGTCCCAGCATGAAGTAAAAAATGACCCAGGAAATCCATCCGGACCTGGCCAGCTCTCCCCAATCCATCCGGACCTGGCCAGCTCTCCCCACTCATTTGGAAAACCGCCTTTCTCACCTCCTCCACAGAAGGGGGCCGTTGCAACTCCTCATTATCTAACAATGATAGCGAAGATGGGATCACATCCAGCAGGTGCTCCGCCATGCAAGAGTCCGATCTCCCTCCCAATATATTCTGAAAAAACTCCACCGCCAGCTCCTCCACCAGTCGCTCCTCTTCGACCCATTCCCCATCCCCATCAAATACTCCATGAATGAATGCCTTTGATCGTAGCGCCCGTACCAACGAGTGGAAAAATTTGGAATTTGCATCCCCGTCCTTGAGAAACTTTAAACGAGCCTTCTGCCTCCAAAACGCCGCTTCCTGTAACAATTCTACCAAAAGAACACCTTGTGCACGCAAAAGGTTGGAAGCCGCCTGGTCTGAAGGATTATCCTGAAGAGCCAATTCATCACGCATCACTTGCTCTTCCGCAAGACGAACCCGATCAGCACATTTCCAAAAACCTCATGATTCCACTTAGATAACCGACACTTGACTAGCTTGAGCTTGCTCAAGAAAACCCGCAGTGGTCGTCCAGCTGAAGGTTCAGCCCAAGCTTTCCTTACTTCACCAAAGAAGGACGGATGTGTAACCCAAACATCCAAAAATCTGAAACTCTTAGGGCCCGAACCCAGCGTGGGCGTGCAAGAAATCAGCAATAGGGAATGGTTAGAAACAAACCTTGCCAGGTGCCTAACAGAGGACTTCACCTCAAGACTGAGCCAGTGATTGTTCAATAGAACCCTGTCTAACCTCTTCCAGATTCGAGCCCGTCCTCCCCTATTATTACACTAGGTAAATCTAGACCCAATGAAGCTAGCATCGACCAACTCCATTGCATCCATCAAATCTAGAAAATCTATGGCCTCAGAAACCAAAAAGGGCCTCCCCCTCTTTTTTCATCCTAGTTTATTACTATGTTAAAATCACCCATCATCAACACTAGTAAGCCCAAACCTTTAAACTCCACCAAGTGATGCCACAACTCCTCCCGTTCCACCCCATCACAACTTGCATGAATAACCAGTAACAAAAAAATGGCAATCAAAAGAAGCATGATACATCTCCAGTGCTAGAAACTGACTTGACTGTACCACAATATTTGCCACTAAACAATCCCGATATAGTACCCATACCCGCCCAGAACTATTAGATAAAGCACTATCAAATTTCAGCTTATGCTTAACGAGCTGCAATTTTACGTGCTCGACTAAAGGTTCACATAATCCTAACAACATAACACAATGAATTACAATTTCTTTACTCGAGCCAATGAAACAGAATTGCAAATCCCTCGAATATTCCAAAAAATTAAATTAATCATTGAATACCAGGGGGAGAAGAAGTTAGCGATGCCAAGCCCGTCTTCTTGAACCTGCGCCGACCCACCGTTTGCCAGCCATCTGGGTGTTTAAGACCATCCAACCTTCGCCTGAGAGCTTCGATTGAATCATCTCTTGCTGCCAAAACCTTTCGCGGGGATAGGCTTAGAGCCCCCACCATCCTGGATTGCATCTCTTCAACCACGCCCATCTCCTCATCGCTGGAGCAGCTCTCTACCACCACCCTCTCAGCAATCTGCTCTATCAGACCTTTCGCAGCATTCATCACTACATCCTCAACCAGTTCGTGCATCCTCTCAGTCGTTTCCATGCCTATGTGCATCTCAGAGTGCCCAGCATCATCAAGATATTCCGAATCCTCCACCTGCTCATCCTCCAAGCAACCCACCTGCTGCACCAACTGCTGTAACAACAGCTGCTGCTGCTGGTCTGGAGCTTGCAACTGCGGAGAAAGTGCAGTAGCAGGCATAACCTGCTGCTGCAAAATTCCTTCTGACCGCCCTAACTCCACAGCCCGGGGCTGCTGTTGATCGATTTCCTGAACACCTAGTGGCCCCGTTTGCACCACTGGACCCATTTGACTCTCCACCAGTGGCAAAACCACCGAAGCCCCAGAATCTTCCTTCTCCTCCTCTCTCGCACCCTCTGAACCCCTCTCCTTCACAGGGCCCTCTGGTGCGTTCCCCTCCACCATTACTTTCTCCACCAATCTCTTAGGGCGAAACACCGATATACAAACCCTCATAGCATCTTGATCAGCGCCCGAATTTGAATTTCAGACCTCCAGCCCATGCTCATTCTTTCCCAAGCTTCACCCATCATCCTTCTTCAGTTCCATGTGTGCCTGCGGGTTCTTCACCCGACATTCCTCTTCAACATGGCCCTGATGAAAGCAATATGCACAGTATTTAGGCAAGTTCTCCAGTTGTAGAGATTGCCAGAAACCCATTCCATCTCCTATGTCTACCCATACCCTAGGGGCAAGGGCTGCAACAGATCCACCTTCACGCATACCCTCGCTACATTTGGACTGAGCAGTGAAAGTGTTGCAGCATCAACAAGCAGAGGTATCCCCAAGCACGAAACAATGTCGGCCAGCTTCATACTTTTTCATCAAAATTTCTTTCAACAACATACCTACACTCTAACCACAAAATGAACTCATCTCATAAATATTAACCACAGCCACAATCAGGTCCTCAAGTCCGCTACCTAAAAGTCATCTCAAGTCAGCTACCAAAGTTGGGAATTCAAGAGCCCAACTCAAATATTCCAATCATAAGCATTTCTAACAAAATAAACCATAGATCTAACAGATCTAATACTAATAAGGTTAAATACCTCAAGATCTATTCAGATCTAACAATATCAAGTAGGATCTTGCGAAACTCTAACCAAGGATGACTTTCCAAGTTTAACAACTTCAAGCATCTCCAATCTTAGCCAAGGATCTGTTTGCTTGAAGATGATTTCTTCTCAAAACTCAAGAACAAGGAGATGACAAGCACAAGGAGGCTTTCCTCCCTCTTTCTTACTCTCTCTCACTCTCGGACCACACTCCCTATCTCTTTCTCTCTTTCATGGCTGCCAAGGGAAGAAGAAGATACAAGAGAAATAGCTTCAATGGAGTCTTCAAGTTTCAAGAAATGGAGGAAGAAAATGAAGTTGGAAGAAATTATGATTTTCTCTCTCTATCGCTCTTTCACTTCAATCGGCCCTCTCTCTCTCTTGAAGCTTCAAAGGTTGGCTGAAAATGGAGGAACAAGAAGCAAGAAACAAGGCTTTTTATAGACAAAACACTTAGCTCTCCTTAATTTGAGGAAAAAGTAGTCAAACTCCACTTTTTGTCGAGTCGATGCGTGACACTCTAACTTTTACTGGTTTATCTCCTTTCGACACTGTCCAACCTTAAATATATCTCTATAATATCTCCACATATGCTCAGTTTCATCTTTGAGTTACTATTCATTCTTCGGAACAAAAATCGATGCTTAAACTGGTCGAAACCAAACACCGGCAAATAATTCTCAAAAAATTCTCTAAATTAGAAAATAATAATTCAAAGTATAAATTCACTAATATTTTAGTGAATAAACACAATATAAATATTATTATATATTTTTAAATAAAAATAGAATTTGGAGGCCCTCACATCCTCCCCCCTTAAAAGAATTTTGTCCTCAAAATTCATACCTCGATTTACAAACTACTCTGGATATTTCTTTCGGATCTCCTCTTCAACTCCCCAAGTTGCTTCCTTGATCCCATGATTTCTCCATAAAACCTTAGCCAGAGGAATTTATTTGTTTCTCAAGTCCTTTACATTTTTACCATGAATCTGCACATGATGTTCTTCATAAGATAACATCTCTTCTATTTCGATATCTTCCAATTTCCATGATAACACTCACTTCGTTGACAATGGTATGAATTCAACTCTTATAAGGTGGTCATCATTTAAGACTCTCCAGATGCTTATATATATATACCCCAGAGCTCACCTTATTACAATTATGTTCCTACCAAAATTTTCCTTTCATGGATTTTACCCTACAAATAGTACTTCCTCAAGGTTTGCAACACTATCTTCAAGTTTTGCTCATGCTCTCCTTGAATCTTAAATGTACCATGGTATCTTGGATAAATTTACCACAATGTAATTTGAATAAGGCTCAAATATTGTGTACTAGCCCCAAGAATGCCGCTGACGCCGTGGTTAGTCTTATAGCATCACTATAAATCCATAATGTCCATATTGGTCGATAATAATACTCTTGGTATATATCCTTACTAATCGTCAATTGACGATATTTTTTATAAAATTTCATCTTATTCTCAAGGTATAGTTAGAAAGACTAGGTATCATAATGCCCTCTCTCAACTATTTGACCCTCGAAATTCCAATTTCTTCAATTGGTTCAACTTTTAGATCTAGCACTTAGATTTCCCCATGTTATAACCTTCACCATTACACTTTATCAACCTTTGACTTCTTCATTTAATCCCTTAGATATCTTTCCCTTAATCAATGCAGTTATTGAACTCGTAGATCTATTTACAAAATCACTAGATATTCTCACCCATTCATACTAACCTCAAGTACTTGGAGGGGATCACTCTATCTTCTCTCTCACTTTGAATTCCAAGTCTTTTCTCCAATTATTCACGTAATCTTTCTATCGATTTTGAGTGGTTTGGAGCCCTTCTCGGATTAACCTTACTTTCTCATAGGCTTCCTTAACCCAGGGTATAGTAATCAGATCCCAAAATCTTTCTCTCTCTTGCTTTATCCTCATGTATTGGCAACCGACATCTACATCCATAAAGCTCTTCATATGGTGCAATCGTAATCTTCAAGAAACTCTACCCAACGTCTCTATTTCAAACTTAATTCCTTTTAAGAAGACAATTACTCAAGACTCTTCTGGTTTGTATAAATCTCAAATGTTATCCCATATAAATAATACCTCCACCTCACATACATGAAAAGTTTTACTGTTATACATCAATGTCTGGTGCAAATATTTGTCATAATCACTCTAAAGAGAAAACTCAAATTTTCCTCCCATCCACTACGCATCTCTCAAACTGCTTTTCGAATAAGTTAATCACTTAATAGCAGAGAGAATAACATAAACGAACCTCTTATTTACACCCAACTATGTAATTGCAGTCATTGACTTCAAACAAAACCAACATTTGATACCACTAACTGAAACATCAAATACCAAGTTCAATGGTCTTACAACAGATACATATTACTACATTAAGTGTTCCCTACACATAGCTTCCAAAAGTTACAACTATAAACCAAAAGATATAATTAATCCTATTACATCATCACAAGTCGCAAACTTTAATTATTAGAGCAAATTTAGCATAACCTAAGTGCTTAGTTTAGCCTGTGCTTCTGTCGGACTCCACTTCTCTCCTGATCCTTAGGCATGTAACCACCCGATGCTTACTACCTCCACATCTCAAACATTTCCCTTCTTTCCTCCAACACCTATCCTCTGTATGATTTATCCTCCCACAAAAATTGCCACGCACACCAGGAGTTAATACATGGCTTCATTGCGAGACGCTTTTTGATCATCCCTTTCCACTTGGTGACCTGCTAGAGAATGCCCCTCTCATCATAGCTTCTCTTGACGCTCCAGGGGTGTTCACTTCACTTATTTTTCTACTAAGCTTGGGAGGTGGAGCATTCACGTCCACTGGTTCACGGCTACTACTAGAAGCATTCATTTTTTTTGCATTGAAAACTCTCACTTGGGCCTTCGCACTTTCAATTCTTTGGGCCTTCTCGATCACGTCACTAAAATTAGTAACTTGAGCTGCCGCCAAACGTTCTTGTATCTCTACATTTAATCCTTGCATAGCATGTGCGTCCCCACTAGTCTCTTTACATTTCTTGTTAGCATCACAGGAGCTTTCTTCGCCACCTTCAAATTGGCTACTAAGGGGCATACTTAGAGTAACTGCCTTCATCTTCTCAAGCTTATTATGCAAATTTTCTAATACCCCTTCATATTTCATTTTCACCTCCACATGCTTGTTCAGCAGCTCGATTTTCTCTGCATATTCTTGTTTCCATCTTCCTTCCCAATATTCGGCTAACTTCCTCTGAAATTCCACCTCCTTTTTAAGAACCTCCAGCTCTTTATGCTTTGCTTCCCAATTCGCCATGTTATCACCTCACTCGATCTCAACGAGTACCCCAGTCAAGATTACTAGCATCCTACACATTTTAGGCAAGAATCTAATCTTAAATCAAATCGCTAATAATCAAAATCCTAACTAGAAAGGGGTTACTAACTTCGTCCATGATTCTTATAGAGGGCTCAAGTTTAACATAAGTACGAGAAAATAGAACAAGGTAAACTATTAGTAGACCAAACTTTAAAGAAAACCAAAGTACTTTATATATAATTAAAGATGAGAGAAGTGTGTTGAGTACATCATAAAGCATGTTTATATAAAAAAAAAAGGCACAAAAATCACATCAAGTTTGCAAATATACTGAACAAAAGAACAATACTTAAAGCAATTAATAAACATGTATTTACAGGGAGGAGAACCATCTAGTGATTTTCTCACAAAAGAGGGTACTCGGCATTCCAACTTCTAACCTCTCTACCCCTGCTAGGGCTTAGTATCATATTGTTCTAGTTCACTTCATAACGAAGCCAAATAACCATAGAAATCCAACACTAAAATCTTGATAACACACATTTTCAAACACCAAAATAAGAAGGAAGTCAATTCACCTTATGGTTGGTCACCTAAGAGGTCAAGTAACTCCGTCCTCATTCCTGCCTAACATACAAGTAGATTACACAATCTATTACAAGAATACATCCAATGCCCAAACTATCCTCATAGTTGCCTTTCCCTTTAATCATCACAATTATTGAACTCCTAAAACTATTCACAAAATTACTAGTACATTCTCGATCCCCAATCACACTCTCAGATGCGATCACTCGGCCTTCTTAATCCTTCTGCCTGAACTATCTATTTAATTCTCAAATAAGCTTGTGAAAATGCGACAAGAGCAATTGAAGTTACAAAATTCTCATCAAGTTCATGGCTTACCTTACTAGAATGCAAGTTCATAGTTTTTTCAAACTCAAGATTTTCTTATTCAAACATGGCCAAATTCATGTGTGAAAATATGTAAATTTGCAATCAAGAATTGGAAGACACAGTTAGAAAACTTCAACTTTCTTCTCAGACCCAATATATGGAAATTTAGCAAACTCAGCTATTTCCTTCCAACTTCTAATTCAAAAGATAATGGGATTCACATACATGTCAAGAGTGACATGTTATAAAATATTTAAAACATGTATGCATCATTTTCAATCATCGTTTTGAAAATAAAAGTAGTACATCTCGATTTTCTTTTAGATTTCAAACTGGTGAATTTTCAGCAGGTAGCTAAGTGGGAAAAACGCATTTTGTTCTTTTGAAACCTCTTTTATTTTGGCTCAAAGCCATCATCTAAGGAATCAACTAATAATTTTCAATCTCTTAACTTCTATAGCCAATACCGATAATCGCCCCAATTTCCTTCCATTCTTACGAGTACAATAATCATTCAAGTCTCAGTCAATCTTTCTGTGAGGGCCTCGAAATTCCAAATTATTTTTAAAATGCATAATACTAGTTAAATTATGTTTATTTATTTGTTTACGAGTAAAATTGTGTTTAAATTGAATATTTTACAATTTATAGCATTTTATACGATTTGTTTGCCGGTGTGCGATTTTGACCGTATTAGGACTCTAATATTCTACCAGAGCGTGATTAGTGACTTTAAGTTTAAATTAAGTATAAGTGACAATATTTAGAGAATATTAAAAAGTTTGGACAGTGTCGGAATGGACCTGAGCAGTGTAAGTTAGACTGACGCGAGCGACGCGACATAAAGTGCCAAAAATCACTTTTTCTCCTGAATCAGGGAAAAGCACTTTTTGGCCATTAAAAGGCTTGACTTCTTGCCATCTTCCCATTTCATTTTCAGCTGCACATTTGAGAGATAGAGAGAGAAAGAGCCGAGAGCTCTAAGGAGAAAAAAAGAGAGAAACAAGCTCAAGTTTCTTCCATTTCTTTCTTCTACCTTTCTTCCACATCCAAGCACTCTTGAAGCCACCATCATCTCCACATTTCCAGCCGAGGAAGAGAGCTAGGAGAGAGAGGGAGCTGGTCCGATTTTGGAGGGAAGAAGAAAGGTGAGTTTTGTGGTTAGAAATTTTTCATTTTCCTTCAACTAGAATCTTGAGTTTATGAAACTTGATGGATGGATTATGGGCTTGATTTTTCTTCCCTATTTCAGCCGAACCAAGGAGAGAGGAAAGAGAGAGAGGGCCGAAGCTCTTGAGGAGAAAAAGGAAGAAAAAAAGTGAAGAAACAAGACTTGATCTATTGATGGGTTGCTTGATCGTGGGCTTGGAGTCGTAGATCGCCGTCAAAACTCGTAGAACTTGGGTGAAGTTCGAGGCTTGAGAGGTTTATTGAGCTTGGAGGCGACATTCTTGAAGGGAAGCTTGACGGATCTCGTTGGATCTTGGTAGATCCGTAGGTACGAGACTTGAATCTTGTAGATCTAGCCTTAATAAAGTTGATTAGTGTAGATCTGTGGTTAATATTGAAAGAATGATCTCATCTGAAAAGATGAAGTTGGGCTCTTGAAATCCCAACCTAGGTAGCGGACTTGAGGTGACCTCTAGGTAGCGGACTTGAGGACCTGATTGGGAATTTGATTGTTATTTGTAAACTTGCTTCGATATGGTTAGAAATTAGGGTTTTTAGTTGTTGAAAAGTTTGAAGGAAAAATGATTAAAATGGCCAAAACCATACTTGAAAACTTCTATGTTTGATTTTGAAACTTTGTATTTAGTCGTGATAAATTTCTGTTTAAGAAAATATTTGATATGTACATTTATTGGTGTATGATTTTCGAAAAGATAACGAATAGTATTTCTCATGAAAATTGGGTGAAAAATGTCATTTGAGGGTTTTGTAGTGTTATGGTTTCCTTTAATGGATTTTGGAAGAAAGGATATAGTTTAAAGTGTTTTACAGTTATATTAACGCATTTTCAAGAAGGAAATGTTGAGTTTATGTTAAAAATGATTTTTGGTTGATAATTTTCACCTGAGTGATTTATTAAAGAAAATGTGGAAAAGTGCTTAGTGAGTACATCGGTAACGTGTGGTTTTTGAAATGAGATAGTGATTTTCAAAGATTCGTTTGAAATATCGTATTGGAAATGAAAGTATTTCCTTGAGAGAATTTTGGGGAAAACATTGATTGAAAACTAAAAAGGGTGTAAATGAGTTGTTTTGACTAATGAGTGAAAGAACAGAATTCTCAACTACTGTTTTTACTTGTTTAGGGTTTGAAGAGGAAAGTGAATTCGACCCTTACGTAGAGCCTTATTACTTTGGTGAGTTTCCATGCATATGTGTTTATGTGAAATGACTGTAATGCTGTTCTTGTTGTGTTGTACTGTGAAACCCAGTTTTGAACCCTCAGATAGGTTAGTGTGTACTTTATCGCACTTACTCTTATCTGAGTGAAACGACAATGAAAATACTTTGAAACGAATGCAAACTGAAATGAATGACTGTTACCGTTTCACTTAGTGACTGCATGTGTTTAAAAGGTCGAAATGCACCGAGACCTATCGGTGAATCCTTCGACTTCGAGCCGAGGCTAGGCCTAGGTCGAGAAGAAAGGGAAGAACCATAGGGTTATTTCAATGTCACAAAGCCAGTGGCGTATACCATCTTGTACTCGAGATTGAGTTCTGGAACCGAACCTATCTCCTAAAGAGCAATCAACTACATTACCGCCTGAACCGAAAGTACTCGGACTTGGCTTATGGACTTGTCCCTCATGGAGTACTTAAACCCTTATTACCGAGCTATTATCAATTGAGCTAACCATCTTGTTTGGAGAACGGGCCCGGTGGGGTTTTGGAGGAGTAAAGGGAAGTGGAGTTCTACATGGTAGTAGTGTTAAGTTGGGAGTGTCAACTCTTGGTTCGTGGACAAGCGACGTGGACTTTGGCTCCTGAGAGCCCCGTATCCATACTTGTATTGTTAAATGCTTTCTTATCTGTTTTAAGTTCAAGTGAAATCTTGTTAAGTGAATATTCTTGTTTGTTATGTGAATTGCATGTTTTTGGGAACTCACGAGCTTTCTAGCTCACCCTTTCTCCCATTTGTTTTCCTTAGCAGGAGATGAGATCCACGATGAGGATACCTACCCTTAAGATTAGGGTTCTTCCTGTTTTGATGTTTTTGAAGAATTTGGGATGTTATCTTTTGGGAACTTTTATACAATGTCTTTTGAGAACTCCTGTATGATGAAACAAAGTTGTAGGGATGAATTGCCTATATATTATGGATTGTAATTCGAATGTTATGTATTGTAAAGCTTTGCCTCTATTTTGGGTTTAAGAGTGTTATCTTGTCAGTTGAATTTGATAAGTGGAGTGATTATAGAGTGAGTGAGTCTGGCGAAAGCTAGGCGGTGATATCACAGGGTGCGCCTAGGGAGAGGTCGTCCACAGTGGTATCGAGCCTAGGTTTGAATAGTGCAGGTATAGTGAGTTGTTTGAGAGTTTACTAGATTAGAAATGAATGCAGAGTGAGGGTAATTTGTGTATGAATAAATGTTGATGACTTTTAAGTTAGATGAGTTCTAATAGAGTTTATTCTTGTAGGTCATGGAGTTTGGTGGTGGAGATGGACCTCGACATGACCTTATCCCACAGATTGGGTGCTAGGGTGCCCGTGCCTACAACCCTAGGATTCGCACTACCCGTGATCCATGTGGATGTTGGAGGACTTATGCTTACCCTGACCACGTAGTCCCGGCTGTCTAGAGAGAGGAAGAGGTTGAGGATCAGCCAGGCGAGATTGAGAGACTTACTAGGATTGGAGAGTTTGAGGTTCGCTAATGGCGGGCCGCCAGGATAGTGGGGTAGCTTCGAGAGGGCTGAGGACATTGTGGCTGGATGTGAGGCTTTGATTGGAGGAGTGATCGAGGCTAACCGAGTTGAGGAGGACTCGGTTAACCAGCCTGTCACTGATGCTGATATGGGAGGAGAGCCTCTGATTGAGTCTGTGGGAGATGTTGCTATGGCTGAGGGAGATCCACGATGATGTCGATCCGTCGAGGAGAGTTCTACTGAGACTTCTTCCTACGAGACTTGATGGATTGGCCTAGTTTAGAACTAGGATTGACATAGACTTTTGTGGGAGTAAACCAGTAGAGTGGGTTCCCAACTTTTGTAAAGTGCATGCTTGCTAACTCTTCAAGTACCATATTTTTGTTAAGTGTACTTGTGAACTTGAGGTACCTATGTGTACCCTTTTGACCAAAAGCATGCTTCCTGATGTACTCTTGGCATTTCTATGAATGTAAAGTGTGTATGTTAAATGCTTTGTTCTTATCTTTATTTGCCTTTCAATTATATACTATAATTATCTATCATGTTAAATTTTGCCCTATAGAAATATGGAGGGTAGAAGAGGCCGAGGTCGAGGGCGTGGGTCTAGGCTACTTCACAATCTCGGTGGTGACCGGGAGTCCACCGCAGAGCAAAATCAAGGGGCCGGGGTTAATATTGTGGAGCAAATGGCGACTGCCATGAATCGTATGACCGAAATCTTAGATCGTATGGCTGGGCAGCAGGGCCCCGGACCTGAGCAACACCTGGGTAATCTTGGGGTTGGAGAGGATAGGGCTCTTGAGCGATTTCAGAGGTTTAACCCCCCTAAGTTTTATGGAGGACCTGATCCCGAAGCCGCTGAGAGTTGGATGGAAAGGATCTCTGATATCTTTAATGCCTTAGGTTACCCCGAGGATAGGCAAATCACCTTTGCCACCTTTCAGTTTGAGGGGGCTGCCCGTTCTTGGTGGATTATGATAAGAACTAAATGGGAGAGGGAACAAACCCCTAGGACTTGGGTAAACTTCACTAGGGAGTTCAATGCCAAGTTTCTTCCACCACTAGTTCAAGAGAAAAGGGAGGATGACTTCATCAGATGTAAGCAAGGATCTTGGAGTGTTGCAGTGAAACTCAATTTACTAAGCTGTCCAAGTTTGCTCACGAACTAGTGGCCACCAACAAAGAAGGATAAGGAGATTAGGTGCAAGGGTTGAATGTAGAATTGCAAGAAAGTTTGGCAGCAACTCAAGTTAATAGCTTTAGTGAAGCTGTGGAGAAGGCTCAAAGGATTGAAGGGGCTAAGGCACAGGTGAAGATCTTTAATGCTAGGAAGAGGAACGCACCGGTGGTAGCCGTGGTCCAATGGACATAGGTGCCCCAACTCCTAAGTTTGGAAGGGAATGGGCCGAGCAATCCCGGATCATCAAGGGGATCAATTCAAGAGGAACCTTTGGTAGGGAACAAGATCAAGAGGAGGCATGGCCGGAAGGGGGCAGACAAGAGGAGTTCCACAAGGAAGGCAAGTTTCTACTCCTATGGTATCATGTGGCTTACGTGGAGGCAAACCACTGAGGGCTTTGTTGGAAGAAGATGGGAGCCCCTTAGATGTGGAAGTACTGAACATCAACTAGCCTCATGCCCAGTGCTTCCAAAGGAAAGCACAACCCAGCCGGCCAATAAACCCAACATCAGTCAAGCTAGTGTAGCAGGGAATCGACCCAGAGTGCCAGCGAGAGTCTATGCCATTGATCACCCAGGGTTCGACCCCACGGAAGTGGTTGAAGGTACAATCCCTATCTTTCATCGCAGCTAAGATTTTGATTGATCTGGTGCATCACATTCTTTTGTGAATCCTTCCTTTTAAGTGGAGTGGATATAAAACCTACTAGATTACCATATGATCCGGAGGTTAGAGCAACGGGGAACAAAGTCTAGTTACTAGTTGGGTATATAAGAATTGTGATGTGGATAGGAGAGAAAATTATTGGTGGATTTGATTAGTTTGGACATAAAGGGGTATGATGTTATCATAGGAATGGATTGCCTAGCTTCGTCATCATGCTAAATTGGACCGTAGGGGCAAAAGCGTGGAATTTTCCATCCACGGAGAGCTACTTTGAAGTTTGAAGTGAAAGGGAGATTAGCGTCATCTGCCCTAATTTCGGGGATTAAAGCGAGGAAATTGTTAAGTAAAGGAGCTCAAGGGTATTTGGCCTTTCTAATAAACCCTCCTAGTGATAAAATGAAGTTAGAGGAGGTGCCTGTTGTAAAGGATTTCCCTGATGTATTTCCTGAAGAGTTAGAAAATCTCCCTCCTGAACGAATGATAGAGTTTAAGATTGATTTGCTACCAGGAACAGCTCCAATTTCTAAGACCCCATATCGTATGGCTCCAGCTGAATTAAAGGAATTGAAAATTCAATTGCAGGATTTATTAGAGCGAGGTTTCATTAGAGAGAGTGATTCACCTTGGGGAGCACTTGTGCTCTTTGTTAAAAAGAAGGACGGAATTTTGAGGTTGTGTATTGATTATCGAGGACTCAATGATGTGACAATAAAGAATAAGTATCCTTTGCCACTTATAGATGAATTGTTTGACCAATTACAGGGATCCGTAATCTTTTCTAAACTGGACCTTAGGCAAGGGTACTACCAGTTGAGAATAAGGAAGGAAGATGTACCGAAAACTGCTTTTAACTCGAGGTATGGACATTTTGAATTTGTGGTAATGCCTTTTGGGTTAACCAACGCTCCAGCGGCATTTATGGATTTGATGCAACGAGTCTTTAAGCCCTACTTGGATCAATTTGTGGTTGTTTTTATTGATGATATCCTGGTGTACTCAAAGACTCGAGAGGATCATGCTCAACACTTGAGGATAGTGCTTCAAATCCTCCGAGAGCATCAATTGTATGCTAAGTTCAAAAAATGTGAGTTTTGGTTGGAGGAAGTATCCTTTCTAGGGCATAAAGTCTCTAAGGATGGGATTTCGGTGGATCCCTCAAAAGTAGAAACGGTGACTCAATGGAGACAACCGAGAAACCCTACCGAGATTAGAAGCTTCTTGGGTTTGGCAGGATATTACCGTCGCTTCATTGAAGATTTTTCTAGAATTGCGGGGCCACTCACGGAATTGACTAAGAAGCATGTTAAGTTTGCTTGGAATCCAAAGTGTGAGCTTAGTTTTCAAGAGTTAAAGAGACGTTTGACAACAGCTCCCGTGTTGACCCTGCCAAATGGAAAGGATGGGTTTGTAGTTTATTCGGATGCCTCAAAAGAAGGACTAGGGTGTGTCCTGATGCAAAATGGGAAAGTTATTGCCTATGCTTCTAGGAAATTAAAACCCCATGAGCAAAACTATCCAACACATGATTTGGAGTTGGCCGCAGTTATCTTTGCGCTGAAAAAGTGGAGACATTATTTGTACGGGGTGACATTTGAGGTTTTTACAGACCACAAAAGCCTTAAGTATTTATTTTCTCAGAAAGAGTTAAACCTCAGGCAAAGGCGATGGGTGGAATTTCTTGAGGATTATGACTGCACCATAAATTATCACCCTGGGAAGGCCAATAAAGTGGCAGATGCACTAAGTAGAAAAGCTCAAGTGGCGAGCTTGATGGTTAAGCAATGGGAAATGTTAGTAGAGGTTGGCAAATGGAATCCTTACTTGGAGAGAGAAAAAGTCACATTTGGGAATTTAATGTTGAAATCTCCAATACTGGAACATATCAAAGAAGTACAAAAAGGAGACCCTATGGTGCAAAAGTGGATCGAAAAGGTGAATAAAGGAGAGACATTGGATTTCAAGTTAGGACCTGAGGGAACCTTGAAATTTCAAGATCGTATAGTTGTGCCAGACAATGAAGGGTTGAGAAAAGAAATATTGGAGGAAGCACACCGAACTAGGTATACCATTCATCCTGGAAGCAATAAAATGTACCAAGACTTGAAAAGGACGTATTGGTGGGATGGAATGAAGAGAGATGTGGCCAGATTTGTTCAGACCTGTCTCGTGTGCCAACAAGTTAAAGCTGAACACCAAAAACCTTCAGGACTTTTGCAACCCTTAGAGATACCTGAATGGAAATGGGATCATATCACTATGGATTTTGTGACCGGGTTGCCTAGGAGTCAAAAAGGAGATGATGCAGTTTGGGTGATAGTGGATCGACTTACTAAGACTGCTCATTTTCTACCGGTAAGTATGAAATGTCCTTTGGAGAAACTGGCTCGATTGTACTTGGATGAAATTGTTAGACTCCATGGTGTACCTGTAAGCATCGTCTCTGATAGAGACCCAAGGTTTGTTTCTCGATTCTGGCAAAAGTTACAAGAGAATTTGGGGACCAAGGTTAGTTTGAGCACTGCTTATCATCCCCAAACAGATGGACAGTCTGAGAGGACAATTCAGACCTTGGAAGATATGCTAAGGTCATGTATATTGGATTTTGGAGGGAGTTGGAGTCAACACATGCCACTAGTGGAATTCGCCTACAACAATAGTTACCATGCTTCAATTCAGATGGCTCCTTATGAAGCACTTTATGGGAGAAGGTGTAGGTCACCTATTCATTGGGATGAAGTAGGGGAAAAGAAAATTTTAGATCCAACCACTATTCCATGGGTCGAAGAGGCTTTTGAGAAGGTCAAGTTAGTTCGAGAGAGGCTTCAAACGGCTCAAAGTCGGCAAAAGAGCTATGCCGATAACCGAAGAAAGGATTTGGAGTTTGATGTAGGGGACAGAGTATTTCTCAGGGTTAAGCCTATGAAAGGAGGAGTAATATCCAAAAAGGGAAAGAAACTGAAACCACGATATGTGGGACCATTTGAGATCCTCAAGCGAGTAGGTAAAGTAGCATACCAGTTGGATTTACCCTCGAGCATGTCAAAGATCCACAATGTTTTCCATGTGTCCATGCTTAAGAAATATCATCCAGACCCAAGCCATGTGTTGCCCTTAGGAGAGATTGAAGTGGATGAATCCTTGTCCTATGAAGAGCGACCTGTAAAAATCCTTGACAGAGAAGTGAAAGACTTGAGGAACAAGAAGATTCCACTGGTCAAAGTTCTTTGGAGAAATCATGCTCTTGAGGAAGCAACGTGGGAATTGGAGGAAGAGATGAAGAAGAGTCATCCAGAATTATTTACCTAGAAAGGTAAGGAATTTTGAGAACAAAATTCTTTTAAGGGGGGAAGGATGTGAGGGCCTCGAAATTCCAAATTATTTTTAAAATGCATAATACTATTTAAATTATGTTTATTTATTTGTTTACGAGTAAAATTGTGTTTAAATTGAATATTTTACAATTTATAGCATTTTATACGATTTGTTTGCCGGTGTGCGATTTTGGCCGTATTAGGACTCTAATTTTCTACTAGAGCGTGATTAGTGACTTTAAGTTGAAATTAAGTATAAGTGACAATATTTAGAGAATATTAATAAGTTTGGATAGTGTTGGAATGGACCCAAGCAGTGTAAGTTAGACTGACGCGAGCGACGCGACATAAAGTGCCAAAAATCACTTTTTCCCCTGAATCAGGGAAAAGCACTTTTTGGCCATTAAAAGGCTTGACTTCTTGCCATCTTCCCATTTCATTTTCAGCTGCACATTTGAGAGATAGAGAGAGAAAGAGCCGAGAGCTCTAAGGAGAAAAAGAGAGAGAAACAAGCTCAAGTTTCTTCCATTTCTTTCTTCTACCTTTCTTCCACATCCAAGCACTCTTGAAGCCACCATCATCTCCACATTTCCAGCCGAGGAAGAGAGCTAGGAGAGAGAGGGAGCTGGTCCGATTTTGGAGGGAAGAAGAAAGGTGAGTTTTGTGGTTAGAAATCTTTCATTTTCCTTCAACTAGAATCTTGAGTTTATGAAACTTGATGGATGGATTATGGGCTTGATTTTTCTTCCCTATTTCAGCCGAACCAAGGAGAGAGGAAAGAGAGAGAGGGCCGAAGCTCTTGAGGAGAAAAAGGAAGAAAAAAAGTGAAGAAACAAGACTTGATCTATTGATGGGTTGCTTGATCGTGGGCTTGGAGTCGTAGATCGCCGTCAAAACTCGTAGATCTTGGGTGAAGTTCGAGGCTTGAGAGGTTTATTGAGCTTGGAGGCGACATTCTTGAAGGGAAGCTTGACGGATCTCGTTGGATCTTGGTAGATCCGTAGGTACGAGACTTGAATCTTGTAGATCTAGCCTTAATAATGTTGATTAGTGTAGATCTGTGGTTAATATTGAAAGAATGATCTCATCTGAAAAGATGAAGTTGGGCTCTTGAAATCCCAACCTAGGTAGCGGACTTAAGGTGACCTCTAGGTAGCGGACTTGAGGACCTGATTGGGAATTTGATTGTTATTTGTAAACTTGCTTCGATATGGTTAGAAATTAGGGTTTTTAGTTGTTGAAAAGTTTGAAGGAAAAATGATTAAAATGGCCAAAACCACACTTGAAAACTTCTATGTTTGATTTTGAAACTTTGTATTTAGTTGTGATAAATTTCTGTTTAAGAAAATATTTGATATGTACATTTATCGGTGTATGATTTTCGAAAAGATAACGAATAGTATTTCTCATGAAAATTGGGTGAAAAATGTCATTTGAGGGTTTTGTAGTGTTATGGTTTCCTTTAATGGATTTTGGAAGAAAGGATATAGTTTAAAGTGTTTTACAGTTATATTAACGCATTTTCAAGAAGGAAATGTTGAGTTTATGTTAAAAATGATTTTTTGGTTGATAATTTTCACCTGAGTGATTTATTAAAGAAAATGTGGAAAAGTGCTTAGTGAGTACATCGGTAATGTGTGGTTTTTGAAATGAGATAGCGATTTTCAAAGATTCGTTTGAAATATCGTATTGGAAATGAAAGTATTTCCTTGAGAGAATTTTGGGGAAAACATTGATTGAAAACTAAAAAGGGTGTAAATGAGTTGTTTTGACTAATGAGTGAAAGAACAGAATTCTCAACTACTGTTTTTACTTGTTTAGGGTTTGAAGAGGAAAGTGAATTCGACCCTTACGTAGAGGCTGAGCCTTATTACTTTGGTGAGTTTCCATGCCTGTTATGTGTTTATGTGAAATGACTGTAATGCTGTTCTTGTTGTGTTGTACTGTGAAACCCAGTTTTGAACCCTCAGATAGGGTAGTGTGTACTTTATCGCACTTACTCTTATCTGAGTGAAACGACAATGAAAATACTTTGAAACGAATGCAAACTGAAATGAATGACTGTTACCGTTTCACTTAGTGACTGCATGTGTTTGAAAAGGTCAGGAAATGCCTGAGACCTATCGGTGAACCCTTCGACTCGAGCCGGAGGCTAGGCCTAGGTCGAGAAGAAAGGGAAGAGCCATAGGGTTATTTCAATGTCACAAAGCCCAGTGACGTATACCACTGTACTGTGCTCGAGATTGAGTTCTGGAACCGAACCTATCTCCTAAAGAGCAACCAACTACTGTTACCGACTGCCCTGAACTGAAAGTACTCTGGACTTGGCTTATGGACTTGTCCCTCATGGAGAGTACTTAAACCCACTGAACTGTTATTACTGAACTGTTATTACTGAACTGTTAACCACTGTACTGTTTGGAGAACGGGCCCGGTGGGGTTTTGGAGGAGTAAAAGGGAAGTGGAGTTCTACATGGTAGTAGTGTTAAGTTGACGAAGTGTCAACTACTGGTTCGTGGACAAGCGACGTGGACTTTGGCTCCTGAGAGCCCCGTATCCATACTTGTATTGTTAAATGCTTTCTTATCTGTTTTAAATTCAAGTGAAATCTTGTTAAGTGAATATTCTTGTTTGTTATGTGAATTGCATGTTTTTGGGAACTCACGAGCTTTCTATCTCACCATTTCTCCCATTTGTTTTCCTTAGCAGGAGATGAGATCCACGATGAGGATGCCTACCCTTAAGATTAGGGTTCTTCCTGTTTTGATGTTTTTGAAGAATTTGGGATGTTATCTTTTGGGAACTTTTATACAATGTCTTTTGAGAACTCCTGTATGATGAAACAAAGTTGTAGGGATGAATTGCCTATATATTATGGATTGTAATTCGAATGTTATGTATTGTAAAGCTTTGCCTCTGTTATTTTGGGTTTAAGAGTGTTATCTTGTCCAGTTGAATTTGATAAGTGGAGTGATTATAGAGTGAGTGAGTCCTGGCGAGAGCTAGGCAGGCGGCCGCTGATATCCTGGGGTGCGCCCTAGGGAGAGGTGGGTGATCACACTTTCACTACAAATCTCCCACATAATGTTTCACTTCAATGTAACATTACTTAGTTCCTCAGTTTTGTTTTCCACTAATCCCATAAAAGAAACTTTCAAGTAACAAATCCTCTTTAACCACTAAGATACAGTAAGTTCTCCAATTCACGTAACATTCAAGTTAATCCCACAGTCTGGCATCCTAAACTTTAAGCCTAAGATGCACTACAAAGATCCAAAATATAAACTCTGATACCACCTGTGACAGCCCCACCTCTCCCTAGGGCGTATCCTAAGGTATCAGTGGACCGCCTGCCTAACTCTTGTCGGGACTCACTCACACAAATGATTACTAATTCTTGAAAGAAACAATTTAAGTACCAATCCTATACTTACAGTCAACTCATAATCAAACTACTTCAATCTCATAAACCCAAAATTTCAGTAACAATTTAAACCAGACGATAACTCACAAATTCATTACTTAAATCTTAAAATCCCAAAATACATAGAGTACTTAATTACACATTCAAAGTTCCACAGCACAATATCCCAAATTCATAATTCAAGTTTCACCAGCCAGATACAAAAGAAAACCCTAATTCTAATAGTTGGCGCCTTTGCTTGGGTTCTCAGTCCCTGCTAAGGAAAACAAATTTGAAAGAATGAGCTAAAAACCCAGTGAGTTCCAAAAAGGCATGCAAAGCACATAACATATATGAGATTCTCACTCCAAATTCATATTTAGAAATAAGCAAATAAGGAAAACAATTAACAACACAAAGATAGGATATGGGTAACCCTCAGGAGCTAAAGTTCTCGAAGCTGGAGCACGTTCATGGACTGGTGCATAAATCACGTAGTTGACACTCCTTCAACTTTCATATACAAAACCAAATAGACAACTACTTACTCCTTTCTCCACCAAAACTCCCATCCGGGCCCGTCCACCTCACATGAACTTATATATTTGTGTATTGCTCTTCAACAAGGACAAGGCCATATGCCAAATTCAGAGCACACAACACATCATGTAGTCCAAGGTTGTTAAATCTCCTCCACCTGGGCCTTCCCAACGCCTCGATTCGATAACATACCAAAGGGATTTAGGTATTCTTGAGAACACAAATTCAAATATATCACATCACATCATATAACCAAAACAAGATTCATATCACATGACGAGTCAAGAGACTCAAAACATACTTGAAATGTCACAACGAAACACTTTTATAAATTTTTCCACTCAAATAAGAGTAAGTGCGATAAAATACACACTACTCCATTTGAGGGTTCAATAATCAAATTTTCACATCAAATCACTTAATCAATCATATTCCAAGTAAAATTCACATAATCAAGTAACATGCATGGAAACTCATCAAAGTAGCAAGGTTCGGTTTCCAAGTTGGGGTCTGGTTCAAACTCTTTCCACTTCCTATAATCAAGTAAAAAGAGGAAATAAGTTTCGCCCCACAAATAGCTAAACTAAACTCAAAGCTTATTCATTTGTTTTATCAAAATTCTTCACAAAATTCCTTTAACTTTGCTCGAATGAAAAGTAGTCATTCGAGTCGAAAATCATCTTAAAAGATTCCATTTTCAAATTGAGGCATCAAATAACCAATCCATTCTGTCGATGTACTCCATTATCGCGACTTCTAAATTTTCAGTACAAGGAAATATAGTGAGGCATTTCACCTCGAAAATCACTCATTCAAGTTTAAACTCAACACTAAACTTTTAATCAAAGTTTTAACACAATTTTAAAACAATTCTCACCAAGTCTCAATGTACAAAATTCATGAAAATAGATGAAACAACCCTCAAATCTGTCCATATTACTTATTTGCCCCAAAATTTAGTGAAAACTCAACTTTTCACCATTAAAGTTCAAGATTTTAACTCTATTTAAACACATACTCATAAACGAACATGAGACATATTTATTTAGGCAAAATTTAGCTAAGAAACATCATAAAATTTTAAAATCAAGTATCACAACATCCCAAGTGAGGTTCGGTCAGCTTTATACTTTTTCATCAAAATTTTTTCAACAACATACCTACATTCTAACCACAAAATGAACTCATCTCATAAATATCAACTACAGCCACAATCAGGTCCTCAAGTCCGCTACCTAAACGTCACCTCAAGTCAGCTACCAAAGTTGGGAATTCAAGAGCCCAACTCAAATATTCCAATCATAAGCATTTCTAACAAAATAAACCATAGATCTAACAGATCTTACACTAATAAGGTTAAAGTTAAGAGTTTTAAGTGTTATACCTCAAAATCTATCTAGATCTAGCAAGAACAAGTAGGATCTTGCGAAGCTCTAACCAAGGATGACTTTCCAACCTTAGCAACTTCAAGAATCTCCAATCTTAGCCAAGGATCCGCTTGCTTGAAGATGATTTCTTCTCAAAATTCAAGAACAATGAGATGACAAGCACAAGGAAGCTTTCCTCCCTCTTCCTTACTCTCTCTCACTCTCGGACCACGCTCCCTCTCTCTCTCTCTCTCTCTCTCTCTCTCTTTCACGGCTACCAATGGAAGAAGAAGACACAAGAGAAATAGCTTCAATGGAGTCTTCAAGTTTCAAGAAATGGAGGAAGAAGATGAAGTTGGAAGAAATTGTGATTTTCTCTCTCTATCTCTCTCTCACTCCAATTGGCCCTCTCTCTCTCTTGAAGCTTCAAAGGTTGGCTGAAAATGGAGGAACAAGAAGCAAGAAACAAGGCTTTTTATAGACAAAACACTTGGCTCTCCTTAATTTAAGGAAAAAGTAGTTAAACTCCACTTTTTGTTGCGTCAACGCACGACACTCTAACTTTTACTGGTTTATCTTCTTTCGACAACGTCCAACCTTAAATATATCTCTATAATATCTCCACATATGCTCGGTTTCATCTCAGAGTTACTATTCACGCTTCGGAACAAAAATCGATGCTTAAACTGGCCGAAACCAAACACTGGCAAATAATTCTTGAAAAATTCTCTAAATTGGAAAATAATAATTCAAAGTATAAATTCACTAATATTTTAGTGAATAAACACAATATAAATATTATTATGTATTTTTAAATAAAAATAGAATTTTGAGTCCCTCACAGCCTCAATTCACTATCTCTCTTTTGTAGGATTTCTTCTCACCACCACTTGGAACATGGGATCCCCTTCTTTGTTCATGACCATTGAGGTAACCAAGTGGTAAAATCACCATACTTCTTCCCATCCTCAGGACTTTCATGCCATGTGTGATTTTCAAGACTCCACCTATAATGAAAATCTTGTAGCCATCAGAATCTCTTGGATCATGGAAGGTAGATTCTTTTGTATCTTTAGGACCTATGCTACACCATCTAAAGAACATAATTCGAATTTAAAGCCACCGAGATGAAGTATCAACTGTTAGAGTTTTGAGAAAGTCTCCATCGATTCACGTCCAAAATTGATATTTGACTCAACATTTTCCTTGACCCTTGAATAACCTACTCAAATTCATCGTCAAGAATCTCCATGCTTTCCGATTTCTCATGCTTCACCTTCAATGTTTCTTGCCAAGCCATTGACACAAGGATATCACCCATTAAATTGTTGAATTGGTAACCACCACCAACCCACTTGATCTCAATAGTCAATCAGGACCCAACCATGAGCCCCCTCTGATACCAGTTTGTTAGGATCCAAATGCGGAACACATGACTATTGAGAAATCAAGTATACAATAATTTAATGACAAACAAACCACAAGCATGAGACACAAATGACACACAAGATTTAACGTGGTTCGACTCTACCATTGAACCTACGTCCATGGAGAGAAAAGCCATTCTTTATTATGAGAGAAAACCCCATATAAGAATACAACTTGAATCCATACCCAACTCTTGTATAATTTCTCTCACCTCTCAAGAACCCTCTCTCACTACATTTATAAGGCTACATGCTACCCCCTGTGTGCTTCTTGTGTGTCCCCTTGTAATATGCCAATCCCCCTCCCCCCATTTATAGACCAGATTACTTGATCAACACCCAAATAATAATAGGAAATAACTCTTTTCTATACAGAATAGGAAATAACGTCTAATTTCTAAACCCATAAAAAGAGGATATTCCTTGGTCACTACTCCAAATAACTAAACTAATTAGGAAACTACTTACTTCACATACAAAACAAGAAACCTACCTAAAAGAAATTAGGCCGATTTCCTGGCAAAACATATCCCTGAGTTTGTTTTCCCTTTTTGCCTGGCAATATAAGGAAAACTCATGACTAAAGATAGACTAGAATAAGGAGATGGTGGTGTAGAATATTTATGCCACTTGCGTATTATGTTGGCAAAAGTATTGAATCACTTAATCATTTGTTCTTTGAATGTACTTTTGCTAAATGAATCTAGGAAAAAGTACAAAAGATGTGCCTTTTGTATAGGGGAGATAGGAGCCGGTAGATGGAGATGCAATGGTGGAGTACTCACTTGAAAGATGATTCTTTTGCTACCAAACTAAAAAGATTAGTTCTAGCTAGAGGTGGCAAATGGGCGGAACTTATTTGGGAATGAAAAATATAAGTTGTATCCAAACAGTCCCATATTAGCCGTGGGACTAATTTGGGCGGGACTAAAATGGGTTACGTCCATTTGATCTTGCCCAAATACTCAAATTAATCCCATTTTATTTAATTTTTAAGAGAAACTTTTTTTTTTCTCAATCAAATATCTCAATATTGTCTTTCTTTTTATGTTATTTAGTTTGTTTATTTAACTTTGGAAGAATTCTACACTTCTTTATAAATTATGCGATAATTTTTTAAACTAAATAAAATTTTCTAGATACGAAATTTATAAAAGACCAACTTCATATGATTGGATGATTCTTTTTGGGAGTTCATGTTGATTAGATAAAAATCTATTAATCACCAAAATTTAATTATCCCCAAAATCCAGATAAAAATCTATTAATCACCAAATTTTAATTATCCCCAAAATCCATCTGCTCATGTAACCATCCAATTTCTATAACAAGTGTGCCTCTATATTCTTTTTTTTTTTTAAATGCACCATAGCAATTAGCCTCATGAATATTTTGGGGGAAAAATGTTAATAAAAGTATTATTCATTATTCATGTCATGATATGGAAGACAACCACAGATTCGGCCTTGTTTGGTACCTCAAGTTTTTTGCAAGTTTGTATAAAACTTGTTTGTTTACTGCTTTAACTACAGGAACCCTTTAAAAACTTCCAAAGTTTTAATGCAAATTTTTAACAAGTTTGTATAAAACTTGTTTGTTTCCTACGTTATCTACAAGAATCCTTAAAAAACTCCCAAAGTTTTTAATATACCACCCCCACAACACGTAAAAAACTTCACTTTCAAAAATTTTTTCTACAACTTCTACAGTAAGTTATAGTAGAGTTTTATACCAACACCCCAAAAACTTCACTCCGAAACAGGGATTCTTTCTCATCTGTCTTCAGTCAGAAGTATGAGGAACAACAAAAAATTCTAAATACCTTCTCTACACACTACAACTTGCAATATCAAGTATCTTATCCTTGTTTAGGAACAAAATCTAGTAATAGCAATATCTCTTCAGAAATCAAATGGCATTGCTTGGGGTCCTCATTCTACTGATTAATTTATAGAGCCAATATCCAGGAAAGAATGTCTTGCCTGTTCCCAACGACCCTCAGTTATCAAACAATTTGTTCACACTGATTGTAACATCACTTGACTTTATGCTGCAACATTTATGAAAACATACAAATAGCAAGACTTGACCACAAATGTCAACACAAATGAATCGGGTCATAGGAAATGAAATAGTGAGCACATTTAAGGGCAAAACCTGAAGTTGTAGGTATATTTATTCACTTTACAGTTATTTTTAAATTGAAAGGGAGCTAGATGCTGACATAAACTGAAAATACTGAACGAAACTAAGAAGAAGCTTGATTCTTTATGAAACCAACCAAGGAAAATTGCTTCTCAACTCAACCAAGGACAAGACACTGGAAATAGAATAATTGCAACAAATAATTGTTTATCTTGCTGCATGTAGTTATTAAATTTGAGGATAACAGCCAAACAAAAACAAAAACATTAGTCCGTAGGACACAACTGTAGTGATTCATAGCTTTGAGTCAGGTTGACTAAGCAAATCTTGATAATAGATGAAGCTCTAATTCGGTGAAGGGCGACAACTGCATCACCAGTCTGGCACAGCCCTTTTGTGTGGCAGATTTCAAAGCAGCTTCTAGAATCACCTCAGTTGATTATGAATCAGTAACAATTTTTCACACTTGTTACAGAATATGTACTTTCTAAAAGCCTTTAATTCGAGCCTCATGAGATGCTAATGTAGCTATAAAAAACATGCCTTACTTTTTGCCTCCAAGTTTAGCCCCCCAACCTTGGACATCAAAAGTCATTTCGACCTCTTCTTCACGCTCCAAAACATCATATGCTGCCATTATTTAATAGAACCAAAATTCAATGTAAAGTAAGCATGTAATAGACAAAAAATGGTAAACATACATCGCATAAAAAAAATAAAATTGTTATTACCTTCACCACCAAAAATCCAATACCTATCGTAGAGCAATGCTTCAACATTATTTGGCAAAAGTGCATTCCGAAACTTTCCAAGAATTCAACCTCTATGACTAAAAGCAAATTCGGAAGCAACCATTGTAATAGGAATACTCAAGATATCTCTTGCTAATAACGAAAGTTCCGGATATCTCAACATATTTCCTTTCCCAAATTCAAGAATATCAAAATTTTTATCCCTTGGTAACAATTTCTCCTCCAAGTAGACAGTCAATTGGGACTTGGAAATGGATGCTTCATGTTGACTATTATAAGAATCAAACTCCAAATCTAATTCATCTCTTATATCATTCTCATTTTCAACCATGGCAGTCCCACCTTGGGATAATGAAGAAGCAAGAGGCTGGGCACGCAAATATATCTCAAATAATGCTTCTAAATTTTCTTTAAGATTTCTAACCTTTTCCTCAGCAGTTAAAGAATTAAGTTTTTCAAAACAAAACTGCAAGTATAGTAGTTTATACCTCGGGTCCAAAATGAAACCCAAAGATAAAAGTATACTGTAGCACTTCCAATACTTTTTAAACTTCTCATTCATAAAAGCAGCCATGCTATGGATAAATTCATCAGAACTTTGAAGATTTTTTCGAATCAACAATTCTATTTTCCACACCTTGAGAAAATACAGATTTGCTGTAGGATAATATGACCTAGAAAAAAGAAGTGTCATTTCATAAAAGGGCTTTAAAAATTCAGCAACCTTACCGATCTTTATCCATTCATATTCTGATAGACAATGTTCGTATTGTCCATCTACCCGCTGCAAACGATGAAATGCTGCACGATAAGGTAATGTACTATCTAACATCAAATAAGTAGAATTCCATCTTGTTGGCACATCCTGTCTCAATTTTTTTTTAGCTTCTAATGAAACATATTTTACACATTCTACAAATTTCATACCTCTCATTTCTGAACCTTTAATGAACTTGACACTTTCTCTAATCTTAACCACGGAAGAATCAACAGCCTTAAGACCAAGTTGAACTATTAAATTTAATATGTGTGCACCGTAACGCATATGAAGATGGTCACCATCACATATTAAAGAATCCATTACCAAGAAATGATCCTTAAATACTTGTATTATCCCATTTTGGTAACTTGCATTAGCTAATGTCACACTAAAATTTTTTCGCTCAGTACCCTATTCCTTCAAAAATTGAATCAATTGGTCTCCCAAAAGTAGACCATTGTGTGGAGAGGTATGTGGCAAAAAATCAACACTTTCTACCTCAAAGTCCACCCCTCATTAATATAGTGCTCTGTCACAGTCATATAACCATTTGTAGTCAACGAACTCCATAAATCTAAAGTTAAGTAAATCCTACCCCGGATCATATCCAATTCATTTTTTAATTCCTCTTTTTCTCTATTGTATAATTTCAACACATCAGACTTTGCTGTATTTCTTGAGAGAGTTTGGGCAGTTGGATTCAAAATTTTATGCAATTCCTTTATTCCTTGGTGTTCAACAAAACTGAAAGGATAATTGTGTTAAGTAATTGCCAAAGAAATATATTCTCAATACATATCATGGTCAACTACCGAATATAGTCCAATTTGTTCATCAATATTTTGACATTTTTTGGCTATATGGAGGCTCATTCCCAACGTACCTGATATGCTATCTGCCATTAGAATAGCACCACACCTCGTGCATTTGGCCTTTTGCCTACCATTAGGCCCAATCTCCCTTTTCTTAAAAATAGACCAAACTTTAGATGTAGTTCGCTTGCCCCACTTAGTAGAACTTGTGAGACTTGCTTCACTGTAAGTATCTTCAATTCCTGCATCATCTTGTTCCCTCCCCATTGCAACCTATAAAAAGCATCAACAAGAGTTTGGTTAGAGGTAATAATAAAGCCACAAACAATTCAAAAGTGAATATTTATACATGTCTAGATTATGAGGGAATATCTTTTTGCCCTGTATATAGTAATTCAAAAAGTTTCTACCAATAACACCATTTCTTTAATATATGAAAAATTTCTAGATTATGACTTCATACCAGGGTTGGTAGATTCCAAGAGGCCGAGACCACATGACTGGCCATTGCCAAAGAATTCTTTAAGGCTTCAAGCCACTCTTCTTTTGTTTCTGATGATTTATAATTCTGAAAAAACCCCCAAGACAACAAAAATTAATACATGGGGGTTTTCTACACCATCAAACATAGTGAATATATGCAATTAATACAAGCTAACAGAGTCTTCCCAAACAAAAAAAGGGAAAAAAAAGTCAAAATTTTTCCAAGAACTTGAAGAAACCCATTATAAGATTAGATTACTTAACAACAGAATCAAGTAGTAGAGTGTAAAGATAATTCAACAAACAGATTCAAGGCTAAATATGCAGATAAACGCAAAAGGGATGTAGATGGAAAAGGGTAGAAAAAAATGAAGAAAAGGGATAAGTGGTAATTTGATGACTAACCTTTTACTGGATATGAAGCCTCGAATTGATGATGGCGAGAAAAGCGATCGAAGAGAAAAACGATCGCTGAAGAATCTCTCCTCCAGTCCGCCGGTCTTCTTTCTCGAGACCTTCGTCAGCTTCCGAGGTTTGGAGAAGGAAATGAAAAAAAATTATTTATTATTTTGTTATTGTTTTCATAATACCCATGAGATCCCAAATAAATCCCATACAATCCCATATTTTAAATGGGTATTATTGGATATGTACCCAACAAGGCTCAAACCCATATTTTAGATATCCATCCCACCCGAATTAAATTTGGATATGGGATCCCAATGGATCTTGGTATTTTTGCCACCTTTAGTTCTAGCTGCTATTATTTGGCATCTATGGCAGAAAAGAAACTATGAATTTTCAAGCAAGCTAATGGGACAAATGTTCAACTTCTTGTAGCAATTTGTAAAGGTTGTACAATTAATGGTCGCATCATAGGCAAGTGTACCATGAACAAAGAAGAATTTGGAGCTGATTCTAGAATGGTGTTTGGACCATAGATGTTTGATGAGCTAGTCCACACTAGCAATCTATCCTTCCTCTCCAAAAGGGGATTTAGTAAATATGGATAATTTCAGAAACCTCCCCTGAGGTACTGACAGTCTCACTAGCCTCCCCTGTGATTTTCAAAATATCATAGACCTCCCCTAAAGTAATTAGGTAGTCTCATTTCTAACCCAATTCAAAAAAACAAACATTAAAAAATTAGGATTTGGAGAGAGAAAATAATTTGTTACCAGAAATGTCCTCAAGTGTTAAATTGGTGAGATAATTTATTTGCACAGTACATACGCTATTTAACAAGGGTGAAAATTCAGTGGATATAAGTGGAACTAATGACTCAAGCAAGGCCTAAAGAAAATTTACACTGATAGTCATAAAAAATTTACACACTTCTTAACTAAGTCGTAGGTCATCTCTCTCTTTCTTTTTTTTTTTTGGGAAAGAGAATTTATATTTCTTTTTTATTATATGTCTTTAAATTGGGGTAATAAATAGACATAAAAAATTAAAAAAATTAAAATAACAGAAATAAGTTTTCACACACTGACAGTATATATACTGATGAATCTGGATACATGCCACATTATAGCAATTTAATTTAAATATTAAAATTTGTACATATAGTATACATTTAGACCTGCTCATGTATATACTGATAGTGCATAAAGATTTACACATTTCTTAACTAAGTCATAGGTCGTCTCAATTTTTTTTTTTGGAAAGAAAATTATATGTTTTTTCTATTATCTTTCTTTAAATCAGGGTAATAAATAGACATAAAAAATTAAAAAAGATTAGAATAACAAAAATAAATTTTCAGTCATTATGAATTTAGTACTTGATTAGGATCTTCTTTTTGTTGGTTACTTTGCATAAAAACTTGAAAAATGCACAATGTGTATAAATAACGGGTAGGGGATTTGTCCAAATAAGCACGTAATATCTGAGAATAAGCATGGGTATTTAAGTAATTTTGTGCATGATAATGTAACAAATGGGACCCAAAAGCCTGCTAAGGGAGGTTTATGATATTTTAGAAATCACAGGGAAAGGGAGTGAGACTGTCAGAAACTTGAGGGGAGGTTTCTGAAATTATCCCTAGTAAATAACTAAAAATGATCTTGGGCTAAGGGTCAAATTGGTAATTTTTCTTACATCTCCCCCTCGTGGAGCCCAAGTATCATACCCACCCCAAAATAAAGAGTCTTGAATACTAGAAGAAAAGCACCCATACCTAATAAGATTAAATGAATACCTAAAATTGTGATCATTTTATTTCTATCTTTCCATACATAACTGAAGAATGAAAAAGATTCTTCAAGCATCTCAGGACCCAAAAGTGTGTGGTAAATACCTCGAAAGCCTAGAACCGCCAAAAAATTTAAATGAAGTACTCCAGATACAAAGTATGGAAAGGTGTATATAACTCCCCCCCCCCAAGGACCTACCCCCAACCTTGTATAGATTTAAAGCAAGTCCTGAGTGTATACTATATAGATATATGTAGGAGGATGAGTTGATAGGAGTCCTGATGTATGGAGAACATAATGTACATTTCTTCTACGATCAATAAGAAGCTCATTTAAAAAAAAAAAGATTAACTAACACCGAGATGTGTGACGTCAAACGATATTTCATCAAATGTCAACAACTCCTTGGCTCACTCCCAACTGGACCATCCAATCGATAGATGAAACCATCATGAAGTATCTATGATTGGAGAAAACTTTGTAGAAAATAATCAATGTATAGAAAAAATAAGGATATTATAGACTATTCCCAACTACTAATTTTCTCAAGTCTATCGTTATCATGAACAAAATAAGCTTTTCCTCTCGAGTGCGTAAAGGCCTTTTTCTCTCTCTGTAAGAGTGCCTTTTCTCCTTTTGGTGGGAGTTCTTCTCCGCTTTCAACTTTTCAAACTTTTCAATCTTGAACAAACATCTCCAAAGTCAGATTCTGAAACTAAAAGGTAATTCAAGTAGGAACAAAGCTCAGTAAATAGAACCATGAACAATCAATGCTGGGAAAGAACTATTAATAGACACAAGTAAGTGAGAAACTAGTAGAAGGCATTAACTACAGGTGGTATAAAAGGCAGAACAGCTAATGGAAGAAGCAGAGAAGGATTCCAGCTTCATGTTACTCCAGGCATCTTCGTTCACTATGAAATAGGCTTTGACAAGTAAAGTAATTTCTATAAACCTTTTTCCTTGCCTTCAATAATAATACCTCTTAGTCTTAGAGCTGTTTTGTCTACCAGTAGTAGGGGTGAGCAACTACGGTAATTACCGAATTACCGACCGAATTCGATTTCATTTCGGTAATTCGAAATCGGTAATTCGATCGGTAATTCGGATTTTCTGAATTAAGATATATCGAATTCAATTCGAAATCGGTTTCAAGATGTTTCAATTCGGTAAGACCAAATTCGAATTCAATTTGGTAAATCAGTAAAAAATTACCAATTTCAGATTTGAATATCCCGAATTGCTATAATGTATTAGACATTTAAACTATTATTATTTAGGTAAAAAGTTCTTTTGGTTTTGTACTAATTAAATTAGGTTATCTTGAAGTTATTTTTCTTCACAACAGTTGGAATCATATTTTTTCATAGTGATGGTAGAGAGTAGTTTTAATTGAAATTTGGTTAAATAATTGTTTTATGAAATTTGGTAAATCGGTAAAATACCGATTTCCGAATTGAATTCGAATTGAATTTAAAATCGGTAATTCGGTAATTTGAATACGAATTCGGTCGGTATTTTTTGGGGTCGTTTACCGAACAATACCAATTTCACCCTACCGAATACCGATTTCGAATTCGATTCTCACCCCAGTAGCCTTTACCTAGAAAACATCTCCACCTTTATTCTCTAGTTAAGATTGGTTTAATAAGAACCTAGCTAAAATCATCTAAAAAGTTGGGTTCTACCCCAAGTACATTAGTGTAAGTCTCGTGGCGGATGAGATTTCTAAAATGCTGAAAAGTTTTGCGCTATCGAGCAAGGAGCTGCAAGCTACCGATCTGGATAATGAAGAGTTAGCTCCGGGGATGAAGGAGTGCCAAAATAGCTTGATAGGTAAAATCATGGGGAAAAAGATAGTAAACTACACAGGGGTGAGGAATTTTGTAACAGCTGCCTGGAGCTATCCCAAGGACCTCAAAACAGTAGAACTTGGGCCGAATACTTTCCAGTTCAACATCCCTCAGGTTGAGGAAAGGGAGAGAATCCTCAATAGTGGACCCTGGATACTGGATAACGAAATTCTTGTCTTGAACAGATGGTTTGAAGGTATTGAAGATGATGAAATGGCTGTCAATATTGCCCCACTGTGGGTTCAAATCTGGAATCTCCCATTGCACTGGATTTCCAAGGACGCAGGTAAGAAAATAGGAAGGGTTTTCCATCAAGTAAAGGATGTGATTATTCCACAAACTGGCGGAACGAAAGGAAGGCATATCAAGATATTTGCAATGGTGGACATATCTCAACCTGTCTTAAGAGGTACGGTTGTGAAAGTAGGGGGTGTAACAAAATGGATAAATTTTAAGTATCAGAGAGTTCCAGATTTCTGCTACAGTTGTGGCAGAATAGGACATTGTGATAAAACTTGCAAAGTACAGACCATAGTGCAGGAGGGATGCGGGATAACCAGTTTGGGGTGTGGCTGCGAGCAAGCAATGGAAGAAACTCACCGCAAAAGAAGCAGGGGACCACAAACTTCAACCACCAAAAGCATTTTTGGAATTTAAAGGAGAGGGCTTGGGGTGAGAAGGATAGACCCAGAAGCAATGTGTCCATCAAGGAAAATGCATCACATAATGACAAAGAATTTGAGAGGTTTCCAGTAACTTTGAGATATGAGGAAAATAAAGGGGAAAAGGTACAGGTCATCCAACTGGAAGGAAATCAGTCAAAGGTCATTAACAAATTGGAATGCCTTACAGAAAAGAAGGGCGACCAGACAACAAACGAAGAGGGTGGACACTCAATTGTAAAAAGAAGCCTGGAGGAAAAAGGAAGTCTTAGCAAGGAAACCAGATGGATGGAAAAACATCTCCCTTCAAGGTGCGAAGAGGAAAATCTGAGGGTAGAATTCCAAATAATGGAGGAGGACAAAGTTTTCGAGGCAGGTAGTACTCAAGGAAAGGGTATAAATGAGCAGTTAAAATCAGAAGTGGAAGTTATGCAAGTTGATGAGGTTCTAGAAGCAAAAAAGAAGGAAGCATTGGTAAAATTGGAAAAGAGAGTTAGGAAACCACTGAAATCACCTGAGAGCAGAAGACAACCTCTAAAGGAAATCAACAGGAACATTCCCAACCTAGGAATACAGCACAAAAGGAAATCAGAGGTTTTGGATTTAGAAATCGAAAGTGTGGATAATACAGAATAGCAGGGGAAGAGAAGCAGATGTGCGGGTGAATGGCAGACTCAATGAGGTATATCTAAGGGGGAAGGGTCCAACCCAATTTGGACCCCAAGATCTGAATGAGGCTTTTGGTGTGGAATTGTCAAGGAGTTGGGAGCTCCTTGACAATTCCCCACCTGAGGGAGATGAATAATCTCCTCTCCCCAAGTTTGGTATTTTTGTGTGAGACCAAAAATAAAGAACCTTACTTACAAAAAGTTAAAAATTTCCTCAAGCTAGATAAAATTGTTACAATGGATGCCTGCAATTCTGCTGGTGGGATGGCATTATTATGGAAAGGTAATATCATAGTGAAAGAAGTGTTAACAACTGCCTTCACCATAGAAGCTCTAATCGAACATCAAGAAAATAGAATTAGTTGGTGGTTTATAGGGATTTATGCAAGTTGTGATAGTCAAGTGAGAAGTCAGCAGTGGAAAGTCATTGAGAGAAGGAAGAGAATATGGGGTGGAAACTGGATGCTAGCAGAAGACTTCAATGACATTATCTCCAATGGAGAAAAATGGGGGGGATTATGGAGGGAGGAAAGGAGCTTCAAGGAATTCAGAGAGTTTATCAATAATAATCAATTGATTGATTTGGGTTTTGAAGGACATCCCTGGACATGGTGTAACAACTAGGAAGACGAGGAAGTCAAAGAAAGACTAGACAGAGGGCTTTGTAGTCAGGAATGGAAACAAAACTTTGAGAAGGCCAAGTGTAAACATGTTGATACCTTTGCATCTGATCACAGCATGATCATGATTGACACTAGGCCTGAGGAAGGCAACAGGAAAAAAAGATTTTATTTTGACAAAAGATGGCTTCGGAGGGAAGATGCAATGAGGGTAATGCAAGCAGCTTGGAAGAAGAATGTGGAAGGTTCCAGAATGTATAGAGTGTGTAGAAAAATTAGAAATACCAGAGTTGCACTGCTGAGATGGAAGAATAGTTACCAGGCTAACTCCAGAGGAAAGATTGAAAGCATCAAAAAGCAACTGGAAGACATACGAAAAACAGATGTGGTGGATAGGAAAAACAAAGCATCAGAGCTAAAGAAAAAACTGAAAGTAACCTATGATGACGAAGAGGATTTTTGGAGACAGAAATCTAGGATAAATTGGATTATAGAGGGAGATAAGAACTCCATGTTCTTTCATGCTCATGTTCAAGGGAAAAGACAAAGGAACAGGATGTCGAGTCTACAAAGAGAAGATGGCTCATGGACAAACACAGAGGAGGAAGTGAGTGCAGAGGTGGCAAATTTCTATAAATGTCTTTTTTCCAGCATAGGCGTAGGGGACTTTACTGAGGTACTTGATGGTATACCCCACACTATCTCTGATGATTTAAATGAGGATCTTATTAAACCAGTTCAGGAAAAAGAAATTAAAGAGGCTTTGTTCTGTATGAATTCTGATAAAGCCCCAGGTATTGATGGAATGACAGCGTTGTTCTTCCAACAATGCTGGGGATTTGTGAAACATGATGTGGTAAAGGCTGTGCAAACCTTCTTCCATAACTCTCACATGCTCAAATCTGTTAATCACACGGTCATCACCCTTATTCCTAAGATCAAGAACCCCATCTCCCTTAAGCATTATAGGCCTATCAGTCTCTGTACTACCATTTACAAGATCATTGCCAAGATTCTGACTAATAGACTCAAATTCATGCTTAATGAATGCATAAGCAAAAACCAAGTAGCCTTCATTCCTGGTAGACAAATCTTGGACAATGTGATGATATCACATGAATTCTTGCATTATCTTAAAAATAAAAGGCAAGGTAAAGATGCTTTTATGGCAGTTAAACTGGACATGTCTAAGGCCTATGACAGAGTGGAGTGGGGGTTCCTAGGAGCTATGATGGAGAAAATGGGATTTCAAAGGAAATGGATTGGCTGGATATTAGAATGTATTAGAACAGTGAATTATTCCTTTAACATAAATGGCCAAGTAAAAGAATATGTTACGCCAGAGAGAGGACTCAGGCAAGGTGACCCCTTGTCACCTTACCTGTTCCTTCTAGTCTCGGAAGGTTTTTCTAACATGCTGAGGAAAGCAGCTGCTGAAAGGAGTATAACAGGCATGAAGATTATAGGCAGGGACCAAGCATTACGCATTTGTTCTTCGCAGATGATTCATTGATTTTTTGCAAAGCTGACACTCAACAGGCTGAAAAACTTGCAAGCGTGCTGAATGTGTATGAAAAAGCCTCTGGATAATTGATTAATCTAGATAAATCCTCAGTGTTTTTTAGTAGGAATCTGCCTCAACAGGAGAAGGTGGAAATATATCGAAGATTGGGGAACATTCAGATGGTCAACCAAGGAAAATATCTTGGCCTCCCAATGGTCATTACAAGAACTAAAGAACAAGTCTTTGGGTTCATCAAGGATAATGTACAGCAAAGAATGAACAATTGGAAGAACAAGCTTCTTAGTGCTGCTGGGAAAGAATTCATGTTAAAAGCTGTGTCACTAGCAATGCCCACATACACTATGTCCTGTTTTAAGTTGTCTAGGAAAATCTGTAAGTGCATTAGTGCAGCAATGGCAAACTATTGGTGGGGAGAAGCTAATGGGAAGAACAAGATGCATCTATGCTCATGGAAAAAGCTAACTAAAGGCAAGGAACAAGGTGGGTTAGGATTTAAGGATCTCGAGGCATTCAATAATGCCTTACTGGGGAAACAAATTTGGAGATTACTCACCAACCCGAACCTGCTAATCAGTCAAGTAATGAAGAGCAAATACTATGCTAAGGACTCAATCCTCACATGCAAGGTCCCACAGAATGCTTCCTGGATTTGGAAAGGATTAGCTGGTGCTAGAAGTTTAATTGGGGAAGGCATCATGAGAAGAATAGGAAATGGAAAAAGTACAAGAATTTGGGAGGATAATTGGATCCCAGGAAACCCACAAGGTAAGCCTCTGACAAGAAAGACTCAGGAGTGCAGATTACACAAAGTTGCAGATCTCATATGGCAGGGTAGATGGAACATGAATTTGGTCTTTAGGTACTTTAAAAGAAAGGATGCTGAAAAGATCCTGAGCATTCCATAAGCCTTGCAGGAAGGGAATATTGCAACTACTGGAATCACAGCCCTATTGGCACATATACCGTCAGCTCGGGTAACAAAACACAACTAAGGCAGATGTCAGAGCAAAGTGCTGAGGATAATTCGAGGCAAGGAACCAGTTGGACGGATCAGGAACAAAGGAATTGGAAGTTACGGTGGAAGCTAGAGGTCAAGCATAAACTAAAGATTTTTTTGTGGAAGATTTTGAACAATGCACTCCCAGTCAAGCAGATTATTTACAGTAGAACTAGATTGGGGGATCCCATTTGCAAAAGGTGCGGTGAAGAAGTGGAAACAATTGAACATGTGTTGCTGAATTGCAAGGAAACAAAAAAGATTTGGCAAGTAGCCCCAATCCATTGGGATGCAGAACCTGAGGATCAACGGTGCTTCAGCAGATGGTGGTGCAATATTATGGAAGCAAGGAAGAGATCAGAAGGATATAAGCACTTGTCTCTAACAGTTAACATACTCTGGCAGATCTAGAAAAGTAGGAACAACACTGAGTTTAAAGGCAAACTCCAGCTGCCATGGAAAGTGATCCATACAGCGCAAGAAGAATGGATGAAATTTGAGGGAATCAGATGTAAAACAACTACGATGAGCACTGAAGAAACAGCACAACTGCCAAACTACCACCAAACAAATGAGGACCTTGAAGCTGTGCAAATTCGAATTGCTGTTCACAGACTTGAAAGAAACTGGAGGATGGGGATCGGAGTAGTACTAACAAATCCTACAACTGAACATAAGGAGGGGTGGGCCATGAGAGAAAGATGCACTGACAACCATCTCTTGGACAAAGTGAACGCAATCAAACTGAGCCTGAGCAAAGCTGCTATGAAGGGGTGGAGAAAAATCGCAGTTGGGATCCAAGATAAGGATGCTTTCAATATTATACAGGGGCAGAAGCTGAAGGACATTAGAATGGCAACTCTAGTAGATGATATTAAGCACTTAAGTTTGCTGTTTCAAAAATGCTCCTTTTGTCTAGTTGAAAATGATGTTTGTCATGTAAGTAGTAGAATTAGCAGATATGCTCTTGGCATTTTACAAGATGAAGAGGTTCAAGTACCTTAGTGCTCCAATGCACTGCATGTATAGACTTTAACCGAGCCTTTGCTCGAGTTTGTACAGTTTTTTTGAAAGTAATATATAATTATCGTTTCGAAAAAAAAAATCGTTATCATGTTTCCTTATCTTCATAGTTTAGGCATTTTCACCTCCTGAATTTTTAATGCTTTCGCAATTATTTAAAATCTCAAACGGTAAAAGTAAATATTCAGATAGTTTTATATGCATTTGTAATTTTCAAAGTTACAACTTGTGTGACTGTACTAGAATCCTTAATCTATAGGCATTCTCAGTTCGTTTTTTCGTTTCAGGAAACCAGCGGAAGGTTGTTTGGTGAGAATGAGGAACTCAAATATTTGATAGTGAGGAACTTCATGCTTATTCTTTTGGTACGAAACTTCATGCTTTTTTGGATAAATGATATTTAGGAACTTGGGCAGGTAAATGGAATGGATGCATCTCCATTCAGCAACTTGATTTGGAAAGTTTGAATGTCAACTTTGTGTCAACTTCCAGGCAATTTGGACTAGCAACCTGTGACACAAATGAATGATCACTGGTGGAGTTTTGTCCAGATTACTATGCTATATTAAGCATAAATTAATCCCTGTTTTCCTTATGGCACCAATATTTTATCAGATATGTGATCCTCGATCTGTTCATCTCTCAAAAATTAAATATAATTCAAATATTATAATAAATAGATAAATAATAAAGACTATCTCTATATGGTGCAAAGCAAGAAATCTCCAATAACCAAAAAGATAAAAATAAAATTTAGAGTTATTTACAAGGAAAAAAAATAAGATCTCATAAAAATAATTTGAGGAATAAGTTCAGATATGCCTACACCAATTTAGATGTATTATTTCACAGGGATGAGAGTGCAGCATACTCTTTTCTTGCCCCCACCAACTTCACCAGCTTCATTCCCTTATCTCCACCAGAACGGAGCCTTTAGTTTTTTTTTTTTTTGGGTTGCTATCTTCAGTTCTTGTCTATAAGCACCAAGTTCTTTCCCAAGACCTGCAATGGCTAAAAGACATTGTAAATACTCGGTAGAAATACTAAGCTGATACAAACAAATATATTAGATTAGTACTGCAATATACATATAAAATCTAAAATGATAGCCATTGAATATCTTTCAGAGTTACGTGAAGAAAAAGAAGGAAGGAGAATATGTAGTACAATAAGCTCCGTCACCCATATGCATCACTTCCTAATCCATTTTTGGGTTCTTATTCAATAGACATTTGACTATTTAGTTTATGTTGGAATGAGAGTAGTGAATAAACAACTACTGAAACATCAAGAATGCAATGGTTTGATCAAACACAAGTCATAGGGTGAAAATTAAAGTAACACAAGTTTTAACGTGTATCGGCTTTATTATCAAACTTATATCTATGGAAAGAAAAAATTCATTCTTTATTCTAAGAGAAAAACCAATAAAACTTGAATTCCAAACTCAACCATTATATAAAGACCTACATGGCTTCCCTTTTGTACATCCTATGAATATGCCAATTCCTTGTATAGCTTTCAAAGTAAGATTTGTTCTATCCTTTTAACTTAGTTCTTGTCTTGTTTTCAATCTAGTCCCATTTGTTGTTGCTGTTAGGTCTGATTCTAGAAAATTGACCAACAAGAGCAATAAGGTTATTGGCAACCCAATAAAGACAATAACAAAACAAATAAATCAAATAGAAACACCAATATTTATGTGGTTCAGTTAAGCGACCTACATCTAGGGGCGAAGGGGTAGCAGCAGATTTACTATACAAAAGAAACTAAAAGAGTACAAAAGAGAGGATACAAAATCTAAAAAAATAATTCCGAAATTCAAAAGCACCTAAAACTAAAAACACAAAAGAGGTTAAATAGCACAAAAGGTGTGAGGCCTATAGGCCTATTAATTTGCTCTTTAGTTTGATGTCTTGCCAAAACCTCTCTTAATATTGGGCATGAGCCCTCTAAAACTCTCTTGACTAGAGCTTATGGCACATGGGCGGTACCTATTGGCCCATAGATTGGTACACCTATCACATTTAAATTCATTAATAATCAAGATTCGAGATTTCTTTGTAAAATATCTAAAATGGAATATAAAGTCAAAATGAACAAATCTCCATGGCGTGTATTCAACATCAGCAAATGGCAAACATGCTCCACCTTTTCCATAAAAGTTTCAACGGATCTCAACGAGCCCCCAAATTCTTAACAGGCCCTAACGAGTCACCAAGGAACTGAGATGCGAATCATCCAATGGGTCCCAGTGGGTCAACACTCATGAAGGGCTCAATAGATCCCAATGGGTAAAATTACGGACACAGTAATTTTTCTCCACTTGCTTCACAAAATCCTCTATGTTCCAACGAGCCAAATAGCTCTTCGTCACAAAACCTAACTAAGCTCCAATGGGCCTTTATCTTCACTTTTTGTAGCGCCATTGTTGCCGCAAAACCCAGAATCTAAAGCCTGATGCTCTGATACCAGTTTGTTAGGTCTGGTTCTAGGAAATTGACTAACAAGAATATTAGGACCCTTGGCAACCCAACAAAGATAGTAACAAAACAAATAAATCAAATAGAGACATCAAAACTTACGTGGTTTAGTTAAGTGACCTACGTCGACAAGCGAAGGGATAACAGATTTACTGTAATAAAAGAGAGTATAAAAGAGAGAATACAAAACCCCAAGAAATAATTCCTGGGTTCAAAAGCACCTAAAATTGAAAACACAAAAGAGTTTAAATAGCACAGAAGGTTTACGGCCCAAAGATATTAATTTATTCTTTTTGTTTGATGTCTAACTAAGACCTCTCTTAATATTGAGCATGAACCCCATAAACTCGCTCGACTGGTGCCTATAGTACATGGGCCGGTACCTAGTGGCACACAAGTTAATACACCTAGTACATTTAAATTCACTAAAGGCCAACATATTTATGATCATCAAAATGAGAGATTTCTTTATGAAATATCCGATGTTTGATACAGAACCACAATAAATAATTGTGTCGATTATTTTTGTTTTATAAGGGCATTCAATTGCAACATGCGAAATCTCAATATCAATGGATTGTAAATTTTCATTCTTTGTTTCTAACTACAAAAGTCTACCGCATTTAATAGAGATAGTCTAATAACGAATTGACCATCTAAAAATAAAACATCACTGGTTTCAATAGTGATTTTCCTCCTAGCAATCAAGCTAAATCAACGAAAGATTTAGTTTTGATACCAATTATTGGCCTAGAGCAATCAATGATAGGGGATGAATTAACTTCGTCAAAAAGTTTACGGAAATTTAGACTAGACATGGAGTGAATATGCTGAGTTGGAAAATAATAAGATAGCATATAAATAAGCTCAGCAAAAGACTATGTGAAAAAATTAAGATAAGGTTAAGAAACGAAATCTATTTATAGTAGTTCGACTTCCTACTTGAACTCTACCTCCACTTTTAAACTTCTTCCAAACTTGAACTTTTTTTTTTTCATTGTCTTTTTGAATAATTTGGCGTGACAATAATTGTTTTGTTATTCATCAAAACTTTAGGATTAAGGATTTTGAGATCTTCATATTACCACTATTTTTACAAAGGCTCTAGTGGGAATATGATCACTAATTATAACAATTTATTTAGTAAATTAAAAAAAAAAAGATAAACGCACAAACTTGCCACTAAACTCTGAACTTATTATTTGTCAAAAAAGAACTTTTGCAAGTTAATTTTTACGACTATTAAAATTTCAATTCATTGCACTCCACATCGTGTGCACGATCAGCACTAGTCAATATTAATAAGAGTTAGTAACACTTTGCCCTTACTTGGGCTGAGTAACTCAAGATTTATAATTAGACCCTAATTTGTTAGTAAATTTTTTACGGTTAAGAACAACTTTACATCTTCATCCAAAAACTATCCCCGACTGATTGCTTTACATGCGAAGACCTGGAAATTTATAATGATCTGCTTTTGAATCATGGTAAATGCACCAAAAACTTGGCCATAAACAGCAACTCAAATTCATTTGCTTTTGCCAAAAAAAAAAAAAAAAAAAGGTTACAAACTTTAGTCACCTCAAAATTGCGAAATCCAGCTGCAGGGTGAAGCCACAATGCAATGAGGTTGGCCACCCCCTCACTCCTGTGCTTGAAACTTTCACATAATGTCTAGTTGGTGCTCATAATTCTCCCCATCGTTGTGAATTTTGGAAGATATTCTCCTACCTTGGCATTGTAGCCCACAAATTTAAAGTCTGATCTTCGCCTCACATTGCCTCCCAAAAAAATTTATTACTTCCAGATGCCTCTTCTATACATGTTAAGAGTGAAATTTGATACTATATTTGTTAGGTCTGGTTCCAAGAAATTGACGAAAGAGTTCTTGACAATTGTAAAAAAACAAATAACAAAGCAAAAATTAAATAAAACAGAGACACAGGATTTATGTGATTCAGTCAAATTGACCTACGTCCATGGGCGGAAGAGAAACAAAAATTCACTATGAAGAAAAGAGTACAAAAACCTTAGGAAAGTGTTTCTAAATCCAAAAGCACCTAATATTAAAACACATGAGAGTTCAAAATAATTTTACCACAAAAGAGGATCAATGACCCAAAAGACCCAAATAGCCCACTAAGAATTCTCTTGATTAGGTGCACTTAATCTCACCATAAGTCCACTATATTTATAGGCAACACAGGGAAAGACTCCCCAATAAAATAAACGATGTGGGACAAGCCACACATAACAAATCTCCACCTTGGTGTGTCCCCAACATTGACAAATAATAAACTTGCTCCACCTTCTCCACAGAAGCCCCAATGAGTTTAATCACAAACAATGGATACCAATCAAGTCCAAGCATTGATTGAACTTGTAAACTGGAAGAATTTTTGTAAACATGTCAACAGAATTTTCCTTAGTATTTATTTTTTGAACAAGGACTTTCCCTTCAGCAATAGTGTCTTGAATGAAGTGATACTTCACATCAATGAGTTTCTTCCTCTCATGATACATCTGATCTATAGACAAATGTATCGCACTTTGACTATTACAATGAATAACAGTATCACTTTGATGTAGACTAAGTTCGCCAAACAAACCCTTTAACAATAAGGCTTCTTTGATTGCTTCGATTACAGCCATATATTTTGCCTCCATAGTAGATAAAGCTACAACAGGTTGTAAAGTAGTTTTCCAACTGATTGCACAACTACCAATGCAGAATACATAGCCTGAAAGTGATCTTCTCCTGTCAAGATCCCTGACGTAGTTTGAATCTACGAAACCAATCAAAGTATTATTATTTCTTCCAAACTCCAAACAAGCCTTTAAAGTCCCTCGCAAGTATCTGAAAATTCACTTCACAACCTACCAATGTGCTTTACCTGGATAATACATATATCTAATAATAATACTGACTGCTTGTAAAATATCTGGACAACCACAAACCATTGCACATATAATACTACCGACTGCACTGGAGTAAGGAACCTGTGCCATATATTCTTCCTCTTCATCTGATTGTGGTGACTGATTAACAGATAACCGAAAATGGTTAGCAAAAGGAGTACTTATTGGTTTAGCATCATTCATGCCAAATCGTTCTAAAACTTTCTTAAGATAATTTTCTTGGGTCAAGAATAACTTCTTTACTCCTCAGTCTTGTCTAATATCCATGCCAAGAATTTTTGTAACTACTTCCAAATCTTTCATATCAAATTCACTACTTAGTTGTAATTTCAAATTGTGAATTTCTGACAAATTCTTAGCAGCAATGAGCATGTCATCAACATAAAGTAACAAATAAATAAAAGAACCATCATTTAACTTCTGAAAGTAAACACAACTATTATACATGCTCCTCGAATAACAATGACCCAACATAAAGAAATCAAATTTCTTATACCACTGTCTTGGAGACTAGTTCAATTCATATGAGAATTTCTTCAACAAGCAAACATGGTCCTCTTTTTCTTCAATTTCAAATCCCTGGGGTTATTTCATATAGATTTGTTCTTCAAGTTCACCATGTAGGAAAGCTTTCTTAACATCAAGTTGCTCCAATTCCAAATCATACATGGCAACTAAAGTAAGTAAAATATGAATAGAGCTATGTCTAACAACGGGTAAAAACACATCATTAAAATCAACACCTTGTACCTGACTATAGCCCTTTGCAACTAATCGTACTTTATACCTTGTATTTTCAACCCCTGAAATACCTTCCTTCTTCTTGAAAACCCACTTACAACCAACAATTTTCTTATCTAATGGTGGTTTTACAAGATCCCAAGTTCCATTTTTATGGAGAGAGTCAAATTCTTCATTCATTGCAAGCAACCACTTAGTAGAATCATCACAAAAAACTGCTTTTGAATAGGTAGAAGATTCATCAACTCCATCAATTTCTTCTGCAATAGACCAAGCATATGCAATCATATCTACATATTTTTGTGGTGGTTGAATATTTCTCCTTAGTCGATTTTTGGCTATGGAATATTGCTCCTCTTCTATATCATCTTCATTAGACTCAGTTGTATCTACTGGCAATTGTTGAATAGAAAGTTAGATTGGGAAGGACTTGAATTTCTAATTTCAAACTCCACCTACTTCTGTTTACCATTTATAATACAAGGACTAGAAGACTCCTTCTTAGAAGATAACATAGATAATTCATCAAAAGTAACATCACTACTGATTACAAATTTTGGAGATTTGGAATCGAGACACCATAATCTGTATCTTTTCACCTACGGTTGACAATGTAACAAGCCATATTGATTGCCTCTGCCTAAAAGTTTTTCATCAACCCTGCATTGGAGATCATACACCTTACTCTCTCCAAAAGTGTTCTATTCATACGTTCAGCCATACTATTTGTTGAGACGTCATCCTAACAGTGCAATGCAAATAATTTCTTCATTTTTGCAAAATTCATCAAATTCACCTTCACAAAATTCCATGTCATTATCTGTTCTAAGTCACTTTATTTGTTTGCCTGTCTGTTTCTCAATCAAAACTTTCCATTTTTTGAAAGTTAGGTCACATCATTCTTATGTTTCAAGAAATAGACCCAAACTTTTCTTGAATAATCATCACTGAAAATCAACATATACCTAGCACCACCTTTCGACGGAACATGAGATGGACCCTATAAATCTGAATGGATATAATCAAGAGTACCTTTCGTCTTATGAATTGCTGGTGACGTGAAACTGACTCTTTTCTCCTTCCCGAAGATACAGTGTTCACAGAATTCCAATGGACTGGTATGTTGTCCATAAAGAAATCCCTTTTTACTTAAAATGCCCAAACCTTTCTCACTCATGTCCCAAACGCATATGCCATAATTTGGTAATGTCGGTATCAGTCAAAGATGATGATGAAATCGCAACAGAACCTGTAACAATAGAACCCTGCAAAATATACAAACTACCAGACCTGCAAGCTTTCATTACAACAAGAGCACCTTTGGAAACCTTCATAATGCCATTTTCAGTTTTGTATTTGCACCCAAGTGCCTCCAAGGTGGCCAAAGAGATGAGATTCTTTTTCAAATCAGGAACATGTCTAACATTAGTGAGTGTCCTCACAATATCATCATGTATTTTAATTCGGGCTGTACCCTTACCAACAACATTACAAGCAGTATTATTTCCCATCAAAACAATTCCACCATTTCAAGACTCATAAGTGAAAAACAAATTTTTGTCAGGACACATGTGGTAAGAACACCTTGAATCTAAAATTCATTTATTTTTAGAGCTTGTCCTGTTGTCATTCACGAAGAAAATATTTCCTTCATTCTCATCAGCTATAACACTAGTTTCAGCGGTTTCAGTGTTTTTCTCAACATATTTTTGCTTTTTCTTTAATTTATTTTTCAATTTATAACAATCAGCCTTAATATGCCCTATTTTATGATAGTAATTGCACTTCAAATTCCTATGTCTAGATTTAGATCTAGCTTTAGATCTACTGCTACTAAGTTCCCTTCTATCAGATCTGCCCCTAGCAACCAGATCTTCTGCCCTACCCTCATTAATTTTCGCAATAATATTCCTGTCTATCTGTTCCTTAGATTTTAATGCAAATTTAATTTCATGATACGAAATTGTTTCTTTACCATAAATCATGGTATCACGAAGATACTTAAAGGATTGGGGAAGGGAACACAAAAATAACAAAGCCTGATCCTCATCATCAGTTTTTGAATATATATTCTCCAAATCCATAATAATGGAATCAAATTTACCAAAATGTGAGAGTATAGATGTACCTTCAGTCATCCAAAATATATACAGGCTCTATTTCAAATAAAGCCGATTCTCAACTTCTTTTCCATGTACAAAATCTTGAGTTTATCCCACATGGCTTTAGCCAAATTCTCAGTGACAACCTCCCGTAAAACCTCGTCAGAGAGATTTAAAATAATGCTGGATCTGGCCTTCTTATCCATTGCAGCAAAATCCGCAGTTGTCAAATTTTCTAACTTTTGTTCAACTTCCTGTATCACTAAATCAACTCTATTTTGAACTAAAATGGCCTCCATCTTAAGCTGTCACATCCCAAAGTTGACATTTCTATCGAATTTCTCGACAACCATCTTTGTTATTGTCATTGTTGTAACAAAACCTAGAGTCTCCTAAGAAACTCTAATACCAGTTTGTTAGGTCTGATCCCAAGAAATTGACGAAAGAGTTCTTGACAATTGCAAAAAAGATAAATAACAAAGCAAACTTAAATAAAACAGAGACACAGGATTTACGTGATTCGATCAAATTGACCTACGTCCACGGGCGGAGGAGGAGCAAAAATTCATTATGAAGAAAAGAGTACAAAGGCCTTAGGAAAGTGTTCCTATGTCCAAAAACACCTAATACTAAAACATATGAGAGCTCAAAATAATTTTACTACAAAAAAGGATTAATGACTCAAAAGGCCCAAATAACCCACTAAGAATTCTCTTGGTTAGATGCATTTAATCTCACCATAAATCCACTATATTTATAGGCAATATAGAGAAATATTCCCCAATAAAATAACTGATGTGGGACAAGCCACACATAACAATATTGAATAAGAAACACAGATCAATAATAGTACAAATTTAGGGGAAAAATAAAAAATAGGAAATACATAATATTAGTATTAATTTAAGGTACATTACTAGTTCAACTGACAGGCAATAAGTCTCGACTCTACTACTGTTAGTAGTCATAAGAACTCCAAAAGCTTGAAGACTAGAAGAAACTTTAGCAACCAAAATTTTTACTTGCCTAAAAATTTTTTGGATTGTGTTTATTTGTCTAAAAATTTTTACCTACATCATCGACACAATTTCCAATTACCTTTTTATCTCATATATATCACATCAAAAAAATGTTACAGTATTTTTTTTACAAAATTATCCCAAAAAATCTTCTATCCAAACACACTAACATAGGCTCATGCGCATCTCATTACTTGCTTGTTACAGTACTAGTGTTTTATTAAACAGAATGGAAATTATTCAACAATGTGCAAATATGGAACAAAGGCACTAATTCATACACTAGCATTTGGGTTCTCACACAAAAAAATTCAGTTTCTTCCTCTAGGCTTTTTCATCAGCAAATCTTGCAGGATCCAGCCTGGATTCTGTAGACTACATCGTATATTAGAGCCAAACTGAATGCAAGAGGAGCTATGCAAGATCTAAATTGTAGTTTTGAGAGATTTTTTTGCGGTTGCATACTAGTTTGGGAGTTTTTTAAGGTTGTCTTACATTAATTATACTTGATTCTATATTTTTTACATAAGCTCCATTTGAATTAACTACCATATTTTCAAAAAACAAGTTTTTCAATTCAATAGTACAATATTATACTTCCAAAACACCTATCCATACAATATTTTAAATACAACTAATAAAAAATAAATAAATAAGGAAAACCTACCACCTCTATTTTCCATTTTTCTTTCACCCACTACACACAACACCACCACCCACCACCACTTCTCTCCTCCTTCCTCCACTATTGCCACCACTGCTACCCCTCCCCCTCCTCTCTCCTCGATCGCTCTCTCTGCCTTTTAATCCCTCCCTCTCTCCTCTTCCTTTTACTCCCTCCTCCCTTCTCTCCCTTTTGCCTCCTCCCCTCCGTCCCCCTCTACCCACTCCTATCCCCCCCTCCCTCCATAGAAACAAACCTCCCTCCCCTCCTTCTGGCTATGACGAGGAGGGCACAACCTCCTAGTGGGGAGGAGGAGGGGTTTCTGGCTTTGAGAGAGGGAGGATGAGGAAGGAGGGGAAGAGAGCAAGGAGGGAGAGAAGAGAAAAGGGAGGGAGAGGGAAAGGGAGGAAGAAGGAAGAGAGGGAGGGAGACGAGAGAAGGAGGAGGGATAGTGGTGGTGGTAGTGGAAGAGGGAGTAGGAGAAGAGTGATGGGTGTAGAATATTTTAATTTTTTTAAAAATACTCCAATAATATTTGAAATTATAAAAATATCTCAACAAACAACAACACTAATATTGTTTTTATATATAATGTTACAGCCCCAAAAAAACCTAATCTAAACAGTCGTAGTTATCATTAATTTTTTCTTAAATTTATGTCACATAAGTTGAGGGTGCCATTTTTTTTCAAATAAAATAACAAGCACCCAATGTTCTACGTTTTTATCCACATAGCTCTTGTATGTGGGCATTGATACGACTTTGTTGATTTTCAAGCCAACACCTTTTGTTTATTGTTTAACAATCATTGCAGGACGTAAACCTTATCTATCTTAAGGGGACAAAGTGATACTCACCTTAGGGAAGCAAAATGTAATTCACCCTATGAATAATATGTTCCATTTCTGTCTTCCTCTTCCAATCATAGGAAATTTTTCTTTTCATTTTTTTTCTCATAACTAGACATATCTATACATATACCATATATAATGCAGGAGAGCTTATTATGTGCGTCATGTAATGTGTTTATTAATATACTCCTGATTAGTTAGTTATTCATACTAACCTACCTACTACGACTAATCTACATTATATATAATACAGGAGAACTCTTATAATATGCATGATTTAATATTTTTCTTTTCTGAGTGCCTTTGTGTTGGCATACTTTAAAATGACTTCAAATATTAATTTAATGTGGCAATGGAACTCACTTGTGAAGATGTTTGAATGCAAGGTGGTATGTACATTCACATACTAAAATAGGTAAAATTTACGTGTCTTAAATAAGTTACTTCAGGACTATATTATAATGTACTCTTCATTAGTTACTTAATAACCCACCCATTACAAGTTAAACAGTCACTAAACTAGTCACCTACTAAAACCAATAACGTGATTGGTTACCACCAAATCAATTACTTACTGTTCCGGAATCTCTGGAAAGCAAGAAACAAGTATGTGTTCGATGGAGTGACGCTTTATTGCGAGACAATTGCTAACCAGACTTTTTTAGATATTAAAGATTGTTTTCGGTTGACTTTTAGAGGTGTTTCTTTGGATACTTCTTCTTGGACTTCTTTTCTCTTGGCAGTGTGCCCAATTAGATGGAAGCCGAAGCTTATGTTGGTGCGATGGAGTCCGTCCATAGAATGCTTTAAACTAAATATAGATGGGTGTTCAAAGGGGAATCCTAGGCCAAATGGGGGTGGAGGAGGTCTTTGAGATGAAGCGGGAAGGTTCATGTTTGGTTTTGCTTGTTTTTTTGGTCACCTTTCGAGCTTGTAGGCTGAAGTCAAGGCCTTATTATTTGGATTGAGAATGTGCCTTGATAGAGGAACACCTCGGATTCATGTTGAATCTGATTCGTTAGTATTCGTCCGACTTTTGAATGGTGAGTTTAAGTGTCCTTGGCAAGTTCAAAGGGATGTTCAGGCCTTCGAGAAGTATATGCAATATGTTGTTGATGTCTCTCATTGCTTTAGGGAAGCCAACAAACCTGCGGATCTTCTTGCTAATTATGGTCTTCAGTTGTCTCCTTGTTCTACGTCTATGCAGTTTGCAGATCTGCCTCAACTAGTGCGAGGTGAACTTAACATGGATAGATTAGGTTTTCCAAACTTTCGAAAATTAAAGTAATTTTTTAAGGTTTAGTCCTTTTAAGCTCTCATTGGAGGTAGGTAGGTGTATATGTCCACCTTAATTGTAAGCTATTTTGTTTGATTATTAATAAAGCTAAGAGGTGGCATCCCTCCCCGATGCACGGGGTTTGCCATAAAATTAAAAAATATATTACTTACTAGTTAGTATAACAATTAATAAATTAATTGGTTATCCATTCAATCAATTATACTTAAATTACCCACTTAAAAAAAAGAGGTATCCATCCACTCTAGCATTGTAAATCTATTACACAAGATATAATCTCTCCCATTTTTTTTCCAATTTATCCCACAAAAAGAAAAATCTTGATTCACCTTAATGGATTTTTCTAACAAGTATCTTAATACACCCAAAGTCCACCTAAGCTAATTTGTATATACATACTAATAATTATCACGTTCCCTTGCATTTGTACATTTATCTAATTAATTTACCTTTATAAAACTTTAACACTTAAATACATCTTAATAAAGTGGCCAATATCTACGGGTCGTCCTGCATTAATTATTAGTAGATAATTTTACATTACTAACTACTTGATAATTATGCATCTACAAATTCTATAATTATCCATCTAGAAATTCTGTCCTGGTAAAATCACTAAATATTTGTGCGTTCATAACTGGTGGAGAGAATCAAAGAATTCCCAAAGCAGAGAACCTCCTGAGTTTTCCTTATTCTTCCATTCCCAGCTCTATGGTCTCCAAATAAAACCCAAAGCAAGGCAAAAAAAAATGCCTCATTTGAGTAACAGAACCATCAAACCCGTATCATTCTCTGCAAGAAATTTGCCAAAGATCAAGAAATGTTAAGAGCATCTTCATCTTCGCTACTGCCACCAGTTTCCTCTGCTCCATCTCTCTTCACTCTCATCCCTTCTCTCAGCTTCTCATCATCACCATCATCACAACCATCTTTGACTTCTTCCCCTGTTAAATTTGCTCTGCTGCATCATCGGACAATGCGCTGCAAGAAAGCCCTTTTAGTTACACCCGATTTGCCTCGTCGTTTATACTCTTCTGGTTTCAAAGGGATACCGCCTATGGCGGGCCGTCATCAGTTTTCTTCCAGAGGCCTCGCAGGTTTGTCATTCTCTCAACTCGATGTTCCCTTAACTGTTTTCTGTTTCCCTTTATTATCAATTTTTTAGGGGACAGTGGCTATTTTTGTGGTAGTTCATAAATTCTTCTTTGCTTGTCTTTTTTTTTTTTTTTGTGTAGGAATAAATTACTTCTGTTCTTGATATTTGAAAATGTGGTTTACTTCTTTTCTTTTCAACATACATTTTCCTGAATTTGGATGACGAGGTCCGGCTTAGTGCTGTAAAAGAAACGAGTTTAATTGAGCTACTTACTTGTGAGAGCTTAATTGATTGGTAAATGTTGTTTTGTCTGTTACTGTGAAAGGTCTGTTGTGTACCTTATTTAGGAAATGTAAGATATTAATTTTATCACTGAAGCTCGATTGAGCTTGAACTCAAGTTCACACAATTGAGTTCAACTCAGATGAGTTGAACTTGATCTTATCATACTATGTGAACCGAGTTTGAGCTTGTCTAGAGGTATTAGCTTGAAATCAAGTTTGAGCATTTTACATTTTTCTTAAGCTCGAACTGGAATATAGTAGTTTGGGTACACCCCTGGTCTAGATGTGACAAAATTGGGAAAAAAAAAAGATCTGTTAAATGGTTAGAGACATTGGTTGGCTGTACATACAATGTTCCTTGTCATATTTGTGTGCACATGTTTTGTGTTGTTGCGAACACTTCACCAGACTATGACTATGGAGCTGGCAATTATTGCAGCTCTGGATCCTTTGTTCTTAGAGTTGATCATAGTAGAAAATTCTTGTTAAGTTTTACTGCTTCATTTGCAGCAGAAAAGCAACTATAGGTAGCTTCTCCCATAAATTTACAGTGTAACTCATCACTGTGTTCGTTCTTCTTTTTTTTTTTTCATTTTTTTCATTTTCTACTTAAATCTGTAATTGCTTAGAAAGAAAAGAAATCAAGTGTCGAGGCATTTTCAGCTCAAATCAGGTAGAACCAGATGCAGCACTGCCAAATGGAGCATGATATATAATCAAAACAATTGGAACTTGAGAACCAACTGCCGAGCAAAAACTTTACTGTTTGATTTTGACTTTATGTTTGTTGTTTAGCTTCAGTTATTGAATGGAAAGCTGTGCCCAAATTTTAGCTGGAAAACACAAAGGAACTAACCAGTAGATGTTGGACGCTTGAAGCAAATATTTGATGTATTATTAGTGGTTTAAAATTGAAAAGAATTAAATGTTTACTGTATTAATACATCATTTTAATTATTTTTTTTCTTATTCAGACACCCATGATATAAATGATTTTTACTTCCCTAATATAATATATTTGTTTTCTCATTCAGCTTCATGATTACTTCTTGTTGTTACTATTCAATAAATGGTGTTTTCAGCCTCATCTAGTGCTGGGAGTGGTGGCTCTGAAAGCTCGAGTGGTACGACTGGTGGTAGGGAAATATTAGTTCAGCATCTGCTTGTGAAAGAAGATGATCTTAAGCTTCTGCAGGAGCTACAGAAAAGAATCATGCAAGGTCTTTTTTTAGTTTTTGTGTACTTTTTGTTGGATGATCATCATCTATTAATCCTTTTACTTGGCATTTTCAAGAAAAGCAGCAGCAAGTTGCTTTTGATCTTGGCTTTTGTATTCAATAACTTCCATTGAAAGTCAGTTATTTCTAAGAGCAAGGTTTTTATGCTTGTCTGCTTAAGCTGTTCAGATAATGAAATCTATCTTGTATTCAGGAGAGGATTTAAGTGACTTGGCTGTCGAACATTCAATTTGTCCATCAAAAGAGGAAGGGGGAATGCTTGGTTGGGTGAGGAAGGGACAAATGGTATGCCTTTATGCTCATCTCTCTTCCAGACAGATGTGTACTCTGTAATGCCCATATCGGTCTATATTAATTTCATTTGCTTCATTAATTTGCTGTCAGCGAATAATATAAATGCACTCTTGCTCAATGAGCAGAAGTTATCATATATCATGAGCTTGGGGAGGCAATAATGTCAGGATCTAGCTTCAAATGGTCAAGATAGTGAACCTATGAGGCTTCATATGTATACTAAAGTGATGATTAAAGACATACATAGGGCTGGGGCTTCATTTGGAAGCTCAAACTTTTGCACCAAGTATAAAATTAATAATGAACAGCTCATAAACAATTATTTGCACGTGCTGAAGCAATTAATGTAAAGGTTCTCAGAATACCTACAGATATTCTGCACTTATAGTTTAGGTATTTCCTGCAGTGGCATTTTATTACCAATGTGCTACATGAATAAATTGAGTCCGGGGATCATTTTAGGAACTCTAAACAGAACTCTAAACTTTTTAGAATATGGAAAACTTGTTCATATTACAGTGGGTGGATATAGGTCGAATGGCTATTTTGGTATAGTAATTACTGCTCATGCAGTTTCTTTGTGCTTCACAATTTGTGAAATAACTAGTCAAACTTCAAGGAAAGACAATATGAAGACTTCAGAAATTTGATATGTTTGTTCAAAGATCACAGCATATCGTGCTAGAATGATCATGCAGAATGGCGAGGCCACATCATATTGTCTATTGGACCCTAGTACTTAATCATAGAGCATGTATACTACAATTTGGTTTTAGTTACAAGCTCTTGTGGGGGCAATAGATTTCATCAAATGATTTCACTTGGCATTGTGATGCAATGAAACTGGTATAGAAAAGAACAAGAGGAAAAGATCTGCTGCCTCAGATGCATACTTTCCCTATGATTTCAAAATTAGAATCTGACATTGAATATCTTAATTTTCATTTTTATTAATAATGCATGCTTTTACTCCAGAGACAAATTGAACAGTCAGATTGAAGCTCATGCATTTTGTTGCAGATACATGGCTGTTTGTTCAGCCTTTTGGCCAATAGAGCAACGCGATCTTGTCCTTCCCTAGATTCAGACTTTTAAATTGAGTTTTGAGAAGTTACAATGAAACAATGAATTTTTAGGAGCTTTTAAGTGTTTTAAATGTCCTCCTATAGATATGGACTGCTGATAAAGAAAAGAAATAGATATCTGTTCAGAACGCTAACAATAGCTCATATTGCTAGATCGATAAACAATTCTAGATGCTGAATTTGGAAAATTTTCTTGATGACCTTTTAATTTGTTGACTTTGTTTCAATGTGGGTCCTGGTACTAGTGTTCGAAAGATTTCTCTCAAGTTCATCAGTTGGCAGCAAAAAGAATTTGAGTGTATCAGAAAAGATTTGCTAAGCATAATTGTTACTCGAAGCAATTAACCAAGAATTACATATATGCTTTTCAGTCTGGAATTGCTCAATTTTCTTTGGTGAACTATCTTTTTCATTTTAGGTGCAATTAGTAAAATACTGTTCTGCACCTGTTAAAGATAGTTTGAATTTTTTAATAATTTTTTTAATCACTTAAACTCAGTTTAAGTGCTTTTTTTTTTTTTAATTTTCCTTTTCAATCTTTCTGGAAATTTTACAATTATTTGACTGATTTGAAGTACACAGCAGTGGTGGTAATGATAGGACATTTTTCATTCAGCCCATAACAAGCTGCAAAGACAGTAGATTTTGTGCACATGATTTGGCTTTGTATTTAGCATCAAATATAGCTCCTTTGAAGGCATCCATTGATTGTTTTGCTTTTGCTTCTTGAATGTAGTATCTGAATTTTGTGTCAAGGCTTCATCAGGTATTTCACATTCTGATGCATTTTTTTCTTTTCTACAAGGAAAAAAGGGAAAAAAAAATCTGAAGTATTGAATATCTGGACTTATTTCTGAGTTTCACCTGCCAGATAAACAAATTGGTCAAATCAACTAGATTTTATGTGATATTAGCTGGATAAGCTAATAAATTGTTTCAGCACTAATAGCTGTTTCACTAATACAGTAGTTGCCCATGCTAGAATATCTGCTGAGGAACAGTTACTGTTAAGGGGCATGTGGTGGTATTAGAATTTTGATTGTCAGTGAGTATATGTTACACATAAATGGGAGTGGCTGCAGTTTATTATGCTCAGTTATTTTCTAACAAAATCAATATAGTAATTTTAAGTCAATTGAAGATCTACATCTGCATCCTGATAATGCAGTTATCATCTTTGCCATGTGAGTTATTTTTCTGCATCATGTTTTCTGCATCATGTAGGTGCCAGAATTTGAGGAGGCCGCATTTTCTGCTCCGTTGAACTACGTTGTAAATTTTAAAACTAAATTTGGTTGGCATCTATTGCAAGTTCTTTCTGAAAGGTAAGCTCACAAAATTTGGTATGATGATGCAAACAACGCTGGTCGTTTACTGTGTCCGTGCTTTTATTTGAAGGGAAGAATCAATACTTGAAGAAATTGCACCTGCAGAGCTTCATGAAAAGATGCAAGATCCTTCTTTCTTAGAAGAGGCTCAACTGATTGATGTTCGAGAACCAGAAGAAGTGTATGATCTCATCCCATGGGACTAAGTGTTTTAACTTGCACTTGAACCTTTTATCCATCTTGTTCTTCTTGAATGTTTCAAATTATTCTTACTAAAAGGTATTGTGCTCTTAAGGTGTAATAAAAGGGTGACATGCACTTTGTTGATATGTTGTTGAGTGCCCTATTTGTTTTTCTTCTGTGTATATTGCTATCTGAAAAAGAATGTTGAGTATTCAAGATTGTTATGGGAACAGAAGAACCAACCATGTAAATTCTTGCAAACAGAAAATGTTTGTCGCATGTCTGATAGTATGCATTTTAGTATATGATGCTTTTCATTATGGGCTTCATATTGCCAATGCTATGTGTTTAAAACATAGTCATATTCAATGACAACCAGAGGACTTATGGCATCAGGAAGTGGGGGGAACCTTTTCATTTTATTCATACATCTTATTGCTAATGTCTCAATTGTTGACGGAACTTTTGCAAGAAGGTTCTGGTAATTTATAAAACTTGATTTCCTGACAAATATATCCAGCTTTGCATGAATAATTTACAGGTAATCATATAAATATATGTATATATATATATATATATATATATAGATATAGATATAGATATGGGAAAACTAATGATAAATAAGAGGAATTATTGAAGTCACCCATGGCAGCTGCAGGTGCAATAAAATGCACCCACTTGGCCGCTCCATACTCATAATGATGACAAAGCAAAACACCAGTAGAAAAAAAAAAAACTTTCTTGTTTAGGCTTTGGGATGAAACACTTTCCTCATACTATTTATTCTCTGAAACAGGGCCAAAGCTTCTTTACACAGTTTTCAGGTTCTTCCACTTCGCCAGTTTGGAAACTGGGGTCCTGACATTGCAATGAGATTTGATCGTCAAAAAGACATATATGTCATGGTATGTACATATTTTCTCCTCTTTGCTTCAAGTATTATATTCTGATATGCAGAATCTAGTATGTCATGTCTTCTTGCTTTTGGCCTTCACATGCAAGGTGCTATAGCCTAAAATTTGGTAGTTGTTGCTATTTTATTTAAAGTTTTATATCCTTAAATGGTTACCTATTTAAGCTGCTTCTTGGGTTTACTTTGCAAGTCTACTCTACTCTGATGATGTTGCATTCATTTACCTGCCAAAATGTCTTTATGTAATCAACTTCAGTTACTCATAAATTTTCTTGCATGAGCATGTCTAGCCATATAACTTTTATGCCTTTTCATGCAACGGATTGATAAAAGGTCTGTTCTTGGATAGGCATTTTGTTATTGTAAGATTTTCCTGCACAGGTGCCAAAGGCTTGCTAATGTGCAATATTTATCGTTAGAAACTCTCAGTAGTTTGGGTATTATTTGTCATTGTCTCATTGCCTGTTTGCTGTTCTACCATACTTGGTTAGAGGTTGTTATGTCAATACATGCATTATTTGTTGAACCATTTTTGGCAGGAATTTATTTTACGATGTCAAATGTAATCATTGATTTCTATTCTTTTCCTTTTTAAGGGATTTACTTTTATCTTAAGCCAGTACTCATATATGCTGATATATATTAGTGTTATCTGCATTATGTCTAGTGAGCTTGCCTTCTTTCTCATATTTTCTACCTTAACTCTTACCATCTTGGATTCTCCACTTAGTGATATCTGCTCTTACCTTTTTTATTCGTCCATGATGCAGTGTCACCATGGCGTGAGGTCTTTACAAGTTGCCAAATGGTTGCAAACACAGGTAAAGTCTTCCCATTATTCACGTGAATTTTACTGTCATCTAAAACCAATATATGCTTGACTCGAGTGATTTCCTTGTTTCCAGTTAAGTTATTTGTTTCAGATTTATATCATGATCGAGTCTGTCCATATTGACATATTGTTAAACCTGCATGGTGTGCATCAGATATCAGAAAAAAGTCAATTAGCTTGAAGCATTTAGGGGCATATTCACAACTGTGGCCTCCTAAACCCGGTGAATCTAAGATTTCAAGGTGAAATCATGATTTTGAAATGATCAAATGTTTTCCCCCATATTGTGCGGTTGAATGAAGTCAAAGTAATGTAAACTTAGCATTTTGGATGAATTAGATATGATAGCAAATTTGGATCATTAGCTATCAACTTCAAGAGATCTATGATTGGGAATGGGAATATGAGGGTAGTGGAGACAATGTGATTAGTAAATTGTATTTTTTGGATTAATCTAAGGCCTGTTTGACAGTTTAGATTCTTCTAAAATTCTTTCGAAGTTTAGGATCTTATTATTTATGCGATTCCAAAATATTTAGGCTTTCCCTTATGTTACAAACCCCATTTCTTGTTAATTGAAATTTGATAATGTTGAAATGGCCAGTTTTTCTGGACCTTTCAGAGTATAGGTTGGATTATTTTCTGTGATCTTCGTGTAATTTGTCTTTCCAAGTAGAAGGCTTTCAATCTTCCTGTTTCTGCACATAATGATTGAATTTTTATTTTCTTATTTGGACCAATTCTTTTTTTTTCCTTGGAATTGGCTTCAACCTTCTTTTTTTTTTTCTTCAGCTAATATTTCCTAGCCAGCCTTCTTGATAGACTATTAAATTTAAAAAAAGAAACAGAAGAAGCTTGCACTCTGGATAAGTTCCTTGATGAGTGTCACTTCAGTATGGCATCTCTTCTCAATCATAGAAGGAAATGCTTGGGTAATGATCTTGCGTGTAGAATTTTGAAATCATTTAATTTTCTTTTTTGAGTATATAAAATTTTATCTTTCTTGTTTTTCTTTTTCTTATTTTCAAAACCATAGTTTTGAAAGACAAGAATCCCTACAAAATTGTGTGTAAGAGTTCCTTCAGAACAAAATAGTGAGAGATAGAATAAAATTTCTTGGTTGCAAAAACTTCTTATTTGTGTTTTGGAACTTTCTCCATTTCACTGCCTTCATTGTCCCATGAAATACCGCCAACTCCACTAAGACTCCATTTAAGCCTTAAATAAATCTATCCTTAGAAAGAGCTTGATAAAACTTTTGGATCCAGAAGGAGACTGTTAAGATAAATTGTTCTATGGTCAGTAAAATAAGGCTTTGGATCTATATCTCTTGATGCTAGACAGAAGTGCAGTATAGAAAAGAACCTGATACTGCCTTTGTCCGGTTAAGATAGTCGCATTTGACAGATTTTATTTTATCAAAATCTGTAGACTTAATGCACCAGTTTTCACATTCAACCCAGTCAATTTTTGTATGCCTTTGCACCTTCAAGTTTGGACTGCGTCTTACACACTCTGCAAAGTGAAGCTCATTCCTTTTTCCGTAGAACATAGTGGGCCACTATAAGCAAATCAGCTGTCTCTTTGCTGGACAAGTTGGTAGATTTAAGAGCTAAATAAACTTAGCTATTTTGACAGATATTTGGGGATGACTAAATGGTATGCAGGATAAAATCAAGGGAACAGAGGGAGTGTATTCTAGAATTACTTTTTAAGACATGGCTTCCAAGATTTCAAGGCAATCAAGAAATGCAGCTTGGCTATATTGCAGTGGTTAAGAAGAATGTGACTCACTCTATAGAAGCAACTATATAGATTATGGGGGAGATGAATATGCTGAAGTATAGGTGTTTTACCAGGGACTGACAAAAGATCTAAAGCAAACTCTACCTAGAAAAATGTAACAAAAATGATATGTATTGGTCTAAGAAGGCCAGACAAGTATAGCTTAAAGGAAGAAGATTCCAGCAAAACTTATTTTCTTGGCATCACAGTGCTGAAAGGGTGAATAGGAATTTTTTATTTATTTATTTTTTTTTTTTTTTTTTGCGCTTTCTCTGTTAGAATTTGATCAAGCAGGGAGAGACTTCGTAGATTCCAGCTTGCTATGAATTTGAAGCTATAAAACTTGAAGTTATCAAGTGATGTCAATAGAATTTGTTATGCAATAAACTTGTCGGCAAAGTTACAGTAAAGTGTTTGGAACATATCACTAATTGTTAATGAGGCCTATTCAAGAGTTTACTTTGCATCCTAAAAGCTTTTGTGTCTGATCGAGAAAAGAGCTTTCTGATATTTACAGACCGTAGTAGCCCCTGTAATTGGTGACAAGTCATCCACAAAACACATATGGATAGGATTCAGCTTTTGATGGGAGAGACTTAAAGTAGAATAATTGCACCTAAAGGTGCAATTAAACCTCCACAAATTATTGCTTGCATGCTTCCCGTGCTTCATAGCGGTAAAACCCTCTGAAACACTATCATTATAAATTAAATAAAGGCTATAGTAGCACATATAACAAAAATCTGGATTTCTCAGGAAGTAATGCAAGTTCAGACATATATATGAAAAAGTTCGACAGACTTCATTAGAAGCTTCCCTAATGTCTTTGTGCAAAGCACATGTATGCTTTGCGATTTTCCTTATTCAGCTATGTCTCTGAGTGAGCTCTGACAAAGGGATTGTGCTATCAGACCATGGATCTGCCCTTTGAAAGACATATTAAGGGGACACAATGGGTCAAATTTACTATTTAGTACATTGGTCAGAACAAAAGAAGTCCACTTCACAGTTCACAACAAGTTATTGGTCTTAAATATTTCATGAAACCAGGATGAAGAATTTAAGGAACTAAAGAAATTGGTTGGTTTGGAAGTGTCTTCTTACCTTGAGTTAAAAAACAACTAGGTGGCTGGTATAACATCTTGCGCCAATGCCAGTAACTTTTATTCCATTGTGTATTCACCTGGTCTGTAGAACCTTTGACACTAATGACTGGAATGATGGCTTCTTTAGTCTTCTGATCATCATGCCTTAATAACTATTTAGTCTAGTTACTAGTCACAAAGACCTTGAATTCAGTTCTTGTCATCATCAGGATGTGCTTGCTTCACTTAAAACAGATCTGCATTAAGAGTCAGCCAACATCTTTCATCTAATCATAATTCTGCTGTGCTGGTTTGCACTGGAAATGTGTAAAATTTGAATCCTGAGGTCCTGACGCTTCAATTGCCTCAAAAGACTCGGCAGCATTTCCATCACCAAGGGATGATCACCTTCATCTAAACTTTGCTTTATCTTGAGTATCTTCTGTCGTGATAAAGTCAGCATACTTGAGGAATAGTTCTTTCCTGTTGTTTCAACTAGGAACTAGAAGGCTGCAACTGAATCTGTTACATGTCTTCTCTTTAATATATGTCTCTATGCTCAGATTCCAAGAAATAATGATGCAATATATATGAGCATAAAGAAACATTGAAGTCAATTCAGAAGCAAGCTAGCTCAAACAATTTAATGCTGCTTTTTCTTGAGTAATTGCTGAGGATCTTAACTCTTAAGATCTTTCAAATTGTTCTCCTTTCTGAGACTGTGAGTGTCTATTGTTCTTCAACTGCATGTCAGATGTGTATTATGTACCTACTAAAAATCTATGGTTCTAAGATTTCCTCAGTTTCATCTGTAATTTTTTTGAATAGCCTGAGAGATGGCCATTCAAGCTTATAATACTATCATCATACCAATAAAGACATTCTTGTGTTTGTTCCCAAGCTTATATATAGCATGTTATTCATTGCATTTGAAATTGCTGAAGAACGGTCATCTCCATGTACAAATTGATTCTTTAGATTTCTTGTAAGGCTCCATGTGGATAGTTTTCTCAGAAGACTTTTTAGAAAAGTACTACTCTACTATATTGTAGATTAAGGGGGTGTATGGTTGAATAAGGTGGCTGGTTCAGAAAAAAATTTCCAAAAAAATTCTATCAAAACAGAGCCTGGTGTTTTTGCTGCTCTTTTGACTTTGTGAATGGATGGTTGAAAACTTCATCTGTAAATGGTCACATCACTTTAGTGTTCAAACAATTGAATGTTATCCTGCGTCATGTCTGTTTAAGCATGCTGAGCAGCACAGGGAGACAATGCTACCATGTATCCTCTAAAGTTGCTCATTGTTGGCAATTATGTTGGTTTTTGTTTGATTTCCAATACTTCCAACAGAAGAGCATTAGTGGTGATAGCCATTTGACTTCATTATACTGATTGTTGATATTTGGCCTGGTCATCATTTTCTTGTGTTACTAATTCGTGATGGTCCATTTGCATTTTGCATGAGAAATAGAGCCTAGTTGGAATTTCTTATTCATGCTAACATATGCTTCACTGTCCTATGGCGCACTTTAGTTACTTGGTTTTTGATGAAAGAATGTTTTAGGACTTACATAGGTGTAATTTACTACCTTTCTCCGTACAATTTCTTAATTTTAGGGAACTGTTGTTTCATACCACCTGAAGCTTTGACTTGCTTTATGTTTATTCTACAGGGGTTCAGGAGAGTTTTCAACGTGTCTGGAGGAATTCATCAATATGCACTGAAGGCTGATCATTCAGTCCCTACTTATTGAATAGAATTCTTTACGTCCTTGAATGAAACTTTGCCTTATTCCCTTTTGGTTACTTTTGCATTTGTTATTGGCTCCACGGTTCATAGGGAAACAAAAGTGAACAGCCTGTAAAACTTTTTGTTTTGAATCAAAGTTTTGGCTGAATTTTTAGCATATTTTTGCAGGCACCTAAATTTGTTGTTCAAGGTATAATGTTGTATGAGTTTGATACTGGATGGTTAAAATGGTGTTCCCTCGATGATTTCTATGCTCTTACTAGCCAGATCTTGTGGATTTGGTTATGTGGAAACCAAATAGTGTAACTACATTGCAATCACCTAGGATCAAAGGAGATTCTCCAGAAAGGAAGAGAGAGGGGTTTCCTGTTGTGCACCTCTTTCTTAGGGCAGGTTTTTTGTTTTCTTTTATTTTGTTTTTACACAAACTGTTTCGACTCAGAGAGGAAAGGACAAGAAAGGATACCCTCCTGTAGAAAGGGATGCTGGAGGAGTAAAGCAAAGTGGTATCTTGTTAAAGAACATCTTGTTCGATTTATTGAGCAGAGTAAAAGAAGGGAGATATTGGAAATTAGAAATGCTGTTTGGTAAAGTAGATAAAAATGATGGGATGGGGAGCAATTTTTGGAATCTTCATCACACTATTATGGCATTTTTTTGCATTGAATGCTTGATAGACTTTGACACAACCGAAAAAGGAAAGTAAAAAGATTTGATGGACAGAAAAATGTTCACTTTCCCGAGGTGTAAGTGAAACACAATCAACTAAACCAAAGAAATTCATTGATTCGAAAGAAATGAACACTTCAATTTGAAGGCGAACTTTTTTAAATAATATCAAAAATAAAAAAATATCTAAAATGTGGGATTTTGTGAGATGGCTTTCCAAAATAGGGTCATCGAAAATCTCTTATGCGGCAAACCTTTGAAATAAATTTGTTTTTGAATTTTTTTTAGTTGTTAGTGGGGTGTCAAGAAATTTTATTTTTATCACAAATTTTTTGAAGAAACCGCATGTGTGCTATGCGGTTTCTATGAAGATTTTTTAAAGAAAATTTTTTATTCCACATTATTATAGAAATAAGGCATCCTGAATCAACAAGTCTGAACTCATGAGGCATTCGAGGAAGAATGAATGAGGCAGCAGAGGGCTAGGGAGTTTCTAAGGGTGCCAAAAAAAAAAAAGTTAAAAACTCCAGAGGAGATTTACGTGGAGCGGAGAGCTCCTTTTTTATGTCTTGGGACTCAAAACAAGGAAAATACATAAGTGTGTTTCTATAAAAAGTATCCAAGTTAGGGATAATTGCGTGAATTTCTACATGTAATGTGGAATCTATCATATATGTATTGTAGAATAGATTTTTTATCAGGAGTCTCCATAAGTTAAGAAAATTCTAATCCCTTTTTTAGTATACTTCAATGTTTTAGATAATACATATAAATAGAGTATAAATTAGATTCTAAAATAATAATCTTTTACTTTTTCAATTATTTTTCATATAACTATTACAAATAATTTATTAATTTTATTATTATTTTAAATATAAGCATAACGGTCATAATCTAGTAAGAAAAGTATTAGAGATGTGGGGTTTTGGCAGATTTTTTTTTATAAATAGGGTTATTTGAATCATTGGTATCGGATGTTGTCTTTTATTTTTGAATTTTCTTTAGTTGCCAGAGTGGCCAGTGCTTGTCGGCCTGAAATTTTTTTTTTTTTTTTTATAATTAAATCTAGCTTCAAGAAACAGCATCTCAAGTGTGCAGTTTGTTAAAAAGGATGTGAAACAGCCTACTTGAGATGCAGTTTCACTTTTTCTTTTTTAACTTAGAATGCAGTTTTTTCTTTTTTTCTTTTTTTTAACTTCCTTCATCAAAATGCACCATTTTTTTTTTGGTATATTGACATCATCTATTAGTCCTAACCAAGATAGTGACTAACATAACAAGGGCGTAAAAGTCAAAATTAATGTCCATAGTAGATAATTGCTGTATAAAATTTCTTGACTTCTCCTCGCTTAATGAAATTGATGTTTCTAGGACTATTAATGTATTGTTTCCAACGGAATTCATCCACCATTAAATCAACATATCACAAGACTGAAACAAAAACAACTAAAAGATACGGAGAAGATACATGCAATTATCAATCAGGAGCAGATTTGTAAAAATTTTCTTTAAAAAATCTTCATAGAAACCGCATAAAATACATGCGGTTTCTTCAAAAAAATTATGATTAAAAATTAAATTTTCTGACACCCCACTGACAACTAAAAAAAATCCAAAAACAAATTTATTTCAAAGGTTCGCATGTGAGATTTTCAGCGACTCTATTTTTAGAAGTCCATCTCACAGAACCCTACATTTTGGATTTTTTTTATTTTTGACATTATTTAAAGAATTCGCCCTGCACAATTCTACTCACCTGTTCCCGTATAAATAGCCATTTTCTATTCTCTATTATTCCTTTCTCACCAGTAGCAATTTTTGCTGGCTTATGTAACACTTAATTGTTTTTTAATTGAGAAATTTTTAAAAGACTGATATTACTTTGTTTTTTAAAAATAGTATCAGAACACAATCTTCTTGGTATATGGATAAAACCATAAAAATGCATTACTTTTTCCATTTTATTTCAATTCATTCCAATAAAAAGAAGTTTACTAAATCAGGAAATTGAGGATAATGGAAATTTGCTACCTTCAACACAAAGTGAAAAAAAAACGAAAATAATGATACTTAATTTTCAAGCTAACAAAAGATACTACCACACTACATCCAAGGTAGCAAAACAAACTGTCTTTACAACCTCAAAGACCCATTCAGATGAGCTGGTGTAGCACTACTATAAACTGATATGACTTTCACCACTATTGACATGTGGATATAGTGAAACAAACCGTCTTTACAACCCCAAAGACTCATTCAGATGAGCTGATGTAGCACTACTATAAACTGATATGACTTTCACCACTATTGACATGTCAAAATAAACTTGACTTCAAATTGAAATTAGTAGTAGTTTTATCATCCGTACAATATGCCTACAACTACACGTTAAATCTGGGCCAAAAATCACTAGCACTTTTTTAGGCTTAAAATTCTCTCTACCATTCTTGTATGAAATGTAATTTTGCATCAGCAATCTGTCTTTACACCTCACAGACTCATTCAAAGGATGTAGCCAAACATTATTAACAAAAATTCTCCAATTTGTCCTACAATTTCTCACCATCAATTCCATCTGCAATGACCACCTCATTGCAGTGTTTCGCATATTCCTTCATGCACCTCTAACTTCATTTCTGTACGTGTTGTTCATGGATTCCTCTCTTTGATCAATCTTTTTTTTTTTCTTTTTTCTTTGCAAGGTTCCTCAGAACCCCATTTTTCCCCTTTGCTCTCTCTCTGGGCCTTTGCGTCCGCCATCCCACTCTCTCTCCTCCCTTGATCATCGGCCTATATTCAAATATTCGTCTCAATTTTTATATCTTACTCCTCTTCCGCGTCCTCATTCTGTGATCTATAGCTCCCCTGATCATTGAATGGGGAACTGTTGCTCCAGGAGCAGCACGGATGATGCTGCTGCTCCGGAAAGTAATGCCGAAAATGGAGAATCTAACCCTAAAACTGGAGAAAGTGTTACCATACCCCCTAAGACTAACCCTCCTTCAGCCTCTCCTAACCATTCTCCCAAGCCCTCAAAGCCAGCTCCGATAGGGCCGGTTTTAGGCCGTCCAATGGAGGATGTTAGGTCATTGTATACCATTGGAAAAGAACTTGGAAGAGGGCAATTTGGCGTTACACATTTGTGCACCAACAAACAGACGGGCGAGCAACTTGCATGCAAAACCATTGCCAAGAGGAAGCTAGTAAACAAAGAGGACATCGAGGATGTTAGAAGGGAAGTCCAGATCATGCATCATTTGACAGGCCAGCCTAATATTGTGGAACTAAAGGGAGCATATGAGGATAAACATTCAGTTCATCTGGTGATGGAGTTGTGTGCCGGAGGAGAGCTATTTGATCGGATTATTGCCAAGGGCCATTATACCGAGCGAGCTGCAGCATCTTTGCTGAGAACTATTGTTCAGATTGTGCATACATGCCACTCTATGGGTGTCATTCATAGGGATCTCAAGCCTGAGAACTTCCTTCTCTTGAACAAGGAGGAGAATGCTCCTCTCAAGGCTACAGATTTTGGTCTTTCTGTTTTTTACAAGCAAGGTTAGGAGGTCATTGTGTTTTTTTTTTTAATCTTATTTATCTTTTTTAATTGCTTAATTTTGTTAAAATTTTGATCATGTAAATTTTTTTATTCTAATCAACCCTTAGTATCCAATGATGTAAAAAAGGGAAAAGGCATGGAAAAGCTGTACTGTTAATAGGGTATGTATAGAATGATGAAGGCTCAAGGTAGACTTTTCCAATTGCTTGTTTCGTGATGAAAAGTAATCCTTGGGCCACGCAGGCATGCAGAAAGAAATCTAAATCATTTAGGCTTATGTTTAATTAAATGGATATGTATGAGGCCTAAGAATAATGTTCAAGAAATCCATTGTAACTCATCAAGAAAATTATGGGTTTTGTGAAGTAAAGGAATTAATTCAAAATAGTTGACAAAATAAGAAACTTTGTTCTAACGTAAGGAATGAGTAATAGGCTTACTCCAACCTTGATGATGGAAATTAGTCAGCTTATCTTTTTTTTTTTTTTTTTTTTGGGGAGCGGGGGTGGGGGTCAGCTTATGTTGATGTTTCAAGTGACTATTTTTTCTAATCTCATAAAGTAGAAAAGATAAAATGACAAAACTAAAAGAATATCAGTAAAATTCGCAATATGGACTAGTGTCTTGCCTAGTTGAAAAATTGTGAAGTTCTATTTTTCGTAGTTGTGCATGTTTTTGAGTGATAAATCTTGATTTCCAAAGGACTTTTATAATATATGAATGGTTGGATGAAAGCCATTTATTTGAATCTCAAATTTGATATCTCTAATTGATTCTTTGAGTTGGTACAGGTAGTTTTAATTGAGTATGAGCTACTTATTGATGTACGTCTGGAAGATAGAAAAGTAGATGTTATACCAAGACACTTGTGCTCCTTAAGAATTAGCTCTACAGACTTGAAAAGGTTAATAAACCAATAAGAGATCATAAATCGGACAACCAAAGTTGCTGAAATACATAGGATCTCTAACATGAGAAACATTTTACCTCAACATAGTTATAACCTTATGAGTGTTAAATTTCTTGAAATTTAAACTCAGAATAACAATTAATTTCTTTAAAATTGTTAAACGGAGTTAGTCTTAAAATTTATTAATTAGACTACTGAATAGGGCATTAATGTTCCAAACTATAAAATTAAGTATCATATCCCGGTCATAAGATGCTACAAATTGCAGTCCCAAATCTTAGAAATCAATATGGCGATTAACTAACTAATCTAATATTGTCCTTTCTTACTTTTTTTTTTTTTTTTTGGTTAGTTTCCCTTTTTTCTTGGATTCTATAATCAATTTTTTTGTTTATCCACGGCAGGAGATACGTTCAAAGACATCGTGGGAAGTGCCTACTACATTGCACCTGAAGTTTTGAAGAGAAGATACGGACCTGAAGTAGATATCTGGAGTGTTGGGGTCATGTTATACATCCTGCTCTGTGGAGTCCCTCCTTTCTGGGCTGGTATTATCGTTATAAATTCTTATTTCCAGAATGCTTGAGTCCTCTTTATGGTCATTCTTTTGTTAATAACTAAAGCAAGATGCAGCTGTTTTTTCTTTTTCCGGTAAAGATTTTTTTGTTATAACTTTTCGTATTACCCTCCCGTTACATTGTTTATCCAATTGACATGTGTTCCATGCAATAATCAATAAGAATCTAAATTTTAAAACATCCACTTGCTTTAACTGGAGATGTGCAAGAGATGACCTCCCCATATATTACTGTTCCTCCTTTCATTCAAGTGTTAGTGTTGAATTTATACTTTTTGAATGTCATTAGATAAGTGTTATGCTCTCGAAGTCAACACAAAATGTTATTACACTAACCCTTTCTTATTGAAAAAGTAACTTTTAAATATACCAATGCACTCAAAACAAATTGAATTAGAAGATTATTCTAAAACTTCACCCAAAACGACCTCATCTGAATGTAATGATAACCTGAAAAGTTAGATTCCAGAAGACCATTATAATTTTGGGGTGCAGGGATTAATGGACTTTAGAAGTGGTTAATGCATTTCACACTAATGCTAAATGACATAAGTTGTGTTGCAGAATCTGAGAATGGCATATTCAATGCAATTTTACGTGGCCACGTGGATTTTACAAGTGATCCATGGCCTTCAATTTCAGCCGGAGCAAAGGATCTCGTCAAGAAAATGTTGACTTCTGATCCCAAGCAGAGACTCACCGCATTTCAGGTCCTAAGTAAGTATGAAAAACTATTATTGGTGCAAATTTAATCAAATTAACTTTGACCAAATCCAGGGCTCTTTTTTCTGTAGCATGATATCTGGATTTTGTAGATCTAAATCCTACAAGAATATCTCTTTAATAGAGTTATATCACTCTAATGTTTTATAATTTGTTTCAGATCATCCGTGGATCAAGGAAGATGGAGAAGCACCTGATACACCTCTTGATAATGCTGTTTTGCACAGGCTCAAGCAGTTCCGAGCCATGAACAAATTCAAAAAAGTTGCTCTTCGGGTAATTATGGTTTTCTCCTTAAAAATAAAATCCAGTATGGTGTAAAAATTCAAATCATTTTTCAAATTAATTTGTATGTCTACATTTAACACACAACTTTACTAGTCAATTTCATCTTCCATTACTACTGTAACTTATGCACAAGCATGTACAACTTTCTTTACTCAAATCAGGACTAGTACTCTATCCCACATGTACCTAGGATTTGGAAATCAAAATGTTGAGAACTTTAGAAAGTGAAAAAAATCACAAACACAATCCTTTAACTGCATAGGTTGAATTAGTCCTCAAAAGTGCTTCATGTGGATACATGTCCCAATGGACCAACTATCAATTTTTACCTGATGCTTTACTTTCTTGGATTGAATAGGTTATTGCAGGTTGCCTATCGGAGGAAGAGATCATGGGACTAAAGCAAATGTTCAAGGGCATGGATACTGATAATAGTGGTACAATCACACTTGAGGAACTGAAGCAAGGATTGGCTGAGCAAGGGACAAAGCTATCAGAATATGAAGTTAAACAATTGATGGAAGCAGTAAGTTCTAATACATCATATGTTGCTACATGTCCAATTCCCATTACAGGCTCTGTGATTCATTTTGGTAGTGCCAAACACTTTAGATCATATGTTATATTTTAATATCATTAAACTAACTGTTTAGATTCATACTACCCTTATTTTATAAATACTTACACAGTTCCTTTAAAATCATAGAGTAAGCTTATCATTGAAGTAACTGCTTAGGTACATATACCCTATGCGATAGATCCTTACCTAGTTCTACTAAAATTATAGCGTCTGTGATACTACTAAAATTCGTTAATTCTTTTTTTATTTGAAAATATAGGCTGATGCAGATGGAAATGGGACCATAGATTACGAGGAGTTCATTACCGCGACAATGCATTTGAATAGAATGGACAGAGAAGAGCACCTTTACACTGCCTTCCAATACTTTGATAAGGATAATAGCGGGTAATGATGATGATATGATACTTAATTATCTTTAAAAAATTTTAAAATGATTTCAAGCTTTCAATTTTTGTATAAATACTAGCTCATTATCTATTTATTTATTAGAAAAGAAAAGTAATATTCGTTATCAATTCTTTATTTAATATAACATTTTTATTTCTTTGTTTTGCCTTGAGTGGAATATAATATTGTCTATCATATCAGCTACATTACAATAGAAGAACTAGAGCAAGCTCTCCGGGATTTTGGAATGAGTGATGGGAAGGATATAAAGGAAATCATTTCTGAAGTTGATGCTGATAATGTAAGTAAAAAGAACCTTTTCAATTATTTTGTTGTATTTCTATTGCTAGAAACAATCTTGATGCCAAAATCACATATGATTTTAATCTAGAGTGATGCTTTGAAAGAAAGAGAAATCATTAGCTAGGAAAAAGAAAGAAAGTAGTTTTAATGCTAGATAGTTTCTGTTTTCTGTTCTGGCTGCTGAAAATTGAATTAATTTCATAATAATTTTCAATGCATTTTCTTCAATAACTTATTGTAGACAAAACTTGGAAATGCCAAGAATTTCATTAGCTTTCTCTCTTTTTTTTTCCCCAATATTTTTTTTTCACTCAAACAATTGCTTGTGACATTTGCAGGATGGCCGAATAAACTATGATGAATTTGTGGCCATGATGAAGAAAGGCCAACCAGATGCACCAACCAATCCAAAGAAGAGGCGGGATGTAATTGTTTCATAAACTTGGATACTACTCTGCAATACATTGTAGGTGAAAGATGAAAATTGTTGCTTATAATCATCATTTTAGATTCTACAGTCAGGTTTATGATCCATGTATATTTAGTAAGTCTTGGATGATATTACTCATGTATATAAATTGGCCATAACATAAATTGCTAAAAGTATTGGAAGGAAAATCATGTTTGAAGGTTGAGTCATGAGTGATTTATATGGTTCTATTCCATTTGTAAACACTGAAAATCAGATTAATGGTAAGGCTTGTTCTTTATTTAGATTATCGGGATTCTAATTGTAACTTTAATTGCTTGTTGACACCAAAATTAGAAATAACTAATGTGTCTCATCTTCTCAGATAAAAAAATAAAACAAAATTCTTGGTAATAATTTTAATCAAGGTGTCAAATTTGATGGTTGTTTGTTGCTGATAAGTTTAAGAAGGCACTGGTAGTAAAGATCAATAACGGTACCAAACCTGTACTACACTTTACATTCAAACCGGTAACGCACTTTATCCTTGACCAATATAATGAATATTTCGGGCTAAATTATTATTTCAATGTCAAAAACTGCCCCCAACAAAATAAAAACAAAGAAGATTTGGATCTTTATGATTGAACTTCTGTAAATAGATTGTGATACGGCTTGCAAGTTCACAACAATATCGAAATACTAGTAAAATGCAAACTCAACTGCCTATCACTAACGTTTGACCCAAAAAAAAAAAAAAGCCTATCATTAACCCACAACACACGCACAGACACGTATGGATGTGTATGCTTGTGCGCACACAATGTATATAAACACATATATACATGTATCTTTATCTCAAGTAAAGCGCTTTAGTTAGATTCATTTCTTTGATTTCTTAGAAGAAAATTAAAAACAGATGACACTTCAGTTAGATTTTGTCACCAAAGTTTACCTTTGATTAGATATCTCCCATATTTCTTACCTTTCATGGCATTTCATTTAGCTAATAATAATTCCAAATTTGTTCTTAGGACGTCTTATCTAATTCTATGAATGTCATTTTACAAGGATAACGATAATTTCCAGTGAGGGAGAACAAAGTTGGATTCTAGCTCTGTTGAACCTTCAGCATATTACAGTTTGGAGCTACAAACCTTTTCTGAATTAAATTGAGTTGATTAGATGAATTCTTGCAATAGAATAAGACATCAATTCTAGCCAAAAAAAAAAAAATCAATTCTTGCCAATTTTTAATATTTCAACCAATGTTAATTGGGTGTGTGTGTGTGTGTCTATATATATATATATATATATATATCAATTGGTAACATCTACTCTACTCCTACTCCTACTCCTACTCCTAATCTAACCTACTCTAGCGGAATCCAACTAGACATATGGGGAACCGACATCGACTGAACCACCGTCGATTAGATGGGTACACTACACATCTGTATGAATTTAGAGAAAACACATATTAGTGGCAAAGTAATGGGAGATAAGGTTTAAACCCTTGACCTCTCAGCTCACAAAGATTTAAAGTCATTTGTGGTCATTTGTTATGGCCAACAGTCCAAGGGGCTGTTGGTTAATTTGTAGATAGTTTTATGCTTCACCTGTAACTAGTTATACAAGTATTTCATAGAAGTCTCTTCAAAGTCATTGGCAATACTACGTAGTATAGGAAGTTTCAACTGCTGATCTACATATAAGCTAATACATTAAAAAAAAAAATCAAAACACTTTATTTCTCTTAGAAGTTGATCATAAATTGAGAACTAAACTATTCTAGGCAAATGTAGTGGACGTATGACTATATTTCTTATAATTTTTTTCTGGCAAAGAATGGTGGAATTTAAGAAGTAGGGAGGGGATATGAGAACTTGAATCTAGGGACAAGGGAACTACAGCTATATATGACTGCATAGTTTTTTATTTTTGGAATTTGAAAATTATTCTAAGCCAGTCAACCTTGTTTGGATTGGTATTTTTTTATCAAAAAATGTTTACATTTTTTGTGAACACATTTCCCAATTATTTCACATACATCAAATTATTAAAATTCATTTTTCTACAAAAAAACCAGAAAATAGCAATCCAAACTATATTGAAAATATAAGGTTGAACTAATGGAGGTACTTCTTTATGAGCTGGATTCGTAATACTTTTAGACCTGATGTGAATTTTCTCATTGTCAAGTAGCTTTTATATATTCAACCTTATTACTAAGTTAATTTGGCAAACAATGATTGCATGAACAATATTTTGCCAAAAATAGAGTAGTGATTTGATAAAATTGTAAAATATTATAGTATTATAACTAGGCCATTTATCAAATGACATTGACGAAAATGTACTTCAGTAGATTAGGAGGGCTGAAAAAATATTTAGTTAGCATCACAAACAAAAAATAAAAGAAAATGAAAACTACACATAGAAAGTCATGATAACTGACAGAATGGGAAATTGTGTCAATACATTCATAAGGTTACCAAAGTATGAAAGAAAAAGTAACATTTTAGAATATTAGTTTTGAGAAATACAAAACAAAGAAAGTCTTTATTTTTTTTTAATCTAAAAGTAGACTGTAAGGATTAACTGGCCAAAAAAGTGAGAAAATACTGCAATAAAGCATGTTTTGTGGTGATTTGGATCCATTATTGTTCATATCACTTGCTAAGATCATAAGCTTTACATGTGTGTTATGCTGAGTCAAAATCTTGAAGTTTTATTGGAGAGAGTTTTCTTTGTTTTCTTTGTTGTTACGTTTCTGAAATTTTCACAGGAGCCTCTGTGCAATTCTAGTGCATTGACCATAACATGGTGTCTAGGAAACTAAGTTTCATTTGTTGTATTTGAAAGTGGACTCAAAGATATCTCAATGATATAAATTTTGCGATCTGGTTCACTCCCTATCAATACGAGAAAATTTTCAAAGTTTGTAGAAAATCATGACCTGTTCTGTTTGAGATTTGTGGTTGCAATGCGTAGAACTAAACTTTGACCAACTTCGGAGTTGAATTTCATAAAAATGCCTTCTATAGATTGTTAGTCCTAGAAGTCTATTTTCTAATGGTGCAAGTCTTATGATTTTTTGACCTATAGAACTCTCTTGTTGCTCATATCTCTTAGGTCCAAATGCATTCTTTTCACTCCAAAACCATACTAGATTCATTGCCCTAGCATGTACCTAGATTTCCCCATTGATTTGACCTTGAATTGTTGTGTGTTTCAAAGGGTTTTGGAGAAAGAAAAGCTAAAAATGTTAATGGCTCTAGGGTGAGTCATGGAAGTTTGTTATTTGTCTTGAGGTAGTGACCCTTGTTGTTTTCTACTTGCTTGGTCTTTGGACTTGAACGTGAGTACGAAGGTGACCCAAGATCCCACATATAAAGTTGATTGGCTTAAAAGTGTTAAGTGTTCCAATGCATGTTTGCTTGATGATGCATGTTACTTGAGTAAATGCTATTATTTGCTTAAAATGCTCCTTTGATTGACATACTAATGAGTGTCATGTTATTGTGACTCCTTTGACTCATTAATTTATTTAATTTTCAATAATTGCATGTTCACAATGCGTTGTTGAGTGTTAATTGTGCATGAATGTAGGCCTGATGTGTACTTTATCACATCAGTTGAACTGAGCTTAACTCTTTGTTGGAACCCTATTCGAGACCCATCAATTGCGAGGTCTGATCAGCTAGACGGCTCTGGGTTCATAACTTATCAATGTTAAATGCAAAGCTCAAAACTCTTCGTCAAAAGACCCTGAGTATAATATCTAATATTAAAGTTTGGGGATTGTTTACTGTTTTGGAAGACATAAGAAGAAAGTAATTTTAGGGGATTGTTTATCATTTTGGAGGTCATAAGGTGGAAGTTCAGAGCTCATAAGGCGGAAAAATGTAGGGCATTGTTTATTGGAAGTTATAAGGTGAAAAATGGCTCCCAGTGAGCCCGGTATTCTTTTGATATCTCATTTATTATTTATTATTTGAATTACTTGAATGAGTAATTGCATATTTGAATTAATGTTATCATTTATCGCTCACTAGGTACCTTATCTTTTTACTCGGTTTCTGAATTTGGTTATGGATATACTTGGAGTTGTGTTTCTTCAATTACGTGCTAACATGTTCAATTTTTTTTGCTCATGTTTTGCTTGTTATCTTGGAATACTTACTGGGCATAAACTCAAGCCATATATTTGTTTTCCTTAATAGGATTCGAGGCTAAGAGGGCTCAAGAATAGCATTAGGTCATTTTGGGAGTTTAATTTGTTTGTTTGGTATAAATGCCTGTAACCCCTTTACTTTTAGGAATATGTGAATGTACTTAAGTTGAACTCCAAATACTCGATCTTTTGTACACGAGTTTGTGTAATTACTTTTGGAGATATGTAAATGCTATAGTGAAGTACATTCAAGCTTATGTTGTTTCGAATAGAGTTTTAAGTGTTTTCCTACAAAGGATTTGTGGATTGTTGTGAGTCTTGGCGAGAGTTGGGTAGGCGGTCTTCTGAACCCTTTGGTTTGCGTCAGGAGAAGATGGGCTGTCGCAGTTGGTATCAGAGCCTAGGTTTCTGATCACTGTAGAGTATCTTAGGTTTAAAGTTAAGGGTATCGGACTCTGGAACTAGTTGATTGTTACGTGAAACATTGAACATCTGTGGGCTCGATAGTCCTTAGGATTTGTTATTGCGTGTTTCCTATATAGGAATTTGTGGGAAAAGAAGAGAATTGTGAGGGAATTGCTTTAACGAGTAAATGGTGAGTTCAGTAATGATTGATATCTAAGAACTTAATCTTGACTCGGAGACTTATTAAAACATCTTTGAGTTTGAAGCATTTGAAATTCATATGTATTAGGTCGGAATTGGAAGTGACTCTTGGAGTGATTGATTAAGGATGACTTTTCCGTAACTTTCAGTGTTGGAGGTTGCTATCGAGAGATAGGATTATCTGGATTTGCTTTGGCTGGATCTAGTGACCAGTGATTTTGCCTTTTGTAAAGGAATAATGGGATTAGAAGTAAGAATTGCCTCTTTTGATGATAAGTATGTTTGGTTTACTAATCTTGACTTAAGTATATACGAAACTTGATTTTCTCTTGTGTTGTGATTAAATAGCTTTGATTGAGTGAAAGTGGTGGTTAAGGTTGATTGTGACAACGTTACTTGTGAAAATGGTTTATTCTCATTTGTCGTTCCTTATCATTGATTATGCGTGCTTGTAATTGGTATGTATGCCCACATGCATCTTCATGTGTGTATGTTCCTAGTGATATTGAATTAATACATGTCCATATAGATTAGTTGGAAAAAAAATGGAAGCTAGAAGACCACCATGAGGACGTCCACGCAGACAAACCCAAAATCAAGAGGAAGAGAGTGGGTCTGTGGCTAATCAAAACACTGAGCCAAGGGTTTAGGCAAACGATCAAGTGGAACTGGCTTTAGATTGAATGACGGACCTGTTAAAGCGTCTAGTACCCCAACAGGGCTAGGAGGCTGGACAAGTGAACCAACCTAGAGACCAAGAGATGGGGAAGGATAAGGCTTTAGAAAGATTTCAAAAGTTCTCTCCATCTAAATTTTCTCGGGGTCCTGACCCCGACGTAACTTAAACTTGGTTAGAAAACATGATCAACAACTTTGCCGCTTTAAGGTATACAGAGGAAAGGTAGGTAACATTCGCCATATTTCAATTTGATAGAGCAGCCCGATCATGGTGGTGTGTCGTAAGGACTAAGTGGGAGAGGGAACAAGTATCCTGGACCTGGCTAAATTTTAACCGGGAATTTAATGAGAAATATATTCCCCCTCTTGCTCGAGAAAGGAGAGAGGACGAATTTATAAGACTTCGTCAAGGAACAATAAGCGTTGTAAAGTACGAAGCTCAATTTACCAAGCTGTCAAAATTTGCCCCAGAGTTGGTTGCCACTGAACAAAATAGAAAAAGGTCGTTCATCCTGGGCTTAAACCTAAAACTTCAAGAATCCTTAGCAGCAGTTCAAATTACTACAGTTAGTAACGCCTTTGAGAGAGGTCAAAGAGTGGAAAGTACAAAATCTCAACTGAAAGCCTTTCAAGCACGGAAAAGAGATGCATCTAGCAGTCATCACCTTGAGGTACTTACATGGATAAACAGCCTCCTAAAGTTGGAAGAGGAGCTGTAGGAATAAGAATTCCATTTTCTGTCACCACCTACGATAGGGAAACCAGATGTAACTAGAGGGAAGCAAGTTGAAATGGGAGCATCAAAAGAAATTCCAGGGGGAAGCCAGGAGGTCACACCTCTTTTGTTTGATATGTGGAAATGCCGAGCATCAACTTACTAACTGCCCGAGGAACCAATAGAGAGGGAATCCTCCTCAACAAGCGGAAAAAATGAATCGTCCCAAAACAAACAACTTAAGGAGGGAAGACCCCAAGCTCCAGATAGGACCTATGCTATTTTCGAACAACAGTCTCTAGGGTAATTTGAAGTGATGAAAAGTGAGAATTTTGAGGACAAAATTGTTTTAACAGGGAAAGAGTGTGAGGACCCTAAAATTCGTCAAGTGCATAATTTTCATTCATTAAAGTGCCTTATTTTCTTTAATGCATTGGTTGCATGCTAATTCTTTAAGTACACTAATTTTACTTTACTACATTTTCCTTGTATCGATTTATTGCAAGAACTAGTTTGAATCCACAGCAAGTGTACAACTTAGATGGTGGCTTTGAAACTAGTATAAACTAAAGGGAGTTAAGAATAAGTGGGTGAAATTTAGGAGCCAAGAGATAGGGATTAAGGAGAGTTTGCCATGTGTCCTCTTGTTGACCAAGACAAGTTCCTGAAGCTTAGTTTCTTTTGCCCTTTTAACTCAAACTTTATTGTTTTCTTCTTCCTAAAACTGGCCAATGAGAGAGGTGGGAAGTGAGAAACAAAACCCAAGAGAAACCCTAGCTTTGATTCTTTGAGGAACTAGTGGAAATCAAGAGAGTGATCATCTTGCACTTTATCAACTCTACTCCAAGTTTGGTTGCAAGGAAGTTGAGGAACTTTGGTAGAATTTTCTCCTAACTTTGGTGTAAGGTAACCAATTTAAACCCTAGCTTAATGATGTTTAAACTAAAGTCTACTTGTTGTTTGAGGTCCTTAAAGGCTTAAAAGAAAAGATTCATGGAAAGGTTTCTAGTGGTAGGAACTTTAGGAGTAGGTTGGGATAGTTGCCTAGTAAATGTTTGATCCTTAGTTAGGGTTATATTTGTGATATGCTAAACTTGTATGATTAGCACCTTAAAGCATGTTAACGGTGAGCTTAAATAAGTTGCTATGGAATTTGAATTGGAAGTTAGTCGATGACTT